>JBBCBC010000030.1:8587812-9023682 GCA_037126765.1 Stenogyne calaminthoides
GAGCAGTTGAGGAAACGTCTCAGATGTTTATTATCCAGAAAGAAGTAGGAATAAGAATTTGAGCAATATTATCTCGATCATGATCGATCAGGTTGTTCGAGATATATTGAGAATCTGAAAGATGTGATGATCCATGGAAGCACAAGGAGAGACCGCTGATCTGTTTTACCACAAATATGGTGAGCAAATTGTTAGATGGGAAGCTGTTGAAGCCCATTGCCACCCATCATCTCTCCAACAATCTGGTTCGGATTCCTTCCCTCACTTCCATTCCATAATTTCTTCTAATTAATGATAATCACATCTTTTTGTATAACTTATATCAATTATGTATGTTAGTGACTGAATTACCCGAAGAACATTCAAAACATTTTTTGTACTACATCTTCTATCTTCTTCGGTTCAGAAATAATTAATTACCATCAAATGTAATCTACACAAGGTGGAAGAAAATAAAGTTGTCAACTGCTTATTTATTGCTGATGATGTGGTGAAAATATAATCTAAATAAGGCTCTTTCACATTATTTTAAATATTTTCGCTTTCTACTCTATTTTTTTAATATCATTGTTATGGATATTCCACCTACCATTTTGTACTGCAGTGAGTCATCCCCTGCTAACGAGCTCAAATTTCACAGAGCAAAACGCAGATCGAAGGTGAGCTTAAATCCTTTTTTTTGTTTTGTTATCAGAGTTTACTTTTTTGTTCCAGTTGTTTGTAGTTTGATCTGTTGAACTTTTTATTTATTTTTTTCATCGTCATGTGCCCTGAATCTATGAATTTTATGGTTAATTTGAAGTTCTTCTATTGTGATTTTGGTGGAAATGATTTAGTAAAATTTTGTCATGGATTCGAGGCTCCGATATATAGGAAACGTGTATAATGCGGTTGTGTCTTGATTTATTGTTCTAAGCTTTAACTGGGGAAAAGATGTATAGATGATCTTTGAAAAAATGATATCTCAGTCACTAAGCTGCTACTTGCATCCTTAAAACCAGTTATTCTCTTTTTAGAGGTTGTATTTGAATACTTATTTAGTAATTGAATTCCTTAAAAACAAAGCTATCAAGATAGGGAGTGCACTTAATATAGTCGAGTATAATCTTTGGCGGATTAGTACTGATTCTTTGTTCTTCGATATTCCGTGTTTGTAGAAGTATACTATTTAGTATTATTTGTGCATGACAGTGATAGAGTTAATATATAGACCTGATTCACAAGAATGTTACTCTTTCGCCAAATTGTTGCCTGTTTGTTGTTTCGTATTTTAAGATGGACTATGGTTTAATATATCTTTTTATAAGGTAATTTTGTTGTTCTTCTTTATTTCCTTTCCATTTGGTTCATCATATGATGTTAATTGCTATTGTAGTTTTAGTTTTACTGTGTGCGTTTGTATTTGGTTAAGTGGTGGGCTCTTTCATTATCGGAAAGATAGTGAAAATATTGTGGATACTATACTCTAAATACATGCTGATAAACCAATTTCTGAAGCAGTTCCATGAGCAACAACCAGCAGAGAAGAAAATAGAGGCTAATAATTATTTGCATCTAATTAAGGTGGAAGGGTGATCGTCAATTTATTACAGATGTATCTTAAACATGTGAGAGTGCATCTTCAACGGGAAGCTAGAGAAGAATAATTAAGTTATAAAACAAGGCATGAACAAAAGTAATTGTATTTATTTTTCCCCCCAATATAGCTATTCACAAATTCATGAAATGAATATGGAGCTCAAATGACAAAAGCTTCATATTCATAAAACTGAGATTGTGATGCGTTTATATAGAGAAAAAAAGTTTTTTGGTCCCATAACTTTCCTGTAATCCGTTTTTGGTCCCAAAAAATTTAACTATCCAATTTTGATCCCATAACTTTTGCGTTTGTCCAATTTTGGTCCTATTTTCGCTGAAAAAATGAAAACGACATCGTTTTTTTATCAAAAATTGGGGATCTCCGATTGGACGGTGAAAAAAAGGATGAATTTTGGTCCCATAACTTTTGTAGGTTTGTCCAATTTTGGTCCTATTTTCATTTTTCCGGCGAAAATAGGACCAAAATTGGACAAACGCAAAAGTTATGGGACCAAAATTAGATAGTTAAATTTTTTGGGACCAAAACCGGATTACCGAAAAGTTATGGGACCAAAGAACTTTTTTTCTCCATTTATATATATATACATATGTGTGTTTATTATTTTTTCATTCAACAATTTTCCTTAACTCTTCTCTTTTGTCGTATAGCCTCACTAATGTAATGTTTATGTGTGAAATGAAAGGTGTCTTAAATGGTTCTTGTATTTAAACGATAGGATAGTAGAATGGTGTTGAAAAAAGCAATTGAGCATGGAGTGGTACAAACATGGATGGATGTGCGTGTGCGAAGGGCATGTGCAAATAGTTGTGTTGATTTTCGGTACAACTTTCTTGAATTTTGTTCAGACATTTTAATACTGACTTTTAATCTTAAAACATGGAGTATTTTTTATCAAGTTCTTTAAATACTGTTTTAATCTGAATATTGGATAATATGGATTGAATGCATACGCTGTGTTGTCATTTTGATTAAGTACTTTCAAATTATATCTCATGCTGCTGGAAAGGTGAATGTCCATATACAACTAATATATGTTATCTAGGAATATACGTGGAAGTTGGTCACCACAGATTCAACTATCACCTCTGTCTCAGATCGATTATTTGGATCCTAAAGTAGAAGCATCTCCAAATTTTCTATGTGTTGCAAGAGTTTGAGTTTTTACTGAATGGTTGATTCTTATTTTATGAGTTGAAATTTTTATGGGATTCAGAGGCTATAAATAGATTTCTATATAATATGGTAAAAGAAGTAATGTACATAAATGGTTGGTGTATGATTTCAATTTTTTTTGAAGGTATTGGTTTTCATTTTCCTTGCATTTGTATATGTGGCAATTTAATTAGTAAAGGCATCGAACATGCATATAGCCTTTTCTTTTTAAAAATATTTTTCCACAATTATGCGTGCTTAAACTTAAATATTACTTTCTTTAATATTTAACTGATTTTTTATTTTGACAGATGGTCATATCTCGCCTTTGGTAATATAACAATAATCAAAACATGTTAAGATTTACATTAATTCGCCAATTCATCGAGAAAGAGTGTCGTCAATGATTTGAGGCTTTGTTCGTTACATTTTTATATTTCTATAACAACCATGGGAACTTGAATGTCTCTAAAATTATACTATGTTGGATAAGGAGTTGGACTGTTCGAGTGAAAAATAAACAATTTACTACAATGAAACTTCAAACAATTTGAAAAAGATAATTATGTGGTTTTTGGTTCAAAGTGTACCTTTCAGTTTGTTTGTGATTCACATATTAATTTTTAATATTTGAGTAATTTTGAACCAGGTTTACACACAAATTCATTTACTATTATGCATACACTCTATTATTATTATGCATAAATATTATTAATATTTAAAATATAATATTTTTCTAAATAGTGATATTGATAACATATATACTCTATATAATAGTGATATTGAAGAAATAGTTCACCATTAATTCGTATTCACACAAGTTTTTGTATTAATATTTGTAATATATTTTTTGATAAATTATGAATATTAAAATCAAATAAATAATTACTATTTAAAAAACATTAAGATCTTTTTAATTTTGTCATATATTCACATTTAATTTAATTTCAAGCAATTCATATTTAATTTATTTTTAAAAAAATAACATAATTAAAAATTGATTAAATGAAAATTTACAATGCACGAGCAAAGAACTAGTATTAATAATTTTGGTGCTATTAAATTTGGCATCACGACAGAAGATATAAAGGGGCCGATTTAGAAGATAATGGAAAAAAAATAAAAAAAGAATGGATCCACTATTTAACATTTTTCATCTCACATTTCACTATTTTTAGTATTCACGCGTTAAGATAGACTCTATTTCTGTCTCATAAATTATACACTTGATCTTTGTTAAATTCATTAAATATTTTACAATTGACCAAAATGACCCTATTTAGCATACTTATAAGAAAATTCCAATGAAGCTTCAACTTTTTTGTCGTATTGTATAAGGATAAAATAGAAATAATATAGGATAAAATTACAATTACAATAAAATTTAATGTCTTCTTAATCTGCAGTGTGAAAATTTATCCAAACTTATCATAAAGGTATGGAGGGAGTACACGACGCATGTAATAAATCACATTACAAATTATTAATGACACATGTCTTAAATGTAAATAAAAGAATTTCATGACATTTAAAAGTTCGAACTTGTAGAGTAGTGTGTAATTAATTTTTACTCCATCATTGTGGTGAGTCCATCGGTGGATAATTTAATGTAAGGTGGAGTTGTTTTTCATGGTGTGGAACTCGTAAGCGGACGTGAGCCTTTCACTACAAAACACACGTTGTTTACTGACGATTTTTAGCGACGGTTCCAAAAATCATCGCTAGGTCAGACGGACAAAGTCACTGAATTTAGCGACGGTTTTTTTAACCGTCGTTATTAGCGACGGAATAGTGACGGTTATTTCAAACCGGTCAAATCGGGCGTTTAGCGATGGTTTAAATCGTCACTAAAGTCGGACCTGTGGCAGTGCCTTCGCCACTGGGCCACCACACCCACCAGTTAGTGATGGTCTTTTAAATTTATCGTGATTCTTGGCCGTCGCTAACAAATGACGGCATTATGTTGGGATTATCTTCGAAAGTATGTTTTTACTTTGTATAATCGGACTAATCAATTTCTTGGACTTATTTATCAAATAAATTGTTTATCATCGATGCTTAAAATATGATTGAATGTTACATATATTTCTTCGCATAACCTGTTCATTAAATAAGACGTGTTACATTGTAGTTAATTTAGTGATACCAAGATCATGAAGATTAAATTAACAGCCTTTGTAACTAAAAGTACATCATTCATTTACCTAGATGGAAATGAACAATCCATCGTGGAAAGGTTGGAAGTGTAAGGCTCAGATTGGTTTGTCTTGACCAAGAGATTTAATTAGTGCATGACCGATGCATTGAAGAGGACTACCACAGAGGATAAATTCTTCTAACCCAACTAGAAGAATTAGACCTCAAAACAAGGTTATTTTTAATTCGGCCTTAAATAGGATCATGGTGGTTAAGAATTATCGCTTGGATTTATTACGGGAGAGAATCGTTGAGATTCAATAATCCTATATCTTGGGCAATATTATCGTCACACGCGACAAGCTGGCGATTTAATACGAGAATCGCGGCACGCCGGGATCTGGACGGCAACTGGCGCTGTGGATTCGGGCGCGACACGCTTGAGGCTGCTGGCGGCGAGACGGCGACGCGGGTGGGCGAGCAATTAGGCGCAACGTGCAACGACGGGCGACGCTGGGTGGGCGGAGGCATTTAAAGGCGCGGGCGGCGCTGGCGATGCCGGAAGGCGGCACGGGCGCGACGGGCGAAGCGAGCGGCGACATCGCCGATGCGCTGGCGAGGGGGCGACGGGCGATTCGGCCGGTTGCGGATTTGGGGTGGCGCGACGGCGCTTGGCGCCGGCAACAAGACGGGCGCCTATTCGACACGGCCGGAGGGCAGGAGGGCACTCCGACCATGATGGGTCGATGACGAGTTTGACAAGGCATTTTTTTGAAAAGGTCAAGTGGGAGCTTTTCGAGACTAACGATGAAGGCAATGAAGATTTATTTTCAAGATTGAAAGATATGATAAAATTAACCATGACAATCGATAAACGTGCCCAATATGTTTAATTTTTGTTTTGATGTTTATGCATTATTTATGCTTATTTAAATTGTTTGTAATCTCGCTTGAATGTGTTTAAATGATGACCCACCCCACGTGGCTTATTTAAACTGCTTTAGATGTTGGCTGATGCATGTTCATATTTTTTGAGATTTTAATATGAAACATGTGATCGAATTTTGTGATATACTTGTGTTTACGCATATTATTATTTATTTCAGCCATCATGTCGCAACCTTTTAATCCACTGCTCAATATACTTAAAGACAATTTGCTTATTGGAAAAACTTTGTTGATTGAGTCGAAACTTACTTATTGTCCTCATCGCAGACAAAGCCATAATCGGGTTCTCACTACACCACAAACCAGAAACTAAACGACGAAGTCAAGTAAATTCCTAAGAAAGAGTATGCCGACCGAGCGTTCAAACGAAATGGCAAAGTGTACCATCTTGGCTTTAATGTCGTATGTTTGGGTAACACCAACACCAAAACGTTGAGACCGCCGCAGCACATCATGACTAGTCCATGATGTTTCAACATCGTAACCTGAAAGGGCCTGCCAGATCCCATGAGGGACTTGCTTTCTATGAAAATGGTGGAGGAACGCCTGTAAGGGAGCACGTTCTCCAGATGATGGCTCACCTTAACAAACTTGAGGTATCGGCGCCTTAATCACTACATCGAGACCTAAATCGATTTTAGTGCTCCATTCGTCCGAAAAAGTTTTGAAAGCTCAGTTGAACTATCGATTAATAATCGTAAGTTCTCGGCGCCCCATCTATTGCAAGCTTTGGTCTCTTGCAGAGGCTTATAGGTTAGCAAAAAGAGCCAAGTCTTGGTATAAATGAACCTTCTTCTTCTTCTAGGCCAAGCGGGTGGTAAGAACAAGAAAAAGGACAAGAGCCATGGTGCAAGTGAATCCCATGTTGTTGCCAAAGGCAAAGAAAAGGTGGAAGGAGGTGGAGGAGTTGAGCAAGCTAGTTAAGGGGAGGTTCTTCAAGCGCGTGAGAGGACATTGAGGTCAACTGCTCCAATCCCAAAAGGAATGGAAAGAAAGGTAATTCTCACGCACTAGTTATCAAACTTGCTTAGCTGCCAGATGCCTCCCCATTTATGGAAGGTGGATACTGGATCCATCGATCATGTATGTTTCACTTACATGCGGGTTCAAGCTTTTGACCGACAACTTAGTGGGAGTGAGATCCTCATCACATTTGGGCGATGCCACGAGAGTGGCAAACCAAGCAATGGGAGAAGTGCTTTTTTCTTTTGAAGACGAGTTTTAATTTTAAGAGATGTACTTTACGTTCCGAATTTTAGAAAGAACTTGATTTTAGTTTCTAAACTTTACCTTGATGGATATTTGGTTACTTTTGATAAAGTTGTTACCATTTCTCTTTATGATAAATTTATCTCGTCATGGAACGTTGTCAAGTAATCTCTATACAATTAATCGTGCACACCACTCTCAATTAAATGCATCCTATAACACATCAATCAAGCTTTTTTAAAAAAGAAAACGTTCATCGACGTGAACTAAACACTTCTATGGAATCTAAGATTGGAACATATTAATCCAAAGAGAATCCAAAGGTTGGTGAAAAGGCGGTCACTAGAGTCTCTCCAAGTTGAACCGATTCCAACCCGCGAATCATGTTTGGAGGGTAAAATGACCAAGAGGGCATTCGAGCCAAGGGAATAGAGCCAAAGAAGTGTTAGAAAATCGTTCACACAGGCCAGATGTGGTCCAATGTCAACCATGGCAAGGGGAGGTTACGAGTATTTCGGCCACTTTTATTGATGACTACCGAGGTACTGTTATATTTTCCTTATGAAGCATAAATCGAGACCTTTGAGAAATTCAAAGAATTTAAGGCCCAAGCAGAGAATCATAGAAAAAAACGATCAAGTCTCTACGATCCGATCGTGGATACGGAAGTTTCAGCGATGAGTTTTTGAACTACTTTGTCGATGAAGGATTGATCCCAACCGATCGCACCCGAACCCTCAACAAAATGGGGTTGCAGAGCTAAGAAACATAACTCTTTGGAAATGGTTAGATCAATGATGTGTTACGCTGATCTTCCCAAGTCGCTCTGAGGTCATGCCTTGGAAACAACGGCTTACATTCGAACTTGTGCCATCCAAGCCTGGTTCCCAAAACTCCCAAAGAATTGTGGACCCGGTGCAAGCCTAGTTTGGAGACACATGAGAATTTGGGGTGTCCGCCACGTGTTGGGCAAGGAAGTGGGGAAATGGATCCTCGAACAGAATTAAGGTTGTTTATAGGATACCCTAGGGAACAAAAAGGCGTATGTTGATGGTCCCAAAAATCAAAAGGTGGTCATAAGCACCCACTTTAGATTTTTGGATAAGACTATATGAACGAAGAAGACCCGTATGAGATTACCTTAAGTGATCTAAGGGGCTAACCTCATTGCCAATTGTCAGACAAGATGATATACCAAACCACACACTTTCACAACCGGAGCCTCGTCTGGCTGGGAGGTTGTGAGACGACCGAGAGATTCATGGGGATAGGAGAGTCCTCGGGACTTGATTCGGGACAAGATGAATCGTAACCCATGGACATAATGATGCGAGGCAATCCAAGATAAGGATCACGGTTTCAAAAGGCAAAATGAAGTAAAATGGGGTACATGGATCATAACAGAGTGTGGAGCTAGTCGATCCACTTTAATGAGGTCAAACCTATTGGTTGCAGTGGGTATACAAGAGAAAGAGGACCGTACGGGAAGGTGGAAACCTTCAAGGCAAGGCTTGTATAAAGGTTATACTCGTAAAGAAGGAATCGATTATGAGGAAACCTTCTCATTGCAGAAGAATGCTCAAGTCCATCTCGATTCTCTTGTCGATAGTCGCAGATCTCGATTTTGAAATCGCAAATGGATGTCAAGACAAACTTTCCTTAACGGAAGTCTTGATAAGGAAATCTATATGCAACAACCCCAAGGCTTCATTGAAAAGCGGCCAAGAACACCTTGTTTGTAAGCTCACGTAAGTCCATTTACGGACCAAATAGGCATCCAGAGCTTGGAACCAATGTTTTGATCATGTTATAAAGTCTTACGGGTTTGATCAAAATGAGTTCGAGAGTTGTGTGTATAAAAAAGCATGTCGGAATCGCATTGGTATTCTTAGTACTATCGAGATGACATTCGCTCGCCAGGAACGATGTAAAGGTGTTATCGGGCGTAGGGCATGGCTTTCAAAAACAGGTTTGATATGAAGGACTTAGAGAAGCCGCACATCCTTGGGATCAAGATCACTTCGAGATCGCAAGAAAAATGATGATAAGTTTATCCCAATCTTCATACATAGACCTTCGTCTTGAACGATTCAAATCGCAGATTCCAAGAAAGGCTTCAGACCTTTCGGGCGCATGGAATCCATCTATCAAGAAAAATGTGCCCTAAGACACAAAAGGAGATAGATGACATGAAAGGCATTCTCAGGCTGCTTCCTATTGCCGGAAGCCTTATGTATGCAATGTTGTGTGCGAGACCAGGATATCCGCTGCTTGTTGGCATGGTGGCAAGATATCGAGTAACCCGAGGAAGGAACATCGAATGGCGCTAAAGACATTCGAAATATCCGAAAAGAACTCGAGATAGAATGTTGGTTTATCGGTCAGATAGTCTAATTCCCATATAGGCCACACCGGACTCGGATTTCAATCGACTTAGATTCCATAAACTATCTACCCCGTTAGTGTGTTTTCATTTGGGAATCAGAGCTATGAAATGGACGAGTGTGAAGCAGAAATGCATCAACGACCAACCATGGAAACGGGTAAGTAGTGTCATGAAGCGTTGAAGGAACCAGCTTTGACTCTGAACCTTCTTAGTGGACTTGGATGAAGTTCGAATTTGTCTAAGAATATTTGCTAGGGGCAGTTACCAAATTCTAAGGAACCAAGAGTCCATTTAATCAAACAAAAGACACCGAAGAAAGGAATCTTAGGCGAGAAATTGTTAAGAGAGGAGATGTAGAGGTGGCAAAGATCACGTGGGATGACAACCTAGTGATCCATTCACAAAGGGTCTACAATACGAATACATTCGAGACACATGTGAAAGGAATGGGTGTCAAGACCGTTTGTCAATCTGCTTTTGAGTATAAGCGGGAGACATTATTAGGTTCGTGTAGGTGGCATTAGTTGTCATGTACTACGAGACATGCTGATGTATACTTAAAAGCAGACTTTGAGTATAAGTGGGAGATTGTTGGGATTATACTGGAAAGTATGCTTTTACTTTGTATAATCAGACTAACTGAATTTCGGACTTATTTACTGAAATAAATTGTTTATCACTGATGCTTTAAATATGATTGAATGTTACATATATTTACTGCATAATTGTTCATTAAATAGTACGTGTTACATTGTAGTTAATTTAGTGATACCAAGATCACAGAAGATTAAATTAACAGTTCCTTGTAACTAAAAGTACACCATTCACGACCTAGATGGAAATGAACAATCCATCGTGAAAGGTTGTAATGTAAGGCTTAGATTGGTTTGTCTTGACCAAGAGATTACACTAGTGCATGACTGATGCATTGAAGAGGACCTACATGAGGATAAATTCTTCAGAACTGAACTAGGAAGAATTAGACCTCAGTGGTTAGTTATTTCTTAATCTTCGTCCCTTAAATAGGATTGCGTGTGGTTAGTAACTATTGCTTTGACTTATTATGGGAAGAGAATCAGTGAGATTCAATACCCTATATCTTGGGCAATATTATTGGTCACATGCGATTGCTAAGATTTAATCACGGAGAATCGTGTGCAAGCACGCTTTTGTTCGACGGTTCTTGGGAGGTTCATAAGTTTTATCATACCAAATCTTGCAAGTGGAACTAGTTTCCGTATGGATATAATATGTTGGGATTATCTTGGAAAGTATGTTTTTACTTTGTATAATCAATTAATCTGAATTTTGACTTATTTATTGAAATAAATTGTTTATCACCGATGCTTTAAATATGATTGAATGTTACATATATTTCTTTGCATAATTGTTCATTAAATAGTCGTGTTACATTGTAGTTAATTTAGTGATACCAAGATCAAGAAGATTAAATTAATTTTCCTTTGTAACTAAAAAAGTACACCATTCATTTACCTAGATGGAAATGAACAATCTATCGTGAAAGGTTGTAGCAGTAAGGCTTCGGATTGGTTTGTCTTGACCAAGAGATTACACTAGTGCATGACCGATGCATTGAAGAGGACCTACGGAGGATAAATTCTTTGAACTGAACTAGGAAGAATTATACCTCGGTTGGTTAGTTATTTCTTAATCTTGGTCCCTTAAATAGGATTGTGTGTGGTTAGTAACTATTGCTTTGACTTATTATGGGAAGAGAATCAGTGAGATTCAATACCCTATATCTTGGGCAATATTATTGGTCACACGCGATTGCTAAGATTTAATACGGAGAATCGTGTAAAGAAACGCTTTGTTCGACGGTTTGCCCTTGGGAGGTTCATAAGTTTTATCATACCAAATCTTGCAAGTGGAACTAGTTTAATTATGGATAATATGTTGGGATTATCTTTGGAAAGTATGCTTTTACTTTATATAATCGACTAATCAATTTCGGACTTATTCTTCGAGATAAATTGTTTATCACCGATGCTTTAAATATGATTGAATGTTACATATATTTCTTGATAACTATTCATTAAATAGTCGTGTTACATTGTAGTTAATTTAGTGATACCAAGATCACGTAAGATTAAATTAACAGTTCCTTGTAACTAAAAGTACACCATTCACGACCTAGATGGAAATGAACAATCCATCGTGAAAGGTTGTAGTGTAAGGCCTTCGATTGGTTTGTCTTGACCAAGAGATTACACTAGTGCATGTGATGCATTGAAGAGGACCTACGGGAGGATAAATTCTTCGTAATCGAAACTAGGAAGAATTAGACATCGGTGGTTAGTTATTTCTTAATCTTCGCCCTTAAATAGGATTTGTGTGGTTAGTGTTGGGATTATCTTTCGAAAGTATGCTTTTTACTCAGATAATCAAAATCAATTTCGGACTTATTTATCAAATAAATAGTTTATCACCGATGCTTTAAATATTATCGAATGTTACATATATTTCTTTGTGATAACTGCTCAATAAATCGTATGTGTTACATTGTAGTTAATTTAGTGATACCGGATCATCAAGATTAAATTAATAAATCCCTTGTAACTAAAAAAAGTACGCTATTCACGACCTAGATGGAAATGAACAACCCATCGTGAAAGGTTGAAGTGTAAGGCTCGGATTGGCTTGTCTTGACAAAAGAGATTACACTAGTGCATGATTCACAGATCGAATAGGACCTACAGGAGGACAAATTCTTCAGAACTGAACAAGGAAGAATTAGACCTCAGTGGTTCGTTATTTCTTAATCTTCGTTCCTTAATTAGGATCACGTGTGGTTGGTAAATATTGCTTTGACTTATCATGGGTAGAGAATCAACGAGATTCAATACTTTTTATCTTGGGCAATATTATTGGTCACATGTGATTGCAAAGATTTAATACGGAGAATCTTGTGCAAGTACGCTTGTTCGATTTGCCCCCTTGGGAGGTTCATAAGCTTTATCATACCAAATCTTGCAAGTGGAATTAGTTTCCTGTATGGATAATAATGTTGAACCGTTCTTTGAACAAGGACAAAATATATTAATTAACGGAAAGCTATTTCAGTGGCTTGAATTAATTAATGGGCTAGATAATCTTAAACACGGGAAATAATAACCGGGAGCCATATTGACTGTAATATGGGTTAAGATGGATAGTGCAATATTAATTATGTAGTGGGATTAATTAATATTTATGGGCTTGAATAATATTGTGGCTCAATATTGATAATTCAAGATCCATTGGAAAGTCCAATCTTAATTCTCCTAAAGGCCCCCTAAGTAGCCCAACATATAGTCCAATAACTGAAAAAGGTGTTTAAAATAAAATAAATATTGTTGCTTATTTTTTCATTATTTTCGAAATTTATGGATAAAAAATGGAGAAAGATTTTCTTTAAATTTTGTTATGGAATGAAGATATGTATTCTTGGAATACAAGATTATCTCATTAAATTCAAGAAATCTCCCACTTGGTTATTCATGAAGATAATTTCGAAATTTTTGAAATATAAAGGGCAAGAAAGATTTTCTTGATTTTCTTGAAAAGATATTATGGAAGATATGTATTTCTTGAAATCAAGAATATCTCATAAATTCAAGAAGATCCAAATCTTGGAATCTTGCCTATAATTTTCGAAAATATCCCATGACAAAGAGTAGGTGGGATTTTGTGGAATATTATAATTATGGGAAAAAGAATATAGGAGATATATTCAAGATTTCTTGGAGATCAAGAAAATATTTTCCCATATTATTTTTTGCCCAAAATTTCGACCACCTATGCTCTATAAATAGGGGATGACTCTTTCATTCCCAAGTACAATTCCATGTGCTGGAAAAATTAGTAAATCCACAAAGGTTGTCATCCCAAGAGGTACGTTCACGTAAACTCGTAGAATTCCGCATGCGTAGGATTTACGTGAAATAATTATATGCATGATATGTTGTTGGATTATTATTTGAATTAATATAGGATTAATTCATGCTAGTAATAATTATAAGAATTGAATTTGTATTTAAATATTCACCCCGAATAGATCTGTGCAACTTATTCCCCAACAGTTAGTAACTATTGCTTTGACTTATTATGGGAAGAGAATCAGTGAGATTCAATACCTATATCTTGGGCAATATTATTGGTCACGTCGATTGCTAAGATTTAAGATTTGGGAATCGAATCGGTGCAAGCACGCTTTTGTTCGACGGTTCTTGGGAGGTTCATAAGTTTTATCATACCAAATCTTGCAAAGTGGAACTAGTTTCGGTATGGATAATAATGTTGAACCGTTCTTTTTACAAGGATAAAAATATTAATTAATGGAAAGCTATTTAATTGGCTTGAATTAATTAATGGGCTAGATAATCTTAAACACGAAAAAATAATAACCGGAGCCATATTAAATGTAATATGGGTTAAGATGGATAGCAATATTAATTATGTAGTGGGATTAATTAATATTTATGGGCTTGAATAATATTGTGGCTCAATATTGATAATTCAAGGTCCATTGGAAGGTCCAATCTTAATTCTCCTAAAGGCCCCCAAGTAGCCCAAGATAAAGTCCAATAACCAAAAAAAAAGGTGTTTAAAAATAAAATAGATTTGTTTTTTATTTTTCCTTGTATTTTTAAAATTTATGGATAAAAGGGGAGAAAGATTTTCTTTGAATTTTGTTATGGAATGAAGATATGTATTCTTGGAATACAAGATTATCTCATTAAATTCAAGAAATCTCCCACTTGGTTATTCATATTGAGCATTTCGAAAATTTTGAAAAAAAGGGGAAAAGAAAGATTTTCTTGATTTTCTTGAAAAGATATTATGAAAGATATGTATTTCTTGAAATACAAGAATATCTCATAAATTCAAGAAGATCCAAATCTTGGTTTCTTGTTCCCTCTTTTTCGAAAATTCACCATAGCAAGATAAGGTGGGATTTTTTAGGAATATTTTAATTATGGGAAAAAGAATATAGGAGATATATTCAAGATTTCTTGGAGATCAAGAAAAGATTTTCCCACATTGTTTTTTCCCTAAAAATTCGACCACCACCCTATCTATAAATAGGGAATGATTCTTTCATTCCCATGTGCAATTCCATGTGCTGGAAAAATTAGTAAATCCACAAAAGTGGTGCAACAAAGTTTATTTTTCCTTTTGTTAATTGTTCGCGAGTATCCTTCCACCGGATTGTCGAGCAAGGACGTGGGAATACTTGGGAAGGACTTTTGGTGTGTTTTCATATACAAGACCATTGTCATTCCAAGAGGTAAGTTCACGTAAACTCGTAGTATTTTCGCATGCGTAGGATTTACGTGAATTGTTTATATGCATGATTTGTTGTTGAATTATTATTTGAATTAATATGGGTTAATTCATGCTAGTAATAATTGTTAGAATTAAATTTGTATTTAAATATTCATCCCGAATAGATCCGGGCAAATAATTCCCCAACATAATAATGTTGAACCGTTCCTTTACCAAGGATAAAAGATATTAATTAATGGAAAGCTATTTCAGTGGCTTGAATTAATTAATGGGCTAGATAATCTTAAACACGGGAAATAATAACCGGGAGCGATATTAACTGTAATATGGGTTAAGATGGATAGTGCAATATTAATTATGTAGTAGGATTAATTAATATTTATGGGCTTGAATAATATTGTGGCTCAATATTGATAATTCAAGGTCCATTGGAAGGTCCAATCTTAATTCTCCTAAAGACCCCCCAAGTAGCCCAAGATAAAGTCCAATAACCGAAAAAAAGTGTTTAAAAATAAAATAAATTTGTTGCCTATTTTTTCCTTGTATTTTTCAAATTTATGGATAAAAGGGGAGAAAGATTTTCTTTGAATTTTGTTATGGAATGAAGATATGTATTCTTGGAATACAAGATTATCTCATTAAATTCAAGAAATCTCCCACTTGGTTATTCATATAGGTATTTCGAAATTTTTGAAATATAAAAGGCAAGAAAGATTTTCTTGATTTTCTTGAAAAGATATTATGGAAGATATATATTTCTTGAAGTACAAGTATATCTCATAAATTCAAGAAGATCCAAATCTTGGAATCTTGGACCCAATATTTTCGAAAATCACCATAACTTGATGAGGTGGGATTTTTGTGGAATATTTTAATTATGGGGAAAAGAATATAGGAGATATATTCAAGATTTCTTCAAGATCAAGAAAAGATTTTCCCACATTGTTTTTTCCCCAAAATTTCGACCACCACCCCATCTATAAATAGGGGATGATTCTTTCATTCCCAAGTGCAATTCCATGTGCTGGAAAAATTAGTAAATCCACAAAAGTGGTGCAACAAAGTTTATTTTTCCTTTTGTTAATTGTTCGCGAGTATCCTTCCACCGGATTGTCGAGCAAGGACTAGGGAATACTTGGGAAGGACTTTTGGTGTGTTTTCATATACAAGACCATTGCCGTTCCAAGAGGTAAGTTCACGTAAACTCGTAGTATTTCCTCATGCGTAGGATTTACGTGAATTGTTTATATGCATGATTTGTTGTTGAATTATTATTTGAATTAATATGGGTTAATTCATGCTAGTAATAATTGTCAAGAATTAAATTTGTATTTAAATATTCATCCCGAATAGATCCGGGCAATTAATTCCCCAACACATTAAACAATCGTCGCTAATAACGACGATTATTGATTAGTCGTCGCTAAATTCGTCGTTAAACTTCAATATATAAAACGAGTTCAATGTCTTCCCGACGCATTTTTTTTTCATTTTCGATAAAAATTGCGCGCCGCTGTCCGCCGTCCGCTGTGAAGAGTGTCCAGATTTGTTCGCATTCATCGCAGTCTTCAATCGTACGGTAAGTTTTAAACTTTTACCGTTTAATTTGATTTTACGTTCAATTATATGTTATATAGAGTAGAAATTGAATTATTGTATGTTAGAAATTGTATTTTGATTTTACGTTGAATTATTGTATGTTATATAGAGTAGAAATTGAATTATTGTATGTTAGAATTAATTTCAAATTATGTTAGGAATTGAAATTATATATTCTGTTAGTTTATGAATTATGTTAGGAATTGAAATTAAGATTATGTTAGGAATTTAAATTATATATTCTGTTAGTTTATGAATTATGTTAGGAATTGAAATTGAAATTATGTTAGGAATTGAAATTATATATTATGTTAGTTTATGAATTATGTTAGGAATTGAAATTGAAATTATGTTAGGAATTGAAATTATATATTATGTTAGTTTATGAATTATGTTAGGAATTGAAATTGAAATTATGTTAGGAATTTAGTCAATTTGTTAGGAATTGGAATTATGTAATTTATATCAAATTATTTGATTGTTAGTCAATATGTTAGGATTTGGAATTGAAATTTGTTGGTTGATTAGGAGATGAGTTTTATATAATACAATCGAGACTTTGTCGAAATTTGGACAAGTTTGTTAGGAATTGGAATTGAAATTTGTTGGTTAGATTGTTAGTCAAATATGTTATGAATTTGTTTTATATAATGCAGATGAGTACTAGTCGAGATGGGCGTGATAGTGACATTGGTCGCGGCAGCGATGCTAGTCGAGATAGTGGTGGTGGTGGTGGCGATGGTCATGGTGCGGGCCCGGTTCCTCAGGCACCAGGAGGAAGAGGATCCTGAGACCTCAGGTCCACCTGCACCCACCCCCCTGCGCCGCCCACGGGTGGTCTATATAGTCGTGAAGCAGCCCGACCATGGGCTCGAGGTTATCTCAAAGCAGGATCGAAGTTCAGTTCGGACTCATTCATCATGGCTCGGCCTCCACTGCTCGGTTGACGATCGATCTGAGCTCAGGAAAGTAAGTTATAACTTTTACTTACTAATTTATTTTGTTACAATTAATTATTTAATTATACTTATTAATTTTTTAATGTTTCAGCATCATACCCGGTCACGAGGTTGTCACCGTAGCCACTAACTCCATCTTGCGAGTTGGAATTGCTATGGGGGCCCACAGTTGGAAAGGCATGCCTGAACAACAACGCCAACTCTACTTCGACGAGTTTAGGGTACGTACAATAATTGATTACTTTTTTTTTTTATCGGACAAAGTTAGTTGTTAGTAGTCAGTACACCAAGCACCCAAACACTCCACGAATTCACCAATCCACCTTATAACTCCCATAACTCCCATTCGTGCCTTATAACTCCCATAACTCCAATTCATTCCCAAAGTGACTTGGGTCTCCCACTCAATTGAGGAGCCCAGTGGCCAGGTGGGCTAAGCCTCTTGGTTACAATAATTGATTACTTATTTTATTATATATATATATATATATATATATATAAATTAATTAAAGTTTGTGTTAATGAAATGCGTAAAATGCATTTAAGTGGATGGAGGGTCCTATTACATGTATGCATTTCTCTGTGCCGCTTCGTAAGCTTGCCCAAGCCCTCTGACAAGGACTTGCTTTATAGGCGGCACGCCGGGTGGAAGGATGGAGACACGGATTTGATTTGGAGCTGATGGACCAAGGCGTCCGAGAGTCGATTGTGGTGGTTTGGAGCGATCCCAGATACTAGGAAATGTGCCAGAAGAATCGCCAAAATCGCTTGAGCCAACAAGGAGGGAATGGGGGCGTCGCTGTGCACAAGGCAGGATCCCGGTCGATTCTAGAGCACCGCATAGCAGAAATAAGTAATTTATCTATTTAATTATACAATAAGTTAATAATTAATATTAATATTTTTATTTGTTATACATTAGTCTGTTATTACGTAAAAATATACTTTCACGTATAACCCCAACAATCTCCCACTTATACTCAAAGTCTGCTTTTAAGTATACAACAACACGTCTCATGTTCTACGTGACATCTAATGTCACCTACATGAACCTAATAACATTTATCTCACTTATACTCAAAGAAGATTGACAACGCACTTGACACTCATTCCTTCCACATGACTCTCGAATGTTTTCTGAGGTAGACCTTTTGTGAATGGATCTGCTAGGTTATCTTTCGATGCGATCTTTGTCACCTCTATATCTCCTCTCTTAACGATTTCTCGTATAAGATGGTATTTTCTTTTAATGTGTTTGCTGGCTTTGTGGGCTCTTGGTTCCCTTGAATTTGCAACGGCTCTGGCATTTGTTGGGATACGTTATGCTAGGATCTATCGGGATGACCTCATAAACACAAATTTAAATTACCGATTATTACTAGCATGAATTAACCTACATGAATTCATATAATAATCAATCCAACAACAACATGCAAACAATAATTCACGTAAAAGATCCTAGCATGCGGAATTTCTAGGAGTTTACGTAAACATACCCGTTGGAGAGACAATCTGAGACAGGTAGGATCAAGTATCTTGCTACCAACCAAAAGTCATTCTCAAGTATTCCCAAGTCCTTGCTCAACAACCTTAGTGGAAGGTTCTCCAATGAACAATTTTAAAACAAAGGAAAAATAAATAATTTGTTGCACCACCTTTGTGGATTTCTAATTATTCCAACTCATGGAATTGTGTTGGGGATGAAAAATTCATCCCCTGTTTATAATAGAGGGGGGGTTCGAAATTTTAGGCTTTTCTTGATCTCCAAGAAATCTTGAATATATCCCATATATTCTTCTTTCCATGTGTATTTTTCAACAAAAATCTCACACCCATATTAACCCAATTTTTTTAAAATAATAAGGGTTATTTTCAAGATTGGATCTTTCTTGAATTTATGAGATATTCTTGTATTCCAAGAATACATATCTTTCTCCATAAAATCTTTCCAAGAAAATCAAGAAAATATTTCTTCCCTTTTTATTTCTCTATATTTCGAATTTTTCAATTAAAGAGGCCAAGTGGGAGATTTCTTGAATTTATGGGATAATCTTGTATTACATGAATACTTATCTCCTTTCCATAAAATCTTTTCAAGAAAATCCTTCTCCCTCTTTTCTTTAATAATTCGAAAATAATAAGGAAAAATAGCAACAAAAATTTTAATTAATTTTATACATATTTTCATTTAATGGACTTTAATTTGGGCTACTTGAGGGGCCTTTAGGAGAAATTAAGATGGACCTCCCAATGGGCTTCTGAATTCCAATATTGAGCCACAATATAATTCAGCCCATTAATATTAATTAACTCCACTATATAATTAATATTGCACTATCCATCTCAACCCATATTACGGTAATATGGCTCCTGGTTATTATTTCCCGTGTTTAAGATTATTTTTTCCATTAATTAATTAAGCCACTGAAAAGCTTTATATTAATTAATATTTTTATCCTTGGAGTAAGGACATCTCAACATTATTATCCATACCGGGGAAAAAATTAATTCCACTTGCAAGATTTGGTATGATAAAGGTTTTGAGCCCACCAAGGGACTAATCATGCAAGACTCTCCAAGCACATGATTTCTCAGATTAATTTAGCAAACTGTCATGTAATTAATATTATTGCCCAAGATATAGGGTATCGAAGTCGCAATGATTCTCTTTCTCATTATAAGTCAAAGCAATAATTACTAATCGCATTACAAAATTCTTATTAAGTGACAGAGATTAAGAAATCAACAACCATCGAGGTCTAACTCTTCATCCCATAAGTTAGTGCGAATAAGTTTATCCTCTCTGTGGAGGTCCGCTTTTAGCGCATCAAATGCACTAGTGTAATCTTTTCGGTCCAAGACAAGTCAATCTGAGCCTTACACATCAACTTCTACCAATAGATTGTTCGGATCTATCTAAGTTGTGAAACAAGCACTTGTTTACAAGGGACTGTTAACATGATCTTCTGTGATCTGGTATCACCACGTTAACTACAATGTAACACGTGCTATTCTATGAACGGTTTGCAATAAATATATATAACATTCAATCATATTTAAAGCAACGGTGATAAATAATTTATTTCAGTAAATAAGTATTTAATACATAGGTTATACAAAGTAAAAGAATATTTTCACGTATAACCCCAACAATCTCCCACTTATACTCAAATTTTGCTTTTAAGTATACCACACCATATCTAATGTATTGCTAAGTGACATCTGATGTCACCTACACCAACCTAATAACATTTCTCCCACTTATACTCAAACCAGATTGGCAACGCACTTGACACCCATTCCTTCCACATGTCTCTCGAATGTAAACTGAGGCAGACCCTTTGTGAATGGATCGGCTAGGTTGTCCTCCGATGCGATCTTTTCCATCTCTATATCTCCTCTCTTAACAATTTCTCGTATAAGATGGTATTTTCTTTCAATGTGTTTGCTGGCCTTGTGGGCTCTCCATTCCCTTGAATTCGCAACTGCTCCGGCGTTATCACTTAATACCGTGATAGTGCGCCACTCGGCCGTGCCACATGCTCGTGTGCGCCTGCCAGTGTCCGCGTTGCGTGTGTGCCTCCCTTGGCACATTTCGCGCGACGCATGCTGCCTGCGCCCGGTTCCGAATCCGTCTTCAATTCCTCATCTTCGTCTTCGATTCGGTTACAATTTATTTAACATAAAATAAATAAACCTTAAATCTAGACTAGTCTATTACATTGAACAAATTAAATAGTCTAATCTACTCGTGGATTTTCACACGGGAAAAATAAAATGAATGAGTCGAATAAAAAACAATTCATACGCATGAAAAATAAAGCATTAAATATCATGACAATTGAATACTTGCAAAAAAGATCTAACGATTCTACTATCTAATTTTCAATAAAATTTAATGCACCAACAAATTTAAATAACAATTTAAATCACAGAGCTCGAAATCGAGGCTCTGATACCAGTTGTTGGGGAATAGGGTGCCCAGATCTATTCGAGTTGTAATTAAATACATATTTAAATTAATTAATTATTACTAGCATGAATTAATCCTATATTAATTCAAATAACAATTAAATATCAACAACATCATGCGTACAATTAATTTAACGTAAATCATATACATGCGGAATCTAGGAGTTACGCGAAAAATACCTCTTGGAGTGACAATTGTTGAGCAGATGGATCAACCCAAAACACCTTCTCAAATATGTCCCACGTCCTCGTCCGTAATCCGGTGGAAGGATTCTCACGAACAATTATAACAAAGGAGAAAAATTAAAATATTGCACCACCTTTGTGCATTTCTAATTTTTCCAAGACTGGAATTGTGTTGGGGATGAAAAAATCATCACCTATTTATAAGCAAGGAGGTGGTCGAATTTTTGTGTCCTAATTAGAGTTATGGGAAATTTCTTTGTATCTTCCAAGATACAATTTTGAACATATCTCATATATTCTATTTTCATAATAATCACAAAATATCTTTTCTTTCCACACTCATGCAATTTTCGAAAATCTTGAAGATAAAGAAACAAGATTTGATTTCTTGAATTTTATGGGATAATCTTGTATTACAAGAATACTTATCTTTTTCCATAAAAATCTTTCCAGGAAAATCTTTCCTATTCTTTAACCCTATTTTTTGAAAATAATAGGACAAAATTAGGCAATATTTATTTCTTCTATTTTAATCACATTTTCATTATTTGGACTTTATATTTGGGCTATTTGAGGGACCTTTGGGAGAATTAAGATTGGACCTCCAATGGGCTATGAATTTCTTAATATTGAGCCACAATATTTATTTAGCCCATTAATATTAATTTACTCCACTATAAAATTAATATTGCACTATCCACCTTAATCCATATTACGACAATATGGCTCCCGGTTATTATTTCTCGTGTTTAAGATTATTTTTTCCATTTATTTAATTAATCCACTAAAAAGCTTTATATTAATTAATATCTTTTTCCTTAGAATAAAGACATCTCAACATTATTATCCATACCGGAACTTAATCCACTTGCAAGATTTGTATGATAAAACTTCTGAGCCTACCAAGGGGATAAATCAGACAAGACTTTTCTTGCACACGTTGCTCTGTATTAAATCTTAGCAATTGTCATGTAATTAATAATATTGCCCAAAATGTAAAGTATAGAATCGCTATCTGACTCTAAACCCAACGCAGATCAAAGCAATAAATATTAATTACACACAATCCTATTTAAGTGACAGAGGTTAAGAAATCAATAACAACTGAGGTCTAATTCTTCATCCCATAAGTTAGTACGGAAGAATTTATCTTCTCTGTAGGTCCTCTTCAGCACACTACAATGTGTTAGTGCAATCTCTTGGTCAAAACAAGTCAATCTGAGCTTTTACACTTTAACCTCTACCAATGGAGTGTTCAGTTCCATCTAGGTTGTGAAGATGTACTTATTTACAAAGGAACCGTTAATGTGATCTTTCGTGATCGGGTATCACCACTTTAACTACAATGCAATATGTACTAATATTGAATGATTTGCAGTAAATAAATAACATTCATTCATATTTAAAGCAACAATGATAAAATAATTTATATTCAGTAAATATAAGTACATTAGTCTGTTATTACGTAAAAACATACTTTCACGTATAACCCCAACATCTCAGCCCTCTGTTACTTCTGCTCCGAAGCCGCAACCACCTCAGCAGACGGCCGAGGTGATTAGGGACGGGCTCAGAGAAGAAAATACATGGAAGTGCATGGCGACGTATTGCGGCTCAACCGGTCTCATGGAATGGGTTGCCCACCCGATTATTTCCTCGACAACCTTTCCAACGAGGATAATGATCTTGCCAAGGCGGCGATGGCGGCGGTGGCCCGATCATTAGCCGTGGTAGTAGTGGCGATGGCGGTGGTGGTCATGAGCGGTGGTAGGGTAGAGGTCATAGCTAGTGGTGGCGGTGGCGATGGCAGTGAAGATATTTTTTATGCAGATTTTATGTTCAATAATTTACGACTAATCTAGGGGATGATGGTGGTGATGATATTCAGGATAATTTTTACCCGGGGCGGTAATTCGTGAAACTCTATTTTTTATTTATAATTCATTCACGAGACTCTATTTTTTTTAATTATTTACTGTGAACAATTTGGGTGTTGGCGTGTGTTGTCCGTCGGTTTTGAACAATTTACTTTTATGTAATTATAATGTTTATATCGTTTATATTTTTGTTTCTACCGACTAAGTATTACTTGTTTGCCTTGATTGTTTAAAGAAAAGTAGTACTTGTTTAAAAAAAAGTATAACTTGTTTAGAAAGAAAAGTATAACTTGTTTAAATGAAAAGTAGTATCTATTTAAAAGAAATGTAGTATTTGTTTAGATGAAAAGTATAACTTGTTTAGATGAAAAGTATAACTTTTTTAAATAAAAAGTAGTATCTATTTTTTTTAAAAAGAAGTAGTACTTGTTTAGATGAAAAGTATAAGTTGTTTAGATGAAAAGTATAACTTGTTTAAATGAAAAGTAGTACTAAATTAGGTTTTTTTTGACTTTGACACGTGTTTTTGCTAGCGAGTTTTGTATTAGTAATTGAAATGATAAAGTAGCTTTTAAGGAGGGATATGATAGATGAGCCCCTCCTCTATCATACCCCTCTTTAAAAGTCACTTTATCATTTCAATTACTAATACAAAACTTGCTCGCAAAAATGCGTGTAAAGGTCAACTGTGAAAACCGATCCGGGGACGGAGGTAGTACTTGTTTATGAAAAATATAACTTGTTTATATAAATGAAAAGTAGTATCTAATTAAAAGAAAAGTAGTACTTGTTTAGATGAAAAGTTTAACTTGTTTAGATGAAAAGTATAACTTGTTTAAATGAAAAGTAGTACTTGTTTAGATGAAAAGTATAACTTGTTTAAATGAAAAGTAGTATCTATTTAAAAGAAAAGTAGTGCTTGTTTAGATGAAAAGTATAACTTGTTTAGATGAAAAGTATAACTTGTTTAAATGAAAAGTAATATCTATTTAAAAGAAAAATAGTACTTGTTTAGATGAAAAGTATAACTTGTTTAGATGAAAAGTAGTACTTGTTTAAATAGAAAAGTATTACTTGTTTAAATGAAAAGTAGTACTTGTTTAAATAGAAAAATATTACTTGTTTAAAATAAAGATATAACTTGTTTAAAAGAAAAGTAGTACTTGTTTAAAAGAAAAGTATTACTTGTTTAAAACAAAAGTATAACTTGTTTAAATAAAAAGTAGTTTGTTTAAATAGAAAAGTATTACCTGTTTAAAAGAAATGTATATATAACTTGTTTAAAAGAAAAGTAGTACTTATTTAAAAGAAAAGTATAACTTGTTTAGATGCAAAGTATATCTTGTTTAAATGAAAAGTATAACTTGTTTAAATGAAAAGTAGTACTTGATTAAATAGAAACGTATTACTTCTTTAAAAGAAAAGTATAACTTGTTTAAATGAAAAGTAGTAATTGTTTAAATAGAAAAGTATTACTTGTTTAAAAAAATTATAAAAAAAATGAATTAAAAATACAATTTTAATTTACTATAATTTAATTTAAATTTAAAAAAAAAATTATTATATTAAAATGTGATTGAATCAGTAAATAAGATAATTGAAATAAAGAATTTAAAAAAAAAATTAAAAAAAAATAATTTTAGGACATACAATTAATTTCATTAAGTTTACGCAAGAAAGAAAGTGCCCGAGCGGATTGATCCCCGCTCAGGCGCCCCTAGGTCCCGTGTTCTGTCCCCCTTGGAAGCAAAAATTTGCTTCATTTAATTGGGAGACTTGGTGACTTATATATGAGATGCTTGGTGGTTGGGTTCGAGATGGTCCGTGGCTCAGGTGGTTCGGTGCCCACTCGGGCGCCCCCTGGGCCCGGGTTCGAACCACCACGAGCCTTTTTTTCATAAATTCATGATTTAGCAACGAATTTAGCGATTTGCCTGGGTTACTAATAGCGCAGTTAAAAAATACGTTACTAGAGATGTTTTTTTACGTCGTTAAACCGTCGACACATTAGCTACAGTATATCGACGTTATTTTGACTCGAGTCCGAGCCCAGATGACCGTCGATAAAACCGTCGCTATGTTGCGGCGACGGTCAACGTCGCTAATTAGCGACGGTTTGGAAAAAACCGTCTCTAAATTTTAGCGATGCTCGGTTTGGCGGTTGATGAACCGTCGATGTTATCTCAGAGCGATGGTTTTTCCCATCGCTAAAACTGTCGTTAAACCCCGCCTTTTTTTGTAGTGTTTTAATTTTGATACTATGAAAAAATTTCATCTCATCTAAAAATTCAAATTTATAAAATGATATGAAATTAATTATTTTATATTATTTTTCTAACAAAAAGATAATGTCAAACAAGATGAAATACCAATATGAAATAGGGCATCTTGACTCATCGTTAGCACATCGACGTGATTATTTGAAGTCGGTGCCTGGGAGGTTGGTGAGGAATGTTGATAGGGGTAGGAGTGTGAGGTGGAAGTGTAAAGGCAGGTCAATTGAAGCTTAATCTGATGCTTTGGGTTAGGGGTGTTGGGCAAGCATTGGAGGGTTCTTAGGGATTGGTAAGGGAGGGTGTTATGGTGTTTCAGTGAGAGGTGATGTAAACATGATGTGAGTGTTGCGGAGGCCATTGCAATCAGACGTGGTTTACAATATGCTCGAGATCAGGGGGTTCGTGAGTTGGAGGTTGAGTCTGATGCTCAGATTGTGATTTTTGCATTACTGAGTCCGAGGCTTGATTTAAGCTACTTGGGCAATGTGGTTCGAAATATACTAGAGCTTGTGGAGGTGTTTGACCGACTTACTTTCGTCTGGACTAGACGAGTTGGAAATTATGTGGCACATAGGATGTCCATTTATGTTTTTTCTTGTGATTCTGTTTTCTTTTCTGTCCACGTTCCGGACAACATTGTTGCTATTGTTGAGGCCGATTTAACTTTTTAATACTATTGGTTTTTCCTTTAAAAAAAATAAAAATGAAATAGGGCATCTTAATCAAGAGATATAATATGATAGATACATATTATTTTTATTATTTTAAAAAAGTGACATTTAACAAATTGAGAAAAACATTGTTTCATCCTCCAAAATTTAGTGATTAATCAAGTTTACGATGGAGATTAAGTCGGGCTACTATTCCGGGATAAACATGATTGTCTTGAATGCATCCAATTATTTTTTGAATAATGCAATGTTGAATACTTCGCGATTGGGTATGCGGATACCGGTGGGATACACATCCAATACGTCATGTGGCGTGTTCAATTAAAAATATTAATAATAATTTTGAGTACTGTGTCAAATACGGTTGATCAACGTGTTGTTGAGTTAATATTTTTTTGGCATTGACATTATAAATTTATCTTATACTTAAATTAACTCAAATTAACAGTAGGAGTAAAAAAGATACTCCCCCGTCCACCAAAACTGTGTTCATTTCGTTTTGATATGTTGTAGGAAAGGTAAATTAAGTTCATTTATGAATAACATAATTGATTGTGAGTAAAATATAATGATAACTTGAGTAATTAAGTGATTGTTGGACGATGAAAATAAAAAAAATTGTGTCCATAAACGTATTTAATTTATCTTTCCGTACAACATGTCAAAACGAAATGAACACAGTTTTGGTGGACGGAGGCATTATTAATTATCTTCATCGCTCACACGGTAACACCACTATCAAACTGTTTGTAGTTCACATGTTTTATTGTAATGTTATTTTTATTTTTATTTTATATTTGTTTAGGTGTATATTGATACAAAGACAAATATTTAAAAAAAATTGTAAAAATATTTATATTTACATGAATAATATAAAATAATTCAAAAAATTATAATCCTACTCCCGACATATATTACCTTTAAAATATATATATATATATATATATATATATATAAATACACATTTCCTTTTTTTCCAAATATATCTCCAAAATACCCATTTCAGGCTTTCACCCTAGCTAGTTGACTTTCAATTTTCCTTTTTTTCCTTTTCCCGGTGATTTTTTCCTCCATCAATCAGATAAAGGTTATATCCAATTATATATAAAATATAATATATAATAACAATAATTAATAAATAAAGTTCATGTCTAATTACAGTCATAAGATTTATTTTTTTGAAAGGTTACATTTTTAAGATTTGAATTAGCCGAAATATAAACTCAAGAATCACTATTTTGATATCCAATTGCAGATAAAAAAAAAATTTATTGATTTCACGAAAAATTTGTACATGCGCTCAAAGCCACACTATATGTGTGTTTAGAATTTAATACCAATTAATAATTTAAGGGTAAGTCTTGTATGCATTCAGTTGTACCGTGCATTTATAGTGCATTTTAAAATCATGCAATTTATTATATTGGAAGATGTAATTTATTTATACTGAATCGTGCAATTATTAATATAAAAAAAAATAGTTGTACGCCTCAGTGTAAATAAGTTGTATCTTTCAATATAACAAGTTACATGATTTTAAAATGCAGTATGAGTCCACGATGCGTCTGTATGCACATAAAACTCACTCATAATTTAATAATAATTTTTTTAATCGACTAGTACTACGCTAATATATCTAACTTTTTTTTTTCTATTTTCTCAAAAGACAATGCCTTACTTGCATGCATCAGGTTTACCGTGCATCTCAAATACATTTTTTAATTATTTATTTTTCTAAAATATAAAATTTATTTATTTTGAAACATGCAACTTGTGAGTTGCATGGTACACTTAATGCACAAAAGCGTTAATCTTTTTTAAACTTTAATATTAACATTAAATTTCTTTATAGAATTGTTGTGATATACGATCATTTATTAGTTCCTCTATAGTCCTGTAATTTTTTTATTTTTTCAGTTTAAGTGTTGAAAGTTTCAAATTTGGTCATTTTTGCTCAAAATTTTGATTTTTCGCCCGAATTAGCATGTAAGACCCACTTGAATTGAGAAAATTTTAATTTGTGTGAGTTCCCACCCAACCTAAGGACTCCAATGTCACGTGGGTAAATTGAAATATGAAAACAAGTTTTACACCCAAAAGTCATGAAAAACTACAAGCTAGTGTGTGAATTGGCTCACACGTTAAAAATCCCTAATTATAAAAGGGTCACGTTTCCGACACAAATTTGATTTTTTCGAGCAGAAGGAACTAAAATTGACACATTTAAAATTAAAATTGAAATATAGAAAATTATAGGACTAAAAATGAAATCGACTAAGTGACGGGGTAAAAAGAAAAAAAAACAACACTGTATTTTATATAAAATGCACAAAACACCTCTGTGTTTCGATAAATGCATAAAACTCCATTGTATTTCATTAAAGTATGCACTTAACCCATTTTTGTCAGTTTTAAGCAATGTTTTAAAAACCGGAACCGGAAGTTGAGCCGGACGACCCCAAAAAAAGGTTGGACTGGGGGTCGGACGGTCGGACGGATTGAGCCAGTATGACGTCATAATAAATATATATATATATATATATATATATATATATATATATATATATATATAGTATGCATAATTTTAAAAAAAATCAAAATTCAAAAATTCAAAATTATAAAAAAAAAAGTCAATATAAACATAAAAGGGTCAGTCAAAAAATCATAAAAGGGCCGGTCAAATAAAACATAAAAGGCCTGTTAAAGCAAATAGAAAGATAAATGGGCTAGGTTGAGAGAATAGGCTTTCATTTTTAAATCCTCTCTCTCTCCCTTCATTTTTCGTTTCTTCAATCGGCGTCGTCGCCCGCCGCCTCCCATCGACCACCTGACCACCTGATCTCACACCACCCGCTCAGAACTCAGGTAACTCTACTTCTCTGAACACAAAAGGAATCAAAATCTCCTAATTAAACTCCATAAGAACAACCCTAAATTATCCCCTAAATTGGACGACGGCGAAATTAGCCCCAATTTCAAGCATCCACCACTACATCTTGTTCGGCGGAGCTCGCCGGCGTCGTGGGCGGCGGACTCCCTGTCGCCATTGACCGGGAATACTGATTGCATCTCCTTCTCAGTCATCTTGTGGTTTTTTTCTTTTCTTTTTTTGCTTTCACTTTGAGAAAGTGATGAATTGATTCGAATTCATCGAATTTTTTTTTTTTTTGGTTAAAACCGGTGAAAACCGGCGGTTCACCGGTTCACGGTTTCTTTTTCACGGTTTTTGAACGATTTTTCGGTTTTGAGAGGGCGGCCCAATAGCGGTTCTATACACCTCTATTGGGCCGCTGGGGCGGATTCACGGTCCGACCGGGTCGGACCGGCCGGCCGGACCCGATTTTTAAAACAGAGGACTTTTAAGCGAAGAGTCATGTGCATCACTCGTCTTTGGTGAGACTGGGTGTTGACTCAAGTCTATACAAAAAACACATAGCACTAATACACATTTGGGCTTGGACAAATGTGAAAAATGACCTTGGAGAGCGGTTATAACCGCCTCCAAGCATCAATCGGCCCAAGCTTGGACAAAATTTGATAAAAACCGTTGTCCAAGAAAAAGATTTGGACAGCTATTATTAACGGTGGCAAGATGGAAGACAAGCGGTTTTCAAACCATTGTGTCCAATCCAATTTTGACACGGCGGTTTTAAACCGCTGCCTAATATATTTTTTTTTAAAAATCGATATTTAGGCACCGGACCCACCAAGCATCTCATATATAGGCCACCAAGCCTCCCAATTAATTGAGGCAATTATTCGCTCCCATGGGGACCGAACACGGACCTTGGGCGCCTGAAGAGGATCAATTCCGCTCGGGCACTTGCTTGCTGCGTTTACTTAATGAAATTAATTCTATATGTTCTAAAAATCGTTTTTTCTTACAATTTTTTTAAAATTCTTTATTTCAATTATCTTATTTATTAATTCAATCACATTTTTATATAATAATTTTTTTATATAAATTTAAATTTAAATTAAATTAAAATTATATTTTTTACTTGTACTTTACAAAATTTAATTAAAATTAACTTTTGAATTGACCGGCGAATTTCAAATACAGCAGTGGCATCTTCCTATATTTCAAAGAGTTTTGGTTTTCTTTTACAGTGTCCATAAATTTATTTTCTGATTTTTTAGTCAAAATGGGTTTGGTTCAATCCATTTTTTTTCAACTAACTTTGAATTTGATTTGTCTGGCAATGATTTAATATTGTGAGTAATATTTATTAAAGTTGGATTAAGAGAGACAATTGTTTAAGAGGTTTGTTCAAATTTTCCCGTGACGAATGTGAATGGAAAAGAATGTTACACTAGAAAATGCAATGAAGAATTTTAGAAGTTAACTAGTACATGTTCCCACATGTTAAGCGGAATTCTTAAAGAAATTATTAATTTCATTAAGATTAGATTTGAAAATTTTAATTAAACTTTAATTAAAAATAAAAAAAATGTAGAATAATAAAAGAACTACGAAAAAAGAGATAGTGAATTTTTAGAGTGGTTAAATAACATTGGATCTGGAAATTTAATAATGAGAAAGTTAGAAATTTTGGAAGTTAAAACTTAAAATAAGATTAGTGTAATTAGAAATAAAAAAAATTGTAAAATAATGAGAAAATTAAGAATTTAATTTGTATGAATTTGGATAATGCTAAGTAGGAGAGAGAAGATTGGAAAATAGATGTAAAGGGAGTTTAAAAAAATATTAAATTAAAAAAAAAAAATACAAGCTTTATAAAAAAAAAAAAAATGGAGAGCGGTTATGAACCGCTCTCCAGTTTTTTATTTTGGAAATGGTTCAAAACCGCTCTCCAATATTTTGCACAACGGTTATGAACTGTCTAAGATTTGATCTTGGACGGTTTTTAATCATTGCCTTTTTTTTTTTTTTTTTTTAGAACCGCTCTCCAAGGGACCACTTGGAGAGCTATTCGAAAAAAGGGCTGTCCAAGTTCAGCTCTCCAAGCTCAAATGTGTAGTAGTGTAGATTCCCTCTGAGCTTCATTAAATGTGCACAAAATTATCTCGTGTTTCATAAAATATTCATAAAATCCCCTTGTATTTTAAAAAGGGTTAATTTCATATAAATACATGATTTTTAGGTACAGTTTCAATTTAATCACAACTTTTAATATTTTTGTAAAAAATTCCAATCTTTTACATTGTTTCAATTTAATACACGGTTTTAAAATACACCCGGCCATTGATGACGTGTCTCACCAAAGCTTGTGTCTTTGACCATGTTCTATGTCATGTTGGAAGTAAGACAGAAAAAAATGTCCAAATAATATTATTTAAAAAAATTGAAAAATAAAATTAGCATTATAAATAACTTAAAAATCCAAATAAAATAAAATAAGAAGTAAAAATCAAATAAAAGAAAAGTTTAATCTGCTCATGTTTCTCAATTTGTTCATGATTGCATATATATGTCTCTGCTTATGTGTGCATATTTGTTGCTGAAAAATTTCACGATACAGGATGGTAGAGTGGGTGAGAATGTTGCCAGAAAAGGAGAGGCCGCTCCTTGCGACGAAGTAGTGCTGGAAGGGATTTTTTTTTTTAAGAAATGTGTTTTAGGTCCAGGGAATAATTTTTTAGATTTTTCTTTCTTACGATTTTTTTTTCATTTTATTTTAGTTTTGTTTCTATTAATGTATTTTTGAATATTTATTATTATGACGTGGACAAGTATGAGTATGTGGCATTCATTATGACATCCTACATGATATATGTTGTGATCGGTATTAGACCCCGAATTATTCATTACACACCAGATGGACACGTGTAATAAAAATTACATATATTCCAAATTTCACCATCTGTGTGTTCGCCCGGTCGGCGGCGTTATAGTCACTAATGTTGGGATTATCTTTGAAAAGTATGCTTTTTACTTTTGTATAATCTAAACCTAATTTTCAGACTTATTCTTTCAAATAAATTGTTTATCATCGATGCTTTAAATATGATTGAATGTTACATATATTTCTTCGTGATAACTATTCAATAATTAAAGACGTGTTACATCAGTAGTTAATTTAGTGATACCGGATCACGTAAGATTAAATTAATCAAATCCCTTGTAACTATAAGTACGCCTATTCACGACCTAGATGGAAATGAACAACCATCGCGAAAGGTAGAGGTGTAAGGCTCAGATTGGTTTGTCTTGACCAAGAGATTACACTAGTGCATGGTGATCTTTGAATAGGACCTCTGAGGAGGATAAATTCTTCTTGAATCGAACAATGAAGAATTAGACCTCGATGGTTCGTTGTTTCTTAACCTTCATCCCTTAAATAGGATCACGGGATTGGTAACTATTGCTTTGACTTATCATGGGTAGCGAATCGGAGAGATTCAATACTTTTTTATCTTGGGCAATATTATTGGTCACATGTGATTGCTTAAGATTTAATCTGAAGAATCGTGGTGTAAGTACGCTTGCTTGATTTGCCCCTTGAGAGGTTCATAAGTTTTATCATACCAAATCTTGCAAGTGGAATTAGTTTTAGAGTATGGATAATAATGTTGAACCGTTCTCTACCAAGGACAAAAGATGTTAATTAACTGAAAGCTATTTGGTGGCTTGAATTAATTAATGGGCTAGATAATCTTAAACACGGAAATAATGACAGGGAGCCATATTGTTGTAATATGGGTTAAGATGGATAGTGCAATATTAATTATGTAGTGGGATTAATTAATATTTATGGGCTTGAATTATATTGTGGCTCAATATTAAATATTCAAGATCCATTAGAAGGTCCAATCTTAATTCTCCTAAAGGCCCACGAGTATCCCAACAAATATTCCAATGGCGAAAAAGGTGATTAAAATAAAATAAATATTGTTGCTTAATTTTCCAACCAAAATTTTTGAAATTTATAGATATGTTGGGAGAAAGTTTTTTTTTGAATTTTGTTATGGAATGAAGATATGTATTCTTGGAATACAAGATTATCTCATTAAATTCAAGAAATCTCCCACTAGCTTTTATCTATATAGAAATTTTTAAAAAATAGGAAATATAATGGGCAAGAAATATTTTCTTGATTTTCTTGGAAAGATATTATGGAAGATATGTATTTCTTAAAATACAAGAATATCTCATAAATTCAAGAAGATCCAAATCTTGGAATCTTGTACATGTTATTTTAAAAAAATCATATATTATAGAGGAGGTGGGATTTTTGTGGGAATATTTTAATTATGGGAAAAAGAATATAAGGGATATATTCAAGATTTCTTGGTGACCAAGAAAAGTCTTTTTCCCACATTGATATTTCACTAAAATTTCGACACCCCCCTCTCCTATAAATAGGGGATGATTAGTTCATTCCCAAGTACAATTCCATGTCTTTGGAAATATTAGCAAATCCACATAAGTGGTGCAACAAAGTTTATTTTTTCCTTTTGTTAATTGTTCGACAAGTGTCCTTCCACCGGATAGTTGAGCAAGGGCTAAGGGAATACTTGGGAAGTTCTTTTGGTTAGTCCGTCGAACCAAGTCTTTGCCATCCCGGAGAGGTGCGTTCACGTAAACCCGTAGATTCCGCATCGCGAGGTTTTACGTGGCTTTTTATATGCATGATATGTTGTTGCAATTATTATTTGAATTAATATAGGATTAATTCATGCTAGTAATAATTAATGAATTAAATCAGTATTTAAATATTCACCCTAATAGATGCAGGCAACTCATTCCCCAACAACTAATATATGCTCGTCAGGGATTAAGTCACGATATAAAGAAATTATGCTCGCTTGGTGTTCGGCAATGGATAGGAGGCGAGCAAAGGAAGAGGACGGGTAGAAGTCGAGCAGAAGAAGAATATTTTGTTCGCCCATCAAAGGTGAACAGGCAACCTCAATTAATACGCTTGGCTTGCAGCCGCGTCTTTTAAGTGATCAAAGTTAATGTTCTGGAGCAAACGAATTAGTGCGAACATAAAGGCCAAGTCATCTATTCAAATTTATACTACCGGACGCATTTGAAAAGTATAAAACTTCATAAACAAGTAAGTACAAATGTCGATTAGAGAGGTGATGAAGAAACCGTGGCAGTACCACATAAATTCTTGCATGATACGAAATCGCCAGCTCAAGCTATCCAGAACAGCACATGCTTGTCAGAATGCTATAAATAAACCCTGAAAAGTCATAAAGAGGGTTCAGAAAATTTCCAAGTAATCACATATATACCAACTCATTATCCTACATGTAAATTATGCTCGACATAAAGTATGTTATGTTCGGCACACTTTCAACTCTCAATATAACATCCCTGGCTTAGAACGCCCCCAGAAGTAGTCAATTTTGACAAACTGGGTTAACTTCTTGTCATTTACAGTATTATTTTACACGTCGTTATTTTGTTTGTAAGTTGTCACATATAACGCCACATCATATTTCCACATAACACGACTTACAACAATTGGCTCTAGAAGAAGGGTACCAAAACCAATCCAAACACTTTCTAAAAAACCAGGCAAAAAAAAGAAATATAATGCCTCAGTCAAGGAATACTCGGACCGAAGGGTCGGGGCAAAGCCACCCGCATATTCATGAGGAGGTTCAACCGCAGCCTCGAGAAAATCCGGTAGTGGAGACTATTAGTCTCGAAGATATAGCCAATGATACTACTGCTACTACAAAGGCGATCACATTTTTATTAAGAACACAGAAAGATCGAGCTGAAAAAGAGTTAGCCAAACTGAGAGCTCAAGATGAAGATGATCACACTCTAGACAACGAACAAGTTAAGAAGAAAGCCGCTCAGAAATGGGAGGAAAAAGAAACAAGAAATTTGTCAAACGAACAGCCGCAAGGGTCTAGACGATCTGCATTTGAACGATTGAGAGTGGTGGCGAAGGAACGGATTGGCGATCATAGGCGTCAAGATCCTGGAAAGGAACACCGGGCGAACACGATGGCCCATACAGTACCTCATGATCGACCACACCACGGAAGACCTTATATTCCTGAAAAATCCACTGCAACCAAACTATCCATCCATCATCGATTGGGCAGCATAGGACTTACACGGAAGGGGGGACTGTCCCATCATGAGCATGACCTACCTGGTCCTCACGATGGAACCCAGCCCCGTTCCGGGTCAGTAAGCTCCGCAAGGTTTGCAGAGATGCAGAAGGCAATAGAAAGTTTGCAGGCTGGTCTAGCCGCCACTAAAGGGCTCCCTCGAGCGGGTACAATTCTGTGCTCGCCGCTCGCCCCAGCGATCATGGCAGCGAAAGTACAAGAGAAGGTGGCAAAAAACCGACCACCAATACCCATGTTCGATGCAGAATCAGATCCGCATGTTCACCTTAGTAAATGTTCAGACTATATGATCGATATGGGTGCCACTGATGCAACTCAGTGCCGGTCATTTCCCATGACTTTGGGTGACCGAGCACATAGATGGTTTTCAACTTTGCCTGCTGCTTCAATCACCTCCTTCACACAATTAGGACAGAAGTTTCAGTCTCATTTTTCATCTATGTGCGCTCGCCCAGCACCAAAGCAGCGATTGGCGCATTTTTACCAGTTAAAGGGTGAGTCAGATAGGCATACATAGAAAGATTTGATAAATGCCTATACGACGGAGCTCTTGTTGAAGAGGATGCTAAAATCCTTACGGTGGTAGGGGGATTGACCTTGAATACGGACATGTGGAAAGCCATGCATCAAGATTGGCCAAACACATATGCTGACTTCCGAGAGCGAGCAGCCAAGATCATAGCTATGCAAGACTTGCTCGCCCAATCACCTTTTTTTTAAGAGGTCGCGACCAAGAGAGTGGTCGTTGGTAAAAAGTAAGGAGTGAGGGGTATAAGCCCCAGGATCTTTTAAACCCTTTGAGGAAGGAGCCGAAGCACATGCCCTTCGCAGTCTTTTAGGTGTTTCAATAGAGACGATATACAGTCAGATAAAGGACCGGGATATGTTGGAGAAACCCCGGAGAATCGTAAGGAATAAAACTCGTCTTAACGCTTCCAAGTTTTGTTCATATCACGAATATATCGGACATAATACCGATGAATGTCGTGATTTACTTCGTCAACTTTGGAAGTCGGGCAACCAAAGGGGAAAACGTAAGGCAGATGAAATGTCTGATAGTGATCAAGAAGAATTTCGCAAAAAGTTGGACTTGCCTAAGAAATGAGCCCCTACAACAAACCGAGGTCGGGAGAGCCAAGAAATCAATATGATTCGTTAGGATTATGGGCCAGTGGGTGGATGCTATCAGATCCCAACATTGTCGTACAGACGGAAAAAGATGGAAATGCGCGCCATGCAAAGTATACATCAGGTGAATGTAGCGAGAACATCAGCTGGTATACCACCATCTCACCAAATTATGTTTTCAGATGACGATCTCGACGGTATCATCACCGCCCACAATGACTCTCTAACCATTAGCGCTAGACTTACGGGGTTGAAGATGCATCGACTCTCGGTAGACAAGGGGGCATATGCGTAACATTTTGTTCGTTAACACTCTACACCAAATGGAAAACCAAGTTGGCGATCTAAGTGGATATATCGAACCTTGCGATCATACCATAATGGGTTTGGGGAATCAGAACCGGTCATATGGTATGATCGGGTTAGGAGTTGAGTTAGAGTCGACTAGTAATCCGGAGATTCATTTAACTAGAATGCTAGATTTTGTAATCGTCGATGTCTCGTCTACTTATAACGGGTTTCTAGGTCTTTGTTTATTCAGAATTCAAAGTTGCATGTTCGACGTATTATTATTGTGTTAAATTTCCAACACTAAAAGGGACGGGCAGCGTGAAGGGCGACCAGAAAAAAGCACAAGATTGTTTGTTATCATGCGGGCCAGAAAAACAAAATATCGTCGGCATGATGGAGCAAAAATGGGAAATCGGAGGCTCAAGTCACCAGGCTAACACATCACCTCGGGACGAGCATACCTCCCAGTGAGCATATTCTCCTGCATTTGTTAAACGTAACCGGGACGATTGACAAGCTCCGGATCCAATGAATATAGACCTATCCAATGGACAGTTCGCTCGTGAATTGCCAGATTTAGAACCTCGCATAGGTTTCGATCCTATGGAGGTCGAAGATGAGCACCAGGGGTCGAACATAGATCCTAAGTGGAAACAGAAGAAAAGACGAGCAACACATGTCGAGCAGTTGGAGTCCGTCATGATTGACCCGGTCCGACCAGACTTAGAAATTTTCATCGGTTCAGAACTCCCAGAACCACTCCGAACCGAAATGATATCGTATCTTCGAGCAAATTTGGATGTGTTTGCATGGTCGCATGAGGACATGGTGGGCATCGATCCTAAGCATGCATGCCATCACCTCAATATCAACCCAACACAAGTCCCAATAATTCAGAAACGAAGAAAATTCGGTCCGGAGAAATATGCAGCTTTGGATACCGAGGTTAAAAAGCTGCTCGATGGTAAGTAGTAAATTGTGCATATTTTTAATATATTAGAGTGCAATTTATTGGACTCGTTTGTATTAAGATGACATGATTAATTACTTATTTGTGTTTTAATGATATTATGCCACACTTGATCTGTTTCTTGCATTTTTTATGAATTTTAGGTATCTTTAAATCTTTTTAATAAAGCCTGGGACGAGCTGGGTGTGGAGATATATTGGACACGAGTTGATCGAATTAATTGTAAAGAAAAAGTTCATATGGAATTTCAATGTCAGAATACAACATGTAGCGGGTCCAGAGATTAAGGCCCATTAATTGTTGTTATTATTGGTTATTTCAATTAGCCACGTGAGTGAGAAAAAAAAGGCTCTGAAGCCCATGATCTATTTCTTTTGTGATGGCCGACATGGTAGAGCGAAAAGGCTTTGAGTTGGTCAAGCCCATCAATATTCTATTAGTAAACCTAGCATATAAGTTTAAAAGTGGACATTCAGACGGGAGGAGGCAGCAACAGATTGGAGAATAGAAACAGAAGGCAGAGGAGACTGGAGGACGTACGGTTTTGAGAGTTTTTTTTAGTCAGTATCTTTATTTCAATTCCAGGGATTTCTGAACTCGTATTTTATTGTCTGTTAATTGATTTGAGACGTTTACAATATTTGTCTCAGGATTGTTTATTTCATCTAATTTAACTTTCAACATACTTGAGTGTTTAATTTGGTTTGGCCACCTAGGTTAGATTATTCTTGTATGTCTGCTAGTTCGTATATTTATAATCCGTAATTGTTATGAATTTATGGCAATTGGTAGCAACTAGTAATTTTGCTAGGGTGATGTAAATCGGGTTATTTTAATCGAGCTTATGATTCGAATTTGTATGTCCTTTATCCTAGTGTTTAATGCTTTTGGTGGATTAAATTTAGATCGTGATTCAGATCATTTCAGTTAAAAAGAATCGTTGGAGAGCTTGATTCAATTGAGTATAATTAAGGGATAATAACCGCAGAGCGGAGAGCTTGTTGACTCGGGGCATTAATCCTAGAGATAAATAGAGTAAACGTCGATGTCGGGTTAACAAAGATTAAAATCGAGGGATAAATGAACTGTGAATTGGAATACCGTTTTATTTATTGAATTTTTTTAGTAATTTATTGGTTTAAGTTTTAGTTATAGATTTCTTATCCAAAACCCCCTCTTCCTGTGTTACGTGTTTGTCCCTATAAATTCACACAATTAACGTATTAATTATTTTCATGTTCCCTGTGGATCAACCCTTACTTGTCCTACTACACTCTAGTGGATCGGTTAAGGTATTTAATTTATTTTTGGGTGCCGGCGACAGCACACCAAATTTTGGCGCCGTTACCGGGGAACGGTGTGAATAATTTTTGTGCTTTTTGTGTGTGATTTGTGGGGCTTATTTTCTGTTATTTTTCTGAGTATTTTATTGTCTTAGTTGTTGATTTCTCTCCTCCGTAACCCCCTCGTTTATTTTGTGTGTCGTTGCGATTTTACATAATTTTTGACATCGCCCCCAAATGTCACGATGTGATGAAATTTCTATGATCCCTCTTTGGTAAATCTTTTTTTTGCTTTTATCCTCCTTTTGCAGGCTCTCTACGAGCACAGGTCGAAGAGCGCACACAAGGGCATGGTGTTCACTTTCCTACTAGCTCTCGCTACTAATCAGGTTTACTCTTTTCATGTCTCACATTTCCCTAGTCTGCCTGTTGTTTTGTTATATATTGCTTGAGGTCAAGCTTTATTCTAAGTGTGGTGGGAATTTGTGACATGATCTGAATTTTTGTGATTGTGTGTGTTTTTTATTTTATAATTTGTATAGGGATGTGATATTATTGTTTTGTGGTAAACTTTGGAGTTTCTGGTTAAATATGCTTTGTTTGATGCATGCGGATTTTGTGAGTAGATGAAAATTTTCATGAGGGTCCGTTTGAGTTTATGATAGTAAATTGATGAATTGATGAGTTAAGTGTTCTTAACCGTGCTTTGACTCTGTGAAAAAAAAAAAGAAGAAAGAAAGTAGTCTAACTAGTTTTTGCTTAATGGATGATACATTTTTTTTTGTGTGCCCCTCGTGTTCGGAAAAAAAAAACCGGTACAGCTGCCCGTTTCTAGGGGCTCGAAGAAAAATTTCGAGCTAAAACGAACGATGGAGTGAAGTGCATGGTTTTGTAAAAAAAAGGGTCTTGAGACAATTTGCCTACTTTCGGGGGTTCAACGTTCAAAAGTCGGAAACAATTAGAGCTAAAACCCGACAAGTAGAGTGTTCTTTGTGAGACCTAGAGAAAAAATAATAATAAGGGGTACATTCGAATGCAAAGTCTGTTAGGATTGTCGAGTTAGATGAAGCAAGAAGAAGGAGAGTCGAAGTATGGTTAGGTGCTTGACGAGTCAATGAGTTGAGGATTTATCGTAAATGATTTTGGGAACTTGAGTGAAAATCTTTCAAAAGTTCATGATTTCTAAATGCATTGATTTTAGTCCGGGATTTCATGAGTTGCTACTTTGCTTTGATATCACGTTCTGTGTCTAGAAAGGACCTGAGCGAATCTCTTATTTTCTCCATTGTTACTCTCTTAATGTTGGTTTACTTGAGGACAAGTAAAGATTTAAGTGTGAGGATATTTGGTAAGTAGTAAATTGTGCATATTTTTAATAGATTGGAGTGCAATTTATTGGACTCGTTTGTATTAAAATGACATGATTAATTACTTATTTGTGTTTTAATGATTTTATGCCACACTTGATCTGTTTCTTGCATTTTTGATGAATTTTAGGTATCTTTAAATCTTTTTAATAAAGCCTGAGACGAGCTGGGTGTGGAGATATATTGGACACGAGTTGATCGAATTAATTGTAAAGAAAAAGTTCATATGAAATTTCAACGTCAGAATACAACATGTAGCGGGTCCAGAGATTAAGGCCCATTAATTGTTGTTATTATTGGTTATTTCAATTAGCCACGTGAGTGAGAAAAAAAGGCTCTGAAGCCCATGATCTATTTCTTTTGTGATGGCCGACATGGTAGAGCGAAAAGGCTTTGAGTTGGTCAAGCCCATCAATATTCTATTAGCAAACCTAGCATATAAGTTTAAAAGTGGACATTCAGACGGGAGGAGGCAGCAACAGATTGGAGAATAGAAACAGAAGGCAGAGGAGACTGGAGGACGTACGGTCTTGAGATTTTTTTTTTTAGTTAGTATCTTTATTTCAATTCCAGGGATTTCTGAACTCGTATTTTAATGTCTGTTAATTGATTTGAGACGTTTACAATATTTATCTCAGGATTGTTTATTTCATCTAATTTAACTTTCAACATACTTGAGTGTTTAATTTGGTTTGGCCACCTAGGTTAGATTATTCTTGTATGTCTGCTAGTTCGTAAATTTATAATCCGTAATTGTTATGAATTTATGGCAATTGGTAGCAACTAGTAATTTTGCTAGGGTGATTTAAATCGGGTTCTTTCAAATCGAGCTTGCGTATTCTGGAATTTGTATGTCCTTTATCCTAGTGTTTAATGCTTTTGACTGGATTAAATTTAGATCGTATCTAGACTGTTCAGTTAAAAAGAATCGTTGGAGAGCTTGTTTCAATTGAGTATAATTAAGGGATAATAACCGGTAGCCAGAGCTTGTTGACTACTGAGGGGCATTAATCCTAGAGATAAATAGAGTAAACGTCGATGTCAGTTAACAACATTAAAGTCGAGGGATGAATGAACTGTGAATTGGAATACCGTTTTATTTATTGAATTTTTTTTAGTAATTTATTGGTTTAAGTTTTAGTTATAGATTTCTTATCCAAAACCCCCCCTTCCTGTGTTACGTGTTTGTCCCTATAAATTCACAATTAACATATTAATTATTTTCACGTTCCTTGTGGATCGACCCTTACTTGTCCTACTACACTCTAGTGGATCGGTTAAGGTATTTAATTTATTTTTGGGTGTCGGCGACAGCACACCACTCGACAATAAGCTTATCCGAAAAGTCAAATGCCCGGAATGGCTAGCAAACCCTGTGCTCGTCCGAAAACCAAATGGAACCTGGAGGTTATGCATAGACTTCACCGATTTAAACAAGGCGTGCCCTAAAGACAATTTTCCCGTACCACACATCGATTATTTGGTTGACAATACTGTGGGACATGAGCTTCTGACGTTTATGGATGCATTTGCCGGGTACCATCAAATCCCCATGCATCCCGACGATCAAGAAAGCACCTCATTCTGCAACGGAAAAAACATGTACTGTTGGAAACGTATGCCCTTTGGGTTAAAGAATGTCGGAGCAACATAACGAAGGCTGGTGAACAAGATGTTCGACGAACACATAGGGCGGACGGTTGAGGTGTACATCGACGATATTGTGGTCAAAAGCGAGCATAAAGAAGACCACCTCACCCACCAAACACAGACGTTTGATATCCTCCGGGCGTATAACATGAAGTTAAACCTGAAAAAATGCAGTTTCGGGGTTCATTCGGGAAAATTTCTCGGACATATAGTCAGCCAACGAGGGATCGAGGTGAATCCATCGAAGATCCAAGCTATACTCGACATGCAAGCACCCAGAAATGTGAAAGAGGTTCAAAAGTTAACTGGACGTCTGGCTTCCCCATGAATCGATTTATCTCTCGAACCGGAGATAAATGTAAGCCTTTCTTTGACGCATTAAAGAAAGGGAGATTTCTATGGACAGAACATTGCCAAAGTGTGTTTGAGTCACTAAAACACTATCTGGTGAATACTCAAACGTTGTCCAAGCTTGTCCCAGACGAGCAACTTTACTTGTACCTTGCTGCCTCAGAGCACGCGATCAGCGTTGTACTTGTTCGAGCAGAAGGTGCTATACATTTGTCTGTTTATTATGTAAGTCAAGTACTCAAGGAGGCCGAGCTTCGGTACCCCCCGTTGGAGAAACTTGCGTATGCTTTCATTATGAGTGTCCGCAAAATGCGACCATACTTTTTCGACCATTCAGTTGAGGTGCTAACCACTTTTCCACTACGTCAAGTTCTCCATCGACCAGACACATCGGGCAAATTGCTTAAGTGGGCGGTGGAGTTAGGCCAATTTGGCATTACATTTGCCCCACGTACATCAATTAAGGGTCAGACTATGGCCGATTTCATGGTAGAATTAACATATCCACAAGCGTTGATCAACCATGGCACATGTACGTAGATGGTTCGTCAACGAGCTCGAGAGCCGGAGCAGGCGTGGTTCTCATCAGCCCAACCCGACAAACCTTTACGACAGCCATTCGTTTTGATTTCCCAGCTACCAATAATGAAGCAGAGTATGAAGCTTTGATTGCTGGGTTACATATGGCTATGACAATGGGAATCCAAAAGTTGATGATTTACAGCGATTCTCAGATAATCGTATACCAAGTACTAGGCGAGTATGAAGCCCGAGGCGAGCAGATGATACAATATCAGCAGCTAGCGAAGGAACTGCTTGAGCAGTTTGAACAAGTCTACATTGAACAACTTCTTCGTCTAGACAATTCATTTGCCGATGCCTTGGCACGGTTATAACAACAGGAAGGGGTGACTAACACACAATGACATTGTGGTCGTCACAACCTGTTTCGCCATCGATTCCAAGAGTTATGGTCGCCCATACAACAATTGTACAAGAAACTTGGATGACTCTGATTTTAAACTACCTTCGAAATGGTATCCTCCCCGAAAGTAAGGCGCAAGCTACTCGCCTCAGGTTACAAGCTGCTCGGTACACTATTCTGGACGGACATTTGTATAAAAGAGGTTTTTCTCTTCCATTATTAAAATGTCTTACTCCCGAAGAAGGTCACGTGATCCTAGAGCAGATTCATGCAGGGATATGCGGAAACCATATGCGTGGATGTGTTTTGGCATATAAAACAATCGACAAGGATACTATCGGCCACACTCAAGAAAGATTCTTTTCGCTTATGCTCGCGCTCATGTCATAAATGTCAAGTATATGCCCCACTTATTCATAGCCCCCCTGAAGAACTAGTGTCTGTATACAGCCCATGGTCGTTCGCCAAGTGGGGAATCGACTTGATTGACCCCTTTCCTTTCAAGACGCGGGGTGGTAAAAGTATGTCATGGTCGCCGTCGATTATTACACTAAGTGGGCGAAAAGCCAAAGCTATTGTAAAGGCCAACCGAACAAAGAATGTGGAATTTTGTTTGGAAAAATATCATTCGTCGATTTGGGCTTCCTCAATCATTAGTGACGGATAACGTCAAGCAGTTTGACGAGAGTGAATTCCGACAGAATTGTGCTCATTGGGGAATAAAAAAATATTATTCTCTCCGTGATTATCCTCACCAAACGGACAAGTCGGTTCGATTAATAAAATCATCAAGCATACCCTCAAGGCTAAACTTGATAATTCAAGGGGAATTTTCAAGAGTTACCGTAAATTTTATGGGCCTATCGACTACTTTCGTAACATCGACTGCAGAAACCCCTTTTGCTCTGGCGTTTGGTGCGGAGGCTGTTATACCAGTAGAAGTGGAGATTCCGAGCCACCAGACTATGTGTTTTGGCGAACACACCAACGATCAGGCACTTGCTTTAAGTACAGATCTACTGGAGGAAAAACGATTAGAGGCCGATTTCAAGAATGCGATGTATAAGCAAAGGTCCGAGAAATTTTACAACTCGTGGTTCGAACTCAAGATGTTTAATGTTGGTGAGTTTCGTTTTAAGACGAGCAACGGGGGGTGCCAGTGGTGTGTTCGGCCGAGCCTGGGAAGGACCTTTCCGGGTGTCGGAGCGTTTATCGAATGGGGCGTATGATTTGGAAGATTTAAATGGAGTTCCGTTGTCTTATTCATGGAATGCATCAAATTTGAAAAAATATTATCAGTAAGGGCGAGAATGATCGACAGTTAGAAGTTAGAACACAAGTTTGTGTTCGCTTGTGAGCAAAGACACGGAGCAATCGCGAGACAAACGGAGCGACCACTCGCGAATATTCATTTAGAATGAGCAAGGCGACCAGAATGATCGAGCATAAGATGCCAGACATGAAGTTTTGAATCCTACCAAAGGGATTGATTCAACATTATCGAGGCTTGACACTACGTGTCAACACAGGGTAAAAGCAAATGGCAACCCAGCGAGGTATGTGTCACGCTTTTAATCGGAAGTGGCAAGAGAAGGAACTGATGTCAATCTGAGGTGATAGACTGGGAGGGCCAGCACCAACTAGCCATGCCAGCACCAGTTTAGTGTAGTAGTATAAATAGGCATGTCGATAGCCGAAGAAAGACAAGAAAAAAGATAGAAAAGGGGAAAAAATTACTACAAAACAATAGAGAAAAACTTGTTTATCGGAATTGGGTGGTTTGGTATGCCTCCAGACGTAGTTCGTGATTAATCGAGTTGAGCAATTATTTTCTTTGGCTCAATCATGTGTCTTGCCGCTTTGCTCGGGTTCGAAGTTCTAAATCCAGATCTCGATCATGAGCAAAATACTTTGGCTTCGATTTGGAAAATCCAATCCCGAATCGGAGGAAATATTTTCTTCCGACGGGTATGTTCATTCCGGAAGCACATGGTGGTGGTGCCACGGCCCAAGTTGCTCGACAAGTTTGTGGTCGCCACTTCACGTTCCCCACTGCTTATGCAGTAGTAAATCACAAGGTCCCCTCGCATCCCAAAAATCTCCTCCTTGGAGGTTGTGTGCCGACGCACTTTCACAAGGTAGCGTGCGGACACTTATGCTCAGGCATCCGCGATCGTCGGACAAATAATCGGATGCATGGTTAAGGGCGGATTAAGTGCGAAAGCAGATGTTAGGAAAGATGATTTAAACAGATGCCTATGCTCGCACCAGGTTTAGGCGAGCAAGATTGCTCGTAATATGCTCAGGACAACAGCTGGCCGCATAGTCACAGCTTGCCCATGAAGGCGAACACTGCTACTATTGCTGGTCTTGAGCATAACGATTAAAGAATAAAGGGTGAGATGAAAAGGTGGACTTCGTCCGAGCGTCTCTACACAACGATTTCGGACGAGGTGTCGGCAGCTCATACTCGCCCTAGTTCAGATAAAGATTGAGACCGGATAAAACATATGACAGATATCTTGAACGCTAGTCAAGTTGTAAGTTGAAAACAAGTGTGATTGTAGCAAGTATTTCCAAATGTAAAAAGTTGTAATAGAATAACAATATTTTGTGAAGTGTTTGTTTGTTAAGTTTCTTCAGTCAAGCCTACAATGGTCGCACCTAAGACGGACGACCAGAATAAAGACGAACAAGCAGAGATTTATGTTCACCTGACGAAATAATTCGTACTTACAGATGCCCACAGCTAAATAAGACGACCCGATCAGAATAGTGATTGCGGCAAGCATAAGATGATCACGAAAGAAAAAGGGGGTTACACATAAGTTAACCAACCCAATTGCAGCTAAATAAAACAACCGATCCGATTGCAACTAAATAAGACAATCGAAAAACCAAAGAAGTCAGGTTGAGACATAAGCATTTATCAAGTTCGATTCATCAAGAAGAAAAAAGGCACAAGCTGATAAAAGAAACAAAAACAAATATTGTCCAAAATAAGCAAAATAGGTTATCCACATCCAAGCAGAAGTAAATTATTCAGGAACAGATGCAAAAAAAAAAAAAAACACAAGAAAGAAACTAAGGAAAGAATTCATCATTTGGAGTTGGCGGAAGAGATTGGTCGAGCATTCCTTGCCTCACCTGCTCATCCCCATCAGGAGCATGTCGTTCAACATCATTCCGAGCGTTCATTTCATCGACCAGTACATTCTGCTCGCTGCGCACTTGACCACCCTGCTCGCCGCGTATTTCACCACCTTGCTCGTCATGTACTTGATTACTTTCCTGCTCGCCTTTCTTGCCCTAATGATGTTGGTCCGTAGGGTCTTCAACGATTACATCATCATGCTCATCTTCTTCATCAGATACAGGGTCTTCAATTTCAATCACTGATGGAAGCTTAGAAAAATCGCAGAGGTCTTGCAGGTCACTTAATGGCAAGTTGCGACCAGGCGGATTGTCGGTCATGTACTTCTCAAAGGCCATTTTCAAGGGGGTGATCTGGTCGACTGAAAGTGTTAACCTTGATGCACGAAGAGCGTCTGCAAAGGCACAAATATAGGAGTAGTTGGATATCGAATCAACGTACTCTTCTATGCATCATCGAGTTTTTAAGGCCTAAACGAGTATTGCTCTCTTCTGCGGTAAAGAGTTGCTGAGCGAGCAGAACTTTCTCGCCTTCCAAGACCTCATTGTCAGTTTTGAGTTTTTGAAGTTCAATGGCTTGTTGTGCCTGGTTCTCTTTCACCCTCCATAATTCCTCCCGATCTTGACACAATTCCTCCCGAGTCTGGAGTAATTCTTCCTTAACTAGTCGAGTTTCTTCTTGCCTTCGACGTATTTCCTCTTGAGCCAAATTCACTTCCTCGCTGGCCTTGTTCAATTCTTCCATCTTCTCTCTGAAACTGGCCGTGAGCAGCATGTATTTAGAGTTAAGGCTAGCTGTGGCCGAGAAGGCATTCTCCAGAAGCACTAATGATCGACCATGGTGAATAAGACCCAAGCGTATTCTCTCCAACACTGACGGACCATTAATCGCTTCTTCAAGGTCGGTTGTCCATGACCGGATTGGGGTCTCGCAAGCTTTCTGCACATGTTCGGGCAGTTCAAGGATGTTGCTCACGGTGGGAGAGCAGAAATAGTCCTTCAAATCTGGCAGTAAGCGTGTCCTTTGAGCTATAAACCTGTCATGCATCTAAGTATTAGACGAGCAAAGTGACCAAGATGAGCATAAAATAAGAAAGAGTAAGGCCGAGCGGAAGTACCTGTTCGCCCGAACGGGATCCCATCCCAAATAAGATTTTTCCTCAGGATCCCGAACTCAGGAACTAGAAGGGGCTCCTGGGTCAGTTTCCATTGGTGGGGGTGCGGTTATGCTCGTCCTGTTGGGCAATGATTCGCACAGATCTAATCGGGGTGAATATTTAAATACAAATTTAATTCATTAATTATTACTAGCATGAATTAATCCTATATTAATTCAAATAATAATTGCAACAACATATCATGCATATAAAAAGCCACGTAAAACCTACGCATGCGGAATCTACGGGTTTACGTGAACGTACCTCTCGGGATGGCAGTGGCTTTGGTCGGACGGACTAACCAAAAGGACTTCCCAAGTATTCCCTTAGCCCTTGCTCGACAATCCGGTGGAAGGATACTCGCGAACAATTAACAAAAGGAAAAAATAAACTTTGTTGCACCACGTATGTGGATTTGCTAATATTTCCAGCACATGGAATTGTTCTTGGGAATGAACTAATCATCCCCTATTTATAGGATAGGAGGAGCACGAAATTTTGTGAATTTTTCAATGTGGGAAAAGACTTTTCTTGGTCACCAAGAAATCTTGAATATATCCCATATATTCTTTTTCCCATAATTAAAATATTCCACAAAAATCCACCTCCTCTTTCTTTATGGAATTTTCGAAAATATAGTGTGCAAGAATCCAAGATTTGGATCTTCTTGAATTTATGAGATATTCTTGTATTTCAAGAAATACATATCTTCCATAATATCTTTTCAAGAAAATCAAGAAAATCTTTCTTGCCCTCTATTTTCCAAAAATTTCGAAAATCTCTTAATGAATAACCAAGTGGGAGATTTCTTGAATTTAATGAGATAATCTTGTATTCCAAGAATACATATCTTCATTCCATAACAAAATTCAAAGAAAATCTTTCTCCCTCTTTTATTCATAATTTTCGAATTTAATGAGGAAATATAAGCAACAATATTTATTTTATTTTAATCACATTTTCAGTTATTGGACTATATGTTGGGCTACTCAGGGGGCCTTTAGGAGAATTAAGATTGGACCTTCTAATGGATCTTGAATATCTAATATTGAGCCACAATATAATTCAAGCCCATAAATATTAATTAATCCCACTACATAATTAATATCAAGACTATCCATCTTAACCCATATTAAGTCAATATGGCTCCCGGTCATTATTTCCCGTGTTTAAGATTATCTAGCCCATTAATTAATTCAAGCCACCTGAAATAGCTTTCCATTAATTAATATCTTTTGTCCTTAATTAGGAATCGGTTCAACATTATTATCCATACCTAAAACAAATTCCACTTGCAAGATTTGGTATGATAAAACTTATGAACCTCCCAAGGGGGGCAAATCAAGCAAAAGCGTACTTGCACCACGATTCTTCAGATTAAATCTTAGCAATCACATGTGATCAATAATATTGCCCAAGATAAAATACGTATTGAATCTCTCTCGATTCGCTACCCATGATAAGTCAAAGCAATAGTTACCGATCCCACGTGATCCTATTTGAGGGACGAAGGTTAAGAAACAACGAACCATCGAGGTCTAATTCTTCCATGTTCGGGATTCAAGAATTTATCCTCCCAGAGGGTCCTATTCAACAAGATCATCATGCACTAGTGTAATCGCTGGTCAAGACAAACCAATCGAGCCTTACACCTCAACCTTTCGCGATGGTTGTTCATTTCCATCTAGGTCGTGAATGGCGTACTTATAGTTACAAGGGACTGTTAATTTAATCTTCGTGATAGGTATCACTAAATTAACTACAAATGTAACACGCATTTAATTATTGAACAGCTTATGCAAAGAAATATATGTAACATTCAATCATATTTAAAGCATTAGTGATAAACAATTTATTTCAAATTAAATAAGTCCGGAAATTAGGTTTCGATTATACAAAGTAAAAGCATACTTTTCAAAGATAATCCCAACAATCTCCCACTTATACTCAAAGTCCTTTTAAGTATACTACAACACGCCTCGAGTAGTCCGTGACATCTAATGTCACCTACACTAACCTAATAATTTCTCCCACTTATACTCAAAGCAGATTGGCAAACGGTCTTGACACCCATTCCACTCACATGTCTCGAATGTATTCGTGAGGCGACTTTTTGTGAATGGATCTCGCTAGGGTCGCCCCTCGGGACGCTTTCTTTGCCATATCTATATCTCATCTCTTAACGATTTTCGTATAAGATGTCTTTCCTTTTTAATGTGTTTGTTTGATTCGTGGACTCTTGGTTCTCTTGAATTTGCAACCGCCCTTAAAGCAGATATTGCTAGTCAAATTGTAACACCATCTAAGTCCACTAAGAAGATCTAGAGCCCAATCGGTTCTTTCATCGCTTCACAAGACTACTTACCCGAGTCCCATGGTTGAGTCGTTGATGCATTTTGCCACACTCGCGTCCATTTGATGGCTACACTTCCCAAATGGAAACACACTAACCGAGGCAGATAATTTCGAATCTAAACTTGATTGGAAATCCGAGTCCATGTAGCCGATGGGGATTGGAGTATTCGATCGATAAATCAACATTCTATCCCGAGTTTTTTTCGTAAACTTCGTAATGTTTTTAAGCGTCAATCCATTCCGCTTTCCCCGAGTTACTCTCGATATCTTGCTACCATGCCTACGGCAAAGCATATATCCGGTCTCGCATACGCAAAGAATGCATACATAAGGTTTCCGACGGTAGGAAGCACAAGGAATACCTTTCATGTCATCTATCTCCTTTTCGCCTTAGGGAACATTTTCTTGGATAGATGGATTCCAAGTCTGAAAGGTACGAATCCTTTCTTGGAATCTTGCATGCTGAATTGTTTCAAAAACCAGTGTCTATGTATGAAACTTGCGATAACCCGACCATCCTTTTCTTGTGATCTTGATCCCAAGGATGTGTCCGGTTTTCCCTAAGTCTTTCATATCAAAACTGTTTTGAAAACCATGCCCCTTATGTCCGATCACACCTTCACATCGTTCCCGATGATCACAATGTGATCTACGACGATCTTAAGAATACCAATGCGATCCGACACGTTTTTATACACACAACTTTCAAACTCGTTTTGATCAAAACCCATAAGACTTTATAATATGATCAAAACTTTGGTTCCAAGTTCGGATGCTGTTTGAGTCCAGTAAATGGACCTCTTGAGCTTTTTACAAACCGGGTGTTCTTGGCCCGTTTCAATGAAAACTAGGGGGTTGTTCAGATATGGATCTCTTTATCAAGACTTCCGTTATGAAAGTCGTCTTGATATCCATTTGCTTGATTCAAAGTCGAAAATGCGAAGACAATCGATAAGAGAATACTGGATGGACTTAAGCATGGCTATGGGCGAAAAAAGTTTCCACATAATCGATCCCATTCTTTTCGAAAGTATAACCTTTCGCCATTAGTCTTGCTTCAAAAGGTTTCAACCTTCCCGTCCGATCCTCTTTTCCTCTTATATACCCACTTGCATCTAATGGGTTTGACCCCATTAAGTGGTTCGACTTGCTCCCACACTCTATTATGAAACATAGAACCCACTTCGGCTTTCATTCTTTTTTTTGCCAAGAAAGCGATCCTTATCTTGGAGTGCCTCGTCATATGTCCATGGGTTCGATTAGGGAATCAAGTCCGAGGACTCTCCTATTCCCATGAATCTCTCGGTCGTCTAACAACCCTCCCACTATAACGAGGCTCGGTTGCCAGAAAACATATCGTTTGGTATATCATCTAAAGACGAAGATCGAGGTTTGCCCTCTAAGCTCATTTAAGGTAATCTCACTTCTGGGTTTTCTTTGGTTCTATAGTTTTCTTCCAAAATCTAAAGTGGGTGTGAATGTCCACCTTTTGATCTTCGGAATTATAGAACATTCACCCTTTTGTTCCCTCGGGGTATCCTACAAAACAGCCTTAATTCGATAGAGGATCCAATTTAGCGGTTTCCTTGTCCAACACGTAAGTCGGACACCCCAAAGTTCTCATGTGTCTCATACTAGACTTGCGTCCGGTCCACAATTCTTTGGGGTTCTGGGAACTGATTTGGATAGCACCAAGTTCAGAATATAAGTCGTTGTTTTCCAAGGCATGAATTTTAACGACTTCGGGAAGATCCAGATAACTCATCATTGATCTAACCATTTCCAAAAGAATTTTGTTGCTTTTGCTCGCAAACCCCGCTTTTGTTGAGGGGGTTAGAATTAAGCGGTGAGCTGGGATACAATCCCTTCATCAGATAAGTAGTTCAAAAACTCATCATTTGAGGTATTCGCTTCCACGATCAGATCGTAGAGACTTGATACGTTTTTCCCGTGATTCTCTGTTTGAGCCTTTAAATTCTTAGAATTTCTCAAAGGTCTCGATTCATGCTTCATAAGGAAAATGTACCTTGAGTAATTATCAATAAAATTACTCATAACCTCCTCTTTCTTTGGTTGACATTGAACTACGTACATCTATGTGAACGATCTCTAACACTTCTTTAGCCCCATTCCCCTTGGCTCCAAATGCCATCTTGGTCATATTACCCTCCAAACATGATTCGCGGGTTGGATTCGATTCAACTTGGAGACGCTCCAGTGAACCATCTTTCACCAACCTTTGGATCCTCTTTGGATTTATATGACCTAATCTTAGATGCCAAAGAAGTATTTCGTTCACGCTTTCTTTTGTCGGAAATAGTTGATGTGTTATAGGATGCATTTCGTGAGTGGTGTGCACGGTTAATTTTATAGAGATTTTCCATCAATGTCCCATAACAGTACACTCATCATTTCAAAAATGATGTCATTCTTATTAAAAGAAACTTAGTGTCCTTTAATCGATTTTTAGAAACTGAAAGTGAATTCTTTCTAAAACTGGGAACATAAAGATAATCTCAAAAAAAACTTTATCTTCAAAAGATAGGTGCACTTCTCCCATCGCTTAATCAAGCATTTCATGTAGCATTGCAATGTCCGCTACTTGCGTAGTATTGCAATAATCGTTATTACCGTGAGCATTGCAATATCCGCCACTTACGTAGCATTGCAATGTTTTCTACTTTCGCAACGTTACCCGGTGTGATGAGGATCTCACTCCCCACTACGTTGCCGGATCATTTAGAACCCGTGTTTCAACATGATTAGTGGATCTCGTATCAACCACCCACGAATGAGAAGTATACGCCGCTAAACAAGTTTCAACAACTAGTGTATGAGAATTACCTTTCTTTTTCGTCCCTTTTGGGGTTGGAACAGCAAAATCTCCATTGTCCTCTCTCACCGCACTTAAGCACTTCCCTCTTTGGATTTTCCTCGACTCAACAAGCATTCTCATCTTACCATCGCCTTTGGCAATGATTGAGTTTTATTGCTTATGGCTTTTTGGTCCTCTTCTTTATCTTGCCTACCCTTGGCCTAGAAGATGAAGACGGGCCACTTGTCATCATAGCTTGAGTTTGGTGCCTTATCATCATGCTCGAGTCCAAAAGTTTGCAACAAATTAGCTAAGCGAGGCCAAAATGCTCAAAAAAAAACCTTTTCGGGCAGAGAATGAAGTACCAAATTCATCCGAGTCTCCGGATCATAATGCACTTTTCGAATCTCAAGTTTGTTCAGATGAGCCATCTATTTTGAGGACATAATCCTTCACGGGTTTTTCCTCCACCATTTTCAATGACGACACATCTCAAGAAGGTGATCCCGACGAGTCCCGCATGTTTTGACTCGTCGGGTTGGCTCATCCGATTTTTGTGTGTCAAAATCCACTTGTGCTTTTTGTGCGATTTAGGACAATTATAATTTTCCAATCAATATAGTTTCCATACATATTGTATTGACTTTAAGTATAATAACAATGGATTAAAAGGTAATGACACATCGAATCGAAATAACCAACTATATGCAAAAGCACAAATATATCACAAGATTCGATCACATGCATCATATTTAAAATCTCAAAAAAAAATATGAACAATGCATCACCAACATCTCAAAAACAGGTTTAAATAAGCCACGTTGGGTGGGTCATTATTTAAACACATTCAAGCAAGTTACAAACAAGAACAAATTACAAACCCTTAATATCCAGATTAATAGTTGGCTCACTTGACCAATATAAAATTGACAGGGGACTTTGAGAAGTATATGCATATCAATTTTATACCTAAGTAATAACCATGATTAAATATGGGATTACTATTTCGCTTTTGATCGAGAGCCTCGTTGGGAGGGTCATCGCCGCCACTAATAATAACCCACAATCATCCGTTTGGAATTCATTCATGTGAAACCTATCTTTTGACCGTCCCCGTTGGGGAATTTCTCCAAAAGAATTCACAAATAAATAAATCATGGAGGTCAAAATTAATTCAATTTTATTATCCGGAATAAAATTGTCAATTAATTATTTAAACATACTTAGTAATTTTGAAGTTGAGATTTTTTCATTTGGCAACCCTCATGCAAACACATTTAAACAAATTAAATAAAGCATAAGATAGCGCAAATAAATTAAGCAAAACATGAAAAAATAAACATATTGGGCACAAATTATCCAATTGTCATGGTTTGATTTTTCTTGGCTTGATCTTGAAGAAACACGTCTCGAATTTCTCCCACTCGTTCGTCTCAAAAAAATACTTCGTCTCGAACCGCCACGCCAAGCAGCTCGCAGCCGGGATGCACGCCCGCATCCGGCCGGCCGCTTGGCCTGGGACAGCCTAGGCAGCCTCGGCACCGCCTGGCAGGACACGCCCGCCAGCGCCTCGGCTCGCCTCGGCAGGAGTCGGCAGGCGACGCGCGCGTCCGCGCGCATCCGCGCGCGCGCGCTCGCCCGCCTCCGCCTCGCCCGCGACATCGGCCTCGCCCGCGTCTCCGCGCGCGCCCGTGCGCGCGCCCGCGGCGTCCGCCCGGCCTGGAGCACGCACCGCCCGTGCGCCGGCCTGCATCCTCGCGCGCGCTCGGCCCGCCCGGCCTCGCCCTGCGCCCATGCGTGCCAGCGCGCGCCCGCGCCGCCTACGCCTGGTTCTGGATTTCGTCCTTTAATTCTTCATCTCTTCGTTCCCGATCCGGTTACAATTTATTTACAAAAATAAATAAACCTAGATCTAGACTAGTCTATTACATTGATCAAATCAAACAAATCCTAGTCTACTCGTGGATTTTCTCACGAGGCAAAAAACAAATCCGACTAATTAATCAATTAAAAAAACCACGGTTTATATGCATGCAAAATAAAACATTAAAATCCATGACAATTGGATACCTGCAAAACAGATCTAACAGTTCTACTATCCAATTTCAAATTTAATGTTCGTGAATTAAATTACAATTTAAAAAATTGAGCAAACGGTGGCTCGATACCGCTTGTTGGGCAATGATTCGCACAGATCTAATCGGGTGAATATTTAAATACAAATTTAATTCATTAATTATTACTAGCATGAATTAATCATATATTAATTCAAATAATAATTGCAACAACATATCATGCATATAAAAAAGCCATGTAAAACCTACGCATGCGGAATCTACACGTTTACGTGAACGCATTACCTCTCGGGATGGCAATGGCTTTGGTCGGACGGACTAACCAAAAGGACTTCCCAAGTATTCCCTTAGCCCTTGCTCGACAATCCGTGGAAGGATACTCGCGAACAATTAACAAAAGGAAAAAATAAACTTTGTCAGACCATGATGTGATTTGCTAATATTTCCAAAGACATGGAATTGTTCTTGGGAATGAACTAATCATCCCCTATTTATAGGATAGGAGGAGCACGAAATTTTGTGAATTTTTCAATGTGGGAAAAGACTTTTCTTGGTCACCAAGAAATCTTGAATATATCCCATATATTCTTTTTCCCATAATTAAAATATTCCACAAAAAATCCACCTCCTCTTTCTTTATGGAATTTTAGAAAATATAGTGTGCAAGAATCCAAGATTTGGATCTTCTTGAATTTATGAGATATTCTTGTATTTCAAGAAATACATATCTTCCATAATATCTTTTCAAGAAAATCAAGAAAATCTTTCGCTTCTATATTTTCCAAAAATTTGAAAATCTCTTAATGAATAACCAAGTGGGAGATTTCTTGAATTTAATGAGATAATCTTGTATTCCAAGAATACATATCTTCATTCCATAACAAAATTCAAAGAAAATCTTTTCTCCTCTTTTTATTCATAATTTTTAATTTAATGAGGAAATATAAGCAACAATATTTATTTTATTTTAATCACATTTTCGTTATTGGACTATATGTTGGGCTACTCGGGGGCCTTTAGGAGAATTAAGATTGGACCTTCTAATGGATCTTGAATATCTAATATTGAGCCACAATATAATTCAAGCCCATAAATATTAATTAATCCCACTACATAATTAATATCAAGACTATCCATCTTAACCCATATTACAATCAATATGGCTCCCGGTCATTATTTCCCGTGTTTAAGATTATCTAGCCCATTAATTAATTCAAGCCACCAAAAATAGCTTTCCATTAATTAATATCTTTTGTCCTCTGGTCGAGAACGGTTCAACATTATTATCCATACCGGAAACAAATTCCACTTGCAAGATTTGGTATGATAAAACTTATGAACCTCCCCAAGGGCAAATCAAGCAAGCGCGATTTTGCACACGATTCTTCAGATTAAATCTTAGCAATCACATGTGACCAATAATATTGCCCAAGATAAAGTATGTATTGAATCTCTCTCCGATTCGCTACCCATGATAAGTCAAAGCAATAGTTACCGATCCCACGTGATCCTATTTGGGACGAAGGTTAAGAAACAACGAACCATCGAGGTCTAATTCTTCCATGTTCGGGCTCAAGAATTTATCCTCCCAGAGGTCCTATTCAACAAGATCACCATGCACTAAAGGTAATCTCTTGGTCAAGACAAACCAACCGAGCCTTACACCTCAACCTTTCGCGATGGTTGTTCATTTCCATCTAGGTCGTGGAATGGCGACTTATAGTTACAAGGGACCGTTAATTTAATCTTCGTGATCGGGTATCACTAAATTAACTCTGATGTAACACGCATTTAATTATTGAACAGCTTATGCAAAGAAATATATATAACATTCAATCATATTTAAAGCATTAGTGATAAACAATTTATTTCAGTAAATAAGTCTGGAAATTCAGTTTCGATTATACAAAGTAAAAGCATACTTTTCAGTATAATCCCAACACGTCCCAGCCGTGTCAGCTTGCTCGACGCGAGGGATCAATGGAGGTATGGCTATACTCGTCTCCAGAGATGGAACTTGGGTAATAGCAGTAGGCGTGCTTTCAACAGAAGAAGGCGGGCTCCCGTATGTCTCCTAGATCGCTTGGGTGAAGGGCTCAGGCGCCAAGATTTTGGTCACCGAATCGAGTTGCCCATTTATGTTTGCTCGGATTGGTGCGGGAGGCTTTGTGTTCAGCTTGAATCCTGGCCATTTCACTAGGTTTTCTTTTTTGGGCCATCTCGGTATGTTCGGCTGTGCTTACAACGATGGTAATGGCGGGAAGAGCTGGGAAAAGAAGAGTTTGTCAAGGAACAAGGTACAAAAGGCATGATATATGAAGAGATATAGAAGTTTATCCATACCAGTTGGATTGAGGGCTACTAAGTGATGAGGGGGCACATACAATCCACCTTTCTTCCTTTGGTCAGCAGTGTTCAAAGTTTTCACAGAGCGTTCTGAATATGGATCTAAGTCAATTTGCCAGATGCTGCTAAAATATCCATCTTTTGTTTCCTTATCTGTTGCCGCTTGAAGCCCTGAGATAGAAGAAATAAGTTAATATCAGTCCACTGAAGAAAGTAAAACAACAAATTACTTACTTCGACAGACTCCAAAATCAGTGGGAATATCTAAACGAGCACTTGGTTCACATCCTGAGGCAGGACTTTTCCAATCACCCCCAACAAACCAAAACTTATATTTCCAATCCTTAATCTTATTGGGCACGCCCTCAATAACCTTGCAGACTTTGTGTTCGCCAAGATAAACAACCACCCGTGCTCGCCTTTGGGTCGAGACAGATGAACCAATCGGGTGAGTTCTGCAAAGAGTTGGGGTAGTATATATGTTTCATCTTGCGAACGTAGTCAAAAAGCTCATGATCATATGCCACCCATTTGGCATCGATTGCGTGAATAGTAATATTCCATTCCACAAACAAAGTAGTAATTGTCGGGTGAAGTGGGAATCGGAGGCCAACTTCCATGGTATCTAGATTTCGCACCACACAACCTTCGGTGAGGCCGATTCCGCCTGCTCGTCAGACCCAGGCCGTAAAAAACACATCTTTTGGAGTTTCATAATTCGGCGCAACCGGGCCGAGCATATCTACATCAATCACACTTCAGAATTTTGCTCACGGATATTCATTTTCAACTCCTACCCCGCGAGGTTGTTCGGGCCATTCGAGATCATAGCGAGCGCTATATTCGGCGTATGTTGGGCTATGGGGGCGACCAATAGGAATGTCTTGATTTACTTCCGCACCAAATTCGATGCGTTGATTGTGTTCGAGCACAACGTTATGTTCGCCCCCAATTCCTCTGCTCGGCTCATGAATAGCTTTAGTGACTCATTTTTTTTTTTTCCCTCATGCGTTCATTAGTTCTTTTTTGTGTGAAGTTCACCGACATCACGCTTACCCATAACCCCTAGATCTTATTTGGGGTTGAGAAATTTCTTCATCCGAATCGTCTAAAAAATCGGATCGAGCCAATTCTCGATCTAATTTGTTGATGGCATCATCGGAATCCGATGAAAGAATTGCAAATGGATGTCGAATTTGCCAATGGGATCTTGATCCCGAGGCGTCCGCTTTTAGTGCATTGGCACCGCTGTGGGTGTCGGACGATCGCGACGAAGAAGAGGACCCATGATGGTTCAATTCTTCGTAATTGAATAGCGAATCCAGAGAAATCGGCGAGAAGATATGATTGGAATTAAAATGAGAAGAAAAGAAGTTACACGGAAAGAATATCTCGTCAGAAATGCAAAACCCCGTCGGAAAATCTAGAGAGAGAGAAAGTGAAGAGTGAAATTGAAAGGAAGAAGAAGGAATGAGGCGCCAAGACCTTTATATAGGTTCTAGATCTTTTTGGATTTTCAAAAAAAAATTGAAAATCGGAAAAAATGCCTGATAGCATAAGTTTCGGGACACGTGTACTTGAGTCTTTTCGAGTTCAACGGAAGAGACCGATCTCTAGACGCACCCCTACGTAAATCGAGGCGACTCTTAGTATTACCCATCGAAGACATCCGAATAAAGGGCACCCATGATGAATACAAAGCGTCCCGGCTGGGGGGTATTGTTGTGATCGGTATTCGACCCCAAATTATTCATTACACACCAGATGGACACATGTAATAAAAATTACATATATTCCAGCTCACCATACAGGTGTTCGCCAGTCGAGCAGGCGTTATAGCCACTAATATATGCTCGTCAGGGATTAAGTCACGATATAAAGGAATTATGCTCGCTTGGTGTTCGACAATGGATAGGAGGCGAGCAAAGGAAGAGGACGAGCAGAAGTCGAGCAAAAGAAGGATATTTTGTTCGCCCATCAAAGGCGAACATGCAACCTCAATTAATACGCTTGGCTTGCAGCCGCGTCTTGTAATTGATCAAAGTTAATGTTCTGGAGCAAATGAATTAGTGCGAACACAAAGGCCAAGTCATCTATTCAGCCCATACTACCTGGACGACAAGTATAAAACTTCATAAACAAGTAAGTACAAATGTCGATTAGAGAGGTGATGAAGAAAACGTGGCCGTACCACATAAATTCTTGCATGATACAAAATCGCTAGCTCAAGCTATCCAGAACAGCACATGCTTGTCAGAATGCTATAAATAAACCCTGAAAAATCATAAAGAGGGTTCAGAAAATTTCCAAGTAATCACATATATACCAACTAATTATCCTACATGTAAATTATGCTCGACATAAAGTATGTTATGTTCGGCACACTTTCAACTCTTAATATAACATCCCTGGCTTGGAACGCCCCCAGAAGTAGTCAATTTTGACGAACTGGGTTAACAACTTTTTGTCATTTATAGTATTATTTTACATGTCGTTATTTTGTTTGTAAGTTGTCACATATAACGCCACATCATATTTCCACATATCACGACTTACAACAATATAAAGTATAAATATAACGACTCCTGCAAGACACATCATCAATGGCCTGTCAGAATTAAAAAATGTGTATCAAATTGATACATCATAAAAGGTTGGGATTTTTTACAAAAATATTAAAAGACGTGATTAAATTGATATTGAGCCTAACAATCGTATATTTATATGGAATTAACCTTTTTAAAAAATATGCACAAAACTCTCTTGCATGTGTTTGATAAAAGTATGAAGGAAATTCATTTTCATCATTTTTTTAATAGACATGTATGTAACTCGAGTTTGTTTTAATTGATATTTTCAGGTTTCTTATTGTACTCGTGTGGTTCCTTTTCTTGTGAAGAATTAACTTTTTTAGACTTGTATGTAATTTTAAGTTTAATGAATTTATCTTTTGTTTAATCTAATTTATGTGTACCTTTTATTAATTGTAGTAGTTTTTTTCATTATTTTTTTAGTTTAATGAATTCGTCCAAACAAAAATTCCAAATGCAACATGAACCATAGGTACACCAAAAATCGCCTAAACCTAAACGTGTACTAAATTAATAAAAATATATAATCAATTGCAAAATGAATCATAAGTACATAAAATATTACATTCAAAATACCCAAAAAAAAAAGAAGAAAAGATAATTTTTATGAGAAAAAATCACAAATGATCATGTAATTTTACCCGTATCCACAAATGATCATGTAAGTTTTTATTTTATCAATTTTGATCATTTGATATTAATTTAGTTATTTATGAACTTGGATAAAGTTATATAGAACTATTTGTGATTTTTTTCTCGAATTTTTATGAATTTGGCAAGTCCCAATAACTTTTCGTTCAAAATAGATTAAAATTAAAAATTTGGCGGGTTTTATATATCTATAGTTTCCCATTTCACCCCGATTTCCTAACTTCAATCTCTGCCCTAATCCACCGAGTTTCTTTCAATTTCTGAATCAAACTTCCCACTTTCTTCAACCTTCATCTAATTTACCAATTTTTGTGAACTTTATACATTAAATTCACTCTCTAATTTATCAAAATTTGAAATAGAGTATTCTTGACACATTGATGGTTTGAATATCGACCATGTGTACATGAGATGGGCTGAAGCAAAGATCGGAAGGCGGAATAACCCTCTAGATTTTCAGCCTCTGACGGTGAGTGATATTTCATTGTTGAATTTCAATTTTTGATTTTTACCAACAACTGATTAGTTCTGGCTTTGCTCAAGTTCATAATTTCACCCAATTCCTAGATGCGATATTCACTATGTAGCAATCATTTTGAGAAACCATCAGTAATTTACTGTTGATGTACCAAAATGTTGAACCCTTAGCTTATCGTAAGGTTAATTTGATTTCTTAAATTGCTGGAATTGATTCAGAGAGTTATATAATACAAACTCATCAGGTGCATAAGTCTGTTGGACTGAAAAGGAGAGAGCCTACGGCCTCAATGATCAGAAAAAGAATTTTGTGACAATTGCAAAATATATGTACCAACATGACTGAATTTAGCTAATCTATAGTTTATTTATCGAGCTTCAAGCAGCGTAACACTCATTACATTTGTTGAACTTGTTGTGTCCAATATAACTGAAGTTTCAGTTCTAAGCATATCTATTCCTGTGAAAAAACCCGGTCGTTTAGCTTCAGGCAGAACACTGTCATTGCCTAGCATCTGTACCACTAAAGGCATGCTTGGCCTATCTTCCGGTCATTCTTGAACGCGTAAAAGACCAATATAAATTGATCGTAGTGCTTCTGATAAGTTGTATGAATTTTGGAAAGAAGAATCAACCAATTCCATTGGCCTTCGCTCTCTGTAAAGCATCCATGCCTGTTGCATTAGCTTCATATCAGTATCTTTTTTTATCGAGATGCCATTAGGATTATATTCTCATAAAGAAGCATTCAAGTTCGTGCAGGATGAAATACTTACATATCCGAGAAGGTTGAGGTGATGATCCCTATCAAAAAATTACTCTGTTTCTCTTACCAGTTTCAATCTCAAGCACTAGAATACCAAAACTAAAGACATTTGACTTCATTGAAAACAGGCCATATGTAGCATATTCTGGGGACATGTAGCCACTACAAAGAAAACAAAAAAAGGTTCACGATAAGATTATATAGAAAACAAAGGAAGTTGTGTTATGAAGATTCATACATACAGTGTCCCTACTACTCGGTTTGTGTTGGCACTAGTTTCGTTGCCTCCAAAAGTTCTAGCTAGACCAAAATCTGATATCTTTGGGTTCATATCAGAATCCAGTAATATATTATTGGCCTTGAGGTCTCTGTGTATAACTCGGAGACGGGAATCTTGATGTAGATACAAAAGGCCTCGAGCAATATTATTAATAATATTGAAGCGCCTTGGCCAATCTAGTGATGCACTTTTGACCTGGTCTGCCAAATGAGGAAGGATATATTTAATTTTCGACTTCTTGTTTCATAAAAGTATTGCACTTGAACTATTTGCAGTGCGTAATATCTATCATAAATGAGGAAAACTTCTCCACTGTCAACTTTTGATTTAGGCTCCTTATCTACAACTAATCTTCACGTTTATCAAGATTAGCTTCATTTCCTTGAAAAATGAGTAGCAGTTCTTACCGAAAAGTATTAGGTCTAGACTTTTATTTGGCAAGTATTCATAAACCAGCATCATTTCTTCTCCTTGAATGCACCAACCTAGAAGCTTCACTAAATTCCTATGCTGAAGTTTTGCAATACAGATTACTTCATTCTTGAGCTCGTCTACTCCTTGAAGGGAAGTTCTTGACAGACGTTTGACAGCAATTTCCTGACCGTCTTCCAGCAGGCCCTACTACAGAAATGAACTTGTGAGAAAGGTACTTGTTTTTCCTTCTCTCTTTTTATTTCCTACTGAACTTAACATTGTGATAAAAGTTCTCAATTTTTGTTTTATTTGTTAACTGATTTACTTATCTTTATATAGTATTACCTCTGTTCCAATTCTCTGTTTGATTTTATCCTTTCACACAAACCAACTTTTCATTAATTATGATATCAAAAGACTATTGCACTGCACCCTTATTTATTTATACGTAATGATATTAATAAGCTTATAATTACAAGAAGAGGTTAGTATTATTAAGGGTATTGGTGAAGATAAAGGATAATTTTTTGTTGATATTAGCAAAGTGACAAATAGTTAGGATTTAGGATAGAATTGGACAGATAATTACGAACGGAGGTAGTATATGATTATACACGCGAAATTACTGCGCTACTGAACAAGAATTAACAAGTGAAGATTTCTGTGGATAAAATATCTCGATCCATTTCCGTAAAGAGTTTGGATTTAAATCTTGATCCATTTCAATTGGGGTCATATATTTGTATATTAGTATATGGTTTCTTATGTTCATATTTCTGATTGGACTTTACATTAAAAACAGGTCCAAATCCACCCTCTCCAAGCTTATTGTCAATTGAAAAACTATTAGTAGCTTTAGTTATAGTTGATAAGTGAAACAGCGGTAGCTCTAGGTCCCCATGACTCACCGCACCCAGCCAGCCCGCAACATGAGAGACAAAAAGGGCATAGAGAACATAAATAAAAGATTCTAATTTCATGGTATACGTAACAATAGTGCTTGTCCCCTTACCGGTTTTCTGCAGCTGATGACCCACCTGCTTTCTTTTCTTTAAATACAGAACTAGGCTCATGCTTAGCAGAACTATCCCAACTACTAGAGACAACGTCACTATGAGTATCTTTCGTTTCCTTCCGTCTGAGCCTGTGGAATAATATATTAAAGATTACGTTATTCTACCATGTGAAGTAAAATAAGATTTTCCTTGAAGTAAAAAAAATGAAGGATGCTTACCTAACTCAGAAGAAGCAACTCTAATGTAGATATCTTGTCCTGGAGACAACGTTCTGATGTCAACAAGTTCTACAAACCAAAGTAGACATCCCTTTTCACCTCTGCTTATATTTAGACTCGTATACGCAGTACACGAGCAGTTCTTTGAGCACAATGCCTTACATTCTTTAAGAGTCATACTCTTGTTGGACCAGGAATGATGTGTATCTGGCAATTTAATACCAGCATACTTCAGAAATGCATCTCCTTTTCGGCAATCCAAAGGTGCGCTCCGAGCACACCCAGTTGACCAATTTCCCCTGTCCCAACCTTGTGGATCCTTTGGTTTAAATTTATTTAAGCATCCACAAACTGGAGAATTTTCAATATTACAACTAGCATATGCACCACAGGAACTGTAGGTATCACAATTATCGACAGGCATAGCAACATACATGATCCAACCTTGGGTTCGTTCATTCCAAACCCACCTCTGTGCTACACCACTCTCACTTAGCGTAAGCCTAGCAAAAGCCAACTTGTCTAGTTGCTCATCATGATAGTACACCTCATTTTTAGTTATGACCACTTCATATGTATATTTGCCATTCTTCCGATAGCTTGGGCTCCAACCAAAGGCCACACTATTCCATGGGCCACTTTTAACCACCACTTGTGTACCCTTTCTAATAATTGAGGATAATCAGTAGAATGGAGATGAAATGTAAAATCTCCTGCTGCTGGATCACCACTGTTTTCCATGATGTGATATACACTTGTAGCCCAGTTACAAAGTTCCAACCAAGCTTCATCCCTGGTAAAAGAGTGTCTGTTGGATAATGGAAACTCTGCCGCATGAAATTCTCAGGGTTATCATCATTTGCATCTTTAAGAACAAGATTCCCTGAGTTGAGTAATTGTGCAACTGGATTCTGCACGATTCTTGCTGCATTGGTAGACCAAACAAAACGTCGTTGGTGCCATTTAGAAGAATTAGTTGTCCTGACTCGATGACTCTCAGCATCCCCGGTCCATCTTTGACCGGGTTATCTCTGTTGGCAACCCATACCACAGTCCTTGGTATATTCTTGTACCAAATGCCCACATACCGATTATTGGAATCATGCGGGCTGAAAAAACCAAACTCAAAGCTTCCATCCGATGAAATCAGTGTAGTACTAGTAGTTGTGTTATCTGTGAATACCTGAGAACTATTTATGGTGTCTGTTGTGTAAGAATTTCCTTGAGTGGATCAGGAGAATAGAACAAGCAATAAAGAGGTATAATGTATACTGCATCTGTGTACGGTATTCATGCTGATGCGTATTTGAACACAAGAATCAAATGCTAAGCATTTGGCAATTGTGACTGATATAAGGAAGCTCGTTGAGAATATGGAAACTCGTTGTGAGCTCCTGTGTGAAAAAACGCTTGTGTTTCTTGACTTGTTAAGCGGTTGGCTTTGCATGTTAGCATTTGAAGTTTTACTACAATACCTTTTATTTTTTTTAAATTCATATCCGCCAGATTGACTATGGCCAATTTTTAATGATGTTCAGAGTTGAACTTAAACAATATCAAAGTCTTTATTGAACTGCATAATTTTCCAGCAAAGTCAACTTTTAAATGGTTATTTATTAGGTTGTTTTTTCAACTACAATCCATTTTGGAGCTCCATTTAATGTGTAATAATTTATGAAGAATTTCTACAATGACATTGTGATCTGATCTGAAAATGGTTTGTTTCTTGTTCAACAAAACCTGTGTCAAACTGTTTCTTTCCTTTACCTTCCTGAATTTGTCAGTTGCAATAGCTACACTTCTCTAAAACCAAACTAATTTTGTAGTATTTCAAAGCGGATTATTTTATCAGAGTTTTCCAAGGTCTCCTTTCATGAATATAATGCATTACAAATTCAATACCTTTCCTTGTCCCCATTAGAATTTGACTAACAAAAACAAAAAAACAAACCGAGCCTTTGAACCCAAATAATTGGGGTAGGCTACATGAACCAATAATAGAATTACGTTGGGCCGCGTGCACGAATTAATCTTCTCCACGCGCCCCTCCGCGTCGTACATGCCCCATATTTTTTATTTTTTTATTTTAAGTTCTTGAGTCACTCTTAACGACATAACCACTACTATATCAAGTCTTTGAACAAAAAAAAATGTTGAATTTCTTGTAACATTTAATTGGACTTAGTAATAATAGAATCCTTCCATTCAAATGGGAAATATTAAATTAAAGAGAGCATCTTTGTCAGCCACGAGTTGTCGATTGAATGTATTGAGATTAACAATGTCAAAGTCTTGACATTTTTTTTAACTGATCCATGTTAAAGTAACTATATTTTATTTGTACACTTTTTTGAAGAATTTGTATAATTTCATGTTCAACCAAACCCTCTGTAAGATGTTTGGTTTCAGTACCTTTATGAAATTGTTTCACATTTGTGCTCAATGACGGCTTATATTCAGAATGCTCCATAAAATAATTGTGTACATAATACAAGATTCCCTGTATGTATAGTGGGGAAAGTGACCTAGGGTTATGCCAATACAAGTAATACCAAAAATTAGAAGATACACATATTGTGCATAAGATTGTAAAATAATACTCAACAACTACAAAGTTATCCGGTGCAAAAGCCTGTTGGACTTACAAGGAGAGGCCCTAAGGCCTCATTGATCAGAAAATAATTTTGTGACAATTATGTAAAAGATAAGCTAGTTTAGTTCTTATTTATCGAGCCTCAGGCAGTGTAATACTCATTGTTGAACTTGTTGGACCTAATATAATTGGAGTTTCTGTTTTTAGTATATCTATTCCTGTGAAAAAACCAGGATGTTTAGCTACAGGCTGAACACCGTCATTGCCCAGCATCTGTACTACTGAAGGCATGTTTGGCCTATCTTCTGGGTGCTCTTGCACGCACAACAGACCAATATAAATTGATCGCAGTACTTCTAGTGAGTTGCATGAATTTTGTAAAGAAGAATCAACCAGTTCCAACGACCTTCCCTCTGTGTAAAGCATCCACGCCTGTTGAATTAGCTATGTATCATTATCTCTTTTATCGAGATTTCATAAGGATAATATTCGGATAAAAAAAGATTCAAGTTCCTACAGGATGTAATGCTTACATATGCAAGAAGGTTGACGTGGTGATCTCTATAAGTAAATCCTTTGTTTCTCATACCAGTTACAATCTCAAGCACCACAACACCAAAACTAAAGACATCTGATTTCACTGAGAACAGGCCATATGTAGCATACTCTGGGGACATGTAGCCACTACAAAGAATGTATATGAGAAGATTAAATAGCAAATAGAGGAAAAGCCTTAAATGAATTGTGTTGTGAAGATATATACATACTATGTTCCTACTACTCGACTTGTGTTGGCTCCAGTCTCGTTGCCTCCAAAGGTTCTAGCAAGACCAAAATCTGATATCTTTGGATTCATTTCAGAATCAAGCAATATATTGCTGGCTTTAAGGTCTCTGTGTATAACTCGGAGACAGGAATCTTGATGAAGATACGAAAGGCCTCGAGCAATACTATTAATAATGTTGAAGCGCCTAGGCCAGTCCAGTGATGCACTTTTGACCTGGTCTACCAAATCAGGAAGGATATACTTGATATTTTGTTTCATAAAACTGATTATCACAGCATACAGTAATCCCTAGGTGCATGGTGATAAACTATTTGTAGTGTGTAATATCTATAATAAATGAAGAGAAATTTCTCTGCTGTCAGCTTTTCTTTTAGGCTCCTTATATATACGTAAAATCTCCTGTTTTCTGGTTCTAACAATTTATATTAGGTCGTGTTTATCATGTCTAGCTTTACATCCATGTAAATTGAGTGGCAATTCTTACCGAAAAGTATTAAGTCTAGACTTTTGTTGGGCATGTATTCATAAACCAGCATCATTTCTTCTTCTTGCATGCACCAACCTAAAAGCCTCACTAGATTCCGATGTTGAAGCTTTGCAATACAGATTACTTCATTCTTGAGCTCATCTACTCCTTGAAGGGAAGTACTGGACAGACGTTTGACAGCAATTTCCTGTCCATCTTCCAGCAGGCCCTAATATAGAAATTCACTTGTGAAATAAAGGTACTTTTGCCCCCTTCTTTTAACCGAACATAACATGTGTGGATAATTATATATGCTGAATTACTAGACTACTGAACAAGAACTAAAAATGTGATGGTTTCTGTGGATAATTTTTTTTGATGCATTTCAGTAAAGAGTTTGGATAAAAAATCTTAATCCACTTCATGTGGGTTCTTATGTAATATTTCTCATTTGTCTTTACCTTAAAAACAGGTCCAAATCCACCCTCTCCAAGCTTATTGTTGATTGAAAAATTATTTGTAGCTTTAGTAATAGTCGATAAGTGATACAGCGGTAGCTCTAGGTCCTCATGACTTTCTGTATGGTTGCGTGACTTGAGCCCCGACCAGACTGACATGAGAAACATCCATCAATAAAATAATATATTTTCATGATATGCATAACAATTGTGTGTGTCCTCTTACCTGTTTTATGAAGCTTCTTTGTTTTCTTAAAATACAGAAGTAGACTCAGGCTTAGCAGAACTATCCCGGCCACTAGAGAAAACGTCACTATGAGTACTCTTTGTTTTCTTCTTTCTGATTCTCTGGAATTATTAACTGAAAGAATATATTAATATTTCTCCATGTTTTGTAAAATAAAGAAAATGAATGAAAGGATGCTTACATAACTCAGAAGAAGCAACTCTAATGTAGATCGCTTGTCCTGGAGAAAACGTTCTAATGTCAACAAGTTCACCAAACCAAAGTAGACATCCATTTTCACCTCTGCTAATATCTAGACTTGTATAAGCCGTACACGAGCAGTTGTTTAAGCACAATGCCTTGCATTCTTTAAGACTCATACTCATATTAGACCAGGAATGCTGTGTATCTGGTAATTTAACTCCAGAGTACTTCAAAAAGCCATCTCCGTTTCCACAATCCAAGGGTGTGCTGTGAACGCACCCCTTTGACCAATTTCCCCTGCCCCAACCTTGTGGATCTTTTGGTTTGAATTTATTTAAGCATCCACAAACTGGAGAATTTTCCATATTACAGCTAGCATATGCACCACATGAACTGTAGATATCACAATTATCAACAGGCATAGCGACATAAATGCTCCAACCTTGTGTTCCTTCGTTCCAAATCCACCTCTGTGAAACACCATTCTCACTTAGCGTAAGCCTCGTATATGCTGACTCGTCTACTGGCTTATCACGATAGTAAACCTCATTCATATCTATGACCACATCAAATGTATATTTGCCACTATACCGATAGCTCGAGCTCCAACCAAAGCCCACCCCATTCCACGGACCAGTTCTAGACTCCACATCTGCACCCCTTTTTAAGAGTAATTGAGGATGATGAGTAGAATCGAGATGAAATGTAAAATGTCCTGCTGCTGGATCACCTCTGTTTTTCCATGATGACATATACACTTCTAAACCAGTTTTAAAGTTCCAACCAAGCTTCATCCCTGGTAAAAGAGTGTCTGTTGGATAATCGAAACTCTGCCATAAGAAATTCTCAGGGTTATCATCGTTTGCATCTTTCAAAACAAGATTCCCCGAGTCGAGCAATTGTGCAACTGGATTCTGCACATTTCTTGATGCATTAGTAGACCAAATAATAGCGTCGGTACCATTTATAAGAACTAGTTGTCCAAAATCATTGACTTTCAGCATCCCTGATTCATCATTGAGTGGATAATCTCTGTTGGCAACCCATACCACAGTCCTCACTGGTATTTTCTTGTACCAAATCCCAACGTATCGATTCTTGGAATTCTCTTGGTTGAAAAAACCCAACACAAAGATTCCCCCTGATGAAATCAACGTCGTAGTTCCACCATCCCTGAATATCTGAGAACTATTTATGGTGTCTGTTGTGTAAGAAATTCCTTGGATGGAGAAGGAGCACAGAATAAGAAAGATTGTGGTATAGTACTTACAATTCATGCTTCTGTTTTAGCAGATGCGTTTTAGATGGTAAGCATTAAGCAGTTGACTAATATATTAGTATGAGGAAGCTCATTGAGAATATTGTGAAAAGCAGTTGCCTTTCCTGACTTGTCAGAATTTGAATATTCAAAGTCAACTTGGTCAAGGTTCAATTTAATTTCAGAATTATTAACTCTACTATATTCAAATTTTCACAATTCAGTTCAGATGTTTGTGAGACATCCAAATTGGGGATGTGATCAGTCGTATGAGAGAATAATGGGAAGATTTACTGCTTAATATACCCACATGCACAGCATTTTTTTAATTACCTGTACCTTCAAACAAAGCTATAAAGTGGGTGTATAAAGTACCTAGGTCGGTGTTAATAGCGCGGCCCTGCCCTTTTATCATCTCACTTATGACACTCCATCTACAATATGTTTTCGTGTTATATTGTATATTAGTTTGATAATCTCTGCATATATTATGAAAAAATGATAGAATGAGCTAAATACACAGAATCCATACTAGGAAAGCACCAGATAGCAAAATGAGTTAATGCATTAACTTCAACTTAAATTATCAAAGCCAGCTACTACTATTTATCTTGAAAGTGCATGATCTGAGGCTAGTGTCGGATGGAATCATGTGTTCCACTATGCATTGCATGATTTAGATGTCCAACGCACGCATGTGAGCTGACAAGGAGAGACCCTGTGGCCTCAACGATCGAGAAGAACTTTGTGGCAATTGCAAATGATAATCTAATTTAGTCTTATTTATCAAGCCTCAAGCAGTTTATTACTGTTTGTTGATCTTGTTGGGCCTAATATAACTGGAGTTTCAGTTCAGATCATAGTATATCTATTCCTGCGAAAGAACCAGGATGTTTAGCTTCAGGTAGAACGCTGTCATTGCCCAATATCTGTACCACTGAAGACATGCTCGACCTATGTTCCGGGCGTCCGGTACACCACTCTCACTTTGCGTAAGCCTCACATATGCTGACTCATCTGCTTGCTCATCACAATAATACACCTCATTCATATTTACGACCATATTAAATGTAAAAGCATCACTCTTCAGATAATTGCATAGTGAAATTGCTGACTCATCTACTTGCTCATCATGATAGCATTTGAAGTTTCACTACAATAATTTTTACTCCCTCTGTTCCACACTCGTTTATACATTCACTATTTGATTCGTGTTTTAGCGAGCGAGTTATTTATTAATATTTGAAATGATAAAGAGATTTTTAAGGTGTGGTATGATAATGCTACATTTCATCTATCCTACCATGCCTTAAAAGTTACTTTATCATTTCATATAGTATAAATAATTCGCTCAATAAAACACGAGCCAAAAAGTGAAACGTTCAATCAAGTGTGGGACGGAGGGAGTATTAATATTAGTGTTGAACTTAAACAATGTAAAAGTCTTCATTGGACTGCTTACTTTTCAAGCAACGTCAACTTTTCCTTTTTTAATGTATATTTGCTTGGCATGTTAGCATTTAAAGTTTCACTACAATAATTATTACTTATTATTATTAGTGTTGAACTTAAACAATGTCAAAGTCTTCATTGACCTGCTTATTTATTTGTTTAATTTTTAACTACAATCCATTTTGGAGCTCCAATTTCTGCAGTGATACCGTGATCTGATCTGAAAATGGTTTTTTCATGTTCAATACAATCATGTGGTAACTGTTCCTTTTCTTTACCTTTTTAAATTGAGTAGATCTCCTGTGCACCAGGTGCACCGTGCAACTCAAGTGCATTTTTAGAACATGCAACTTGTTATATTGAAGCATGCAACTCGTGTCAGTGAAAACAAGTTACACGTTTTAGTATAACTAAGTTGCATGTTTCAAAAGTACACTTGTCAGTTGCAATAGATACACTTCTCCAAAACCAAACTACTTGTGTAGTGTTTCAAAGCAGATTATTCTACAAAAGTTTTGCAAGGTCTCCTTTCATAAATTAATGCATTATGTAAAGCTTTTCTCTTGCCCCATTACAATTTGACTAGAATTTTTTTATCACTTTTCATATATTTTAAGTTATTGATTCACTCCTAACGACATAAACTAATATCAAGTTGTTGGACTTGCTAATAATAGAATCTCTCCATTCACATGGAAACTATATTAAATTAAAGTGAACATCTTTGTCAGCCACATAGAGTTGTCGATTTGAATGTATTGAGCTTAAACAATGTCAAAGTCTTGTCATTTTTTAACTGATTCATGATATACAGCAATGTTTTATTTGTACTCATTTTCTTGAAGAATTTCTATAGTTTCATGTTTAACCAAATCCTCTGTAAGTTTTTTGGTTTTCTTACCTTTCTCAAATTGTTTCACAGTTGTGCTCATTGAAGGCTTATGTTCAGAATACGCCGTAAGAAAAAATTTACATAACTGAAGTACAAAATTCTTGTGTTTATAGTGTGAGAAAGAGACCATGGGTTACACCAATATAAAATGATACACATACTTTGCATAGAATGTTGTAAATCAATTATACAAGGTTGGAAAAAACAGTAGTACTCAACAACCACAAACTTATCTGGTGCTGGAGTCTGTTGGGCTGATAAGGAGAGACCATAATGCCTCAATAATCAGAAAGAATTTTTCGAGAATTGTGAACGATAAGCTAATTTATTTCTTTTTCACCTGGCCTCAAGAAGTGAAATAGTCATTGTTGAACTTGTTGGGCCTAATATTACAGGAGTTTCAATTTTTAGTATATCTATACCTGTGAAAAAACCAGGTAGCTTAGCTTCAGGCAGGACACTATCATTGCCCAGCATCTGTACCACTGAAGGCATGGTTGGCCTATCTTCTAGGCATTCTTGAACGCAGAGAAGACCTATGTAAATTCTGATAAGTTTGATGAATTTTGGAAAGAAGAATCAACCAGTTTCAGTGACCTTCCCTCTCTGTAAAGCATCCATGCCTGTCACATTAGTTCTATATTTAGTATTAATTTTCTGTCGAGATGCCATAAGGAACAAATTCTCATAAAGAATATGTAATACTTACATGTCCCAGAAGGTTGAGGTGGTGATCTCTATAAGAAAATGTTGGGAAATTTGTAGTTTTGATGGAAATTCCAAAACAGATGTAATGGGACCAGTCAGACCTGTTACCTGATTGATGAACTAGAAATCAGAATAGGATGACCAACTGAAATGTATAGACAACTGATATAATAGATAGGTCACATATTGAGGGGGAACTCAATATGTATAGGTTAAGTCTTGAAGAAGATCAGAAAATCAGAAGATCAGACCAGAACTGACAGAAGATCAAAAGAGTCATTATGAAGAAGACTTGGAGTCCAAAAGACTAAGAAGACTCAAAGATCAGAAGACAAGAAGATATTAAGACCAGAAGACCTTCGAAAGACCTACATCAGATTATATCAGAAGAGTCAATAAGTTGAGCTAAGACAACTTATTTCAGAAGACTCAACAAGGTAGACTGATCAGTCTTAACTGATCAGATCAGCTCAGAGCAGGGGACAACCAAGTGCCATCCTAAGACATACAAATTGATCAGACAAGAAGAATGTCAACCTAAGTTGGTTCAAGGCGCCGAATAAGTGTACTTGATAACCAATGAGAGCAAGACACGAATGTACGGAGTTGATAGTGTAGGACAAGGTGGTTCAGAGTCAAACGACTATAAAGGACGACGGAGCACACATTTGGCCATGCCGTCTCTGAACACATCAAATCACTCCTGCAATCATACCTTAAATAGACCGAAATTCGAATTGTTCTCCAATGACTAGTTCGATTTCGTGCCTATAAATATGGGATCAACCTTCAGAGTAAGGTTACGAAAATTATACGCAAGCTCAAGCTACAAGCAATTTTCGCAAGAACACTGAAGATCATACAAATATTCTAAGTGTTCATCTCATAGTTTATTAGCATAGAGTTCTTATCCTTTATCTTTAGGCTACTCAAATACTATGATAGAATTACAGTTGGAAACCAAACAAATCTTACCCCAAGCCGAGTGTTAGGTTAAGTTTGTGAGCAAGATCTCAAGCTAGAGTTTCTAGTCTTGATTTCTGGGATCAGTTGAGTGAGAGCTCCATAAATATCTATTGTACTGTATTTTGACTAACACATTAAACTAAGTCTAGTTGGTAGTGAGTGCCCCTGCTGATAGGGAAGAGTGGACGTAGGACAAGTTAGTCTGAACCACTATAAATCTTGTGTGTTTATCTGCTTTACACTTTATTCACACTACTGTTTTGATAAACACTCTTGCATACCTTAAGTAGAGATCAATATAGCACCAAGCTGCTGATCTGATTAATTGGACACTTTGTCAACTGATCTGATCAGAAAACCTTAAGGACTGTTTTCTGGTAAGCTAGTTTTTCACACGGGTTAGTTAAAACTTCCGCACAATCAGTTAAACTGATAGACATCAAACTGATCAGCTCACCAGCGATTAGTAGGTTGAATATCAGTCTGAATTGATCATTTAGCACTCTGATCAGTAAACTTGCAAATCACACTAATCACACGAAAAAGTTTCAGAAGTCTATTCACCCCTCCCCTCTAGACTTCTGCCTCACTGAAATCCGTTCGGGACCTACAAGTGGTATCAGAGTAGTGGTTCTACGGACCACTGGATTTGAATATCATTGGTTCTTGAGGAAGAACCTTTGTGGTTACTAGAACAGATCTTTAAAAAACCTATTTTAAAAACTTTTCTATTTTTAACTCACAAACATCAACATGGATAATACATCTGGGATGTATCATGATCTGCCCAAGTTCTCTATTGATAAGTATGACGATTGGACTCTACTCATGGTTAACCATTTGGGTGCTATCAACTCCAGAATGATGGAGGTTATTGAGCGAGGTCCCATCCTCATCTATCATGCAAATCCAGCTATTGGAGGTGATGCTACTCAACCAATAGGAGCCATGGTGCAGAAAAGTGTTCTTCAGATGGATGCCGAAGAGAGAAAATTGTTCAACCTGAATACAGTTGCTAAACATATCATTCTGAAGATGGTGGACAAGGTCACATGGCAGAAGATCAAGTACTGCAAGACAACAAAGACCATGTGGGATGTGTTAGCTGAGATGTGCGAAGGAAATGAACTGATAAGAAATAGCAGATTGCAAGCTGAGTTGGTCAAGTTCAAGAAACTCAATATTACCAAATGAGACCATTGATCAACTGGATGGAAGAATCACTCTGGCTATCAACAACTTGAAGGAACTAGGTCGTGATATGACTGATAAGGATATCAACTACAAGATTCTGAGGTCACTGACCAAGAAATGAAACATGAAGATCAATGTTATCAAAGATTGTCAAGATATTGCATCGATGAAGCCAAGCAAGCTGTTTCTGAGTCTGAGACTATCTTTATCAACAAACACCCACAACCCAATCTTCTAATAAATAATTCATTTCTCTCTCCTCCACATATACAATCTACAACTCAATCAATCTTCATCTTTTTTCATACTTTATCAACAAACACCCACAACCCAATCTCTTAATAAAATAATATTTCTTTTTTACTATTTAATAATTATATTTATCTATAATCAATTTTTATTATATTAATAAGATATATTAAATTATTTGATATTAAAAATGCGTAACTATAATAAAAAAAATTACCATACACTTAAAATAAAATTACAATCTCAATAACAAAATTTAAATTACAGAAATTTAAATACAAAGCTATAAATAAATATATCAAGTTACAAATAGATGTGCAAAATACAACAATGCGGAAGATTAAATTACATATTTAATCATCAATACCGAAATTTCCCCATATATGCTCAATCAAGTTGTTTTTTAGAGCAATATGAGCTTCTCTATTCCGAAGTTGTTCCCTATTAATCATATAAGTGGATAGACTTGCAATGCATTCTCTAGAGTATTCAAAACCTTCACCACCAGTGGGATCATCCATAAAAAAATATGTGGGATCATGATAAGTTTGGATGCGTGTCTCGTTCATCCTCTACTATCATATTGTGCATGATGATACAAGCCATCATAATTCTTCCCATCAAAAGCTTATCCCGGACAAGACATGGACGTCGAAGAAATGCTGAAAACGAGCTTGTAGAACTCCAAATGCTCGTTCGACATCTTTTCGCTTGACCTCTTGGTGTTGAGCTTAACGACTTTGTGCTTTCTAGTCTGGAGAAGTAATTGACTTAACAAATGCAGCCCATGAAGGATATATGCCATCGGTTAGATAATATGCTCTATCATTTTTCCGACCATTCACTTACATAACTAACCTTTGGTGCTCGACCTTCCAAGACATCACTAAAAACTGGAGATCGATGGAGTACGTTAATATCATTGCACGTACCTGGTGTTCCAAAGAAAGCATGTCATATCCATAAGTCATATGATGCAACAACTTCCAAAATGATTGTTGGCTTTCCACTTCTCCCTGCATATTGCCCAGCCCATGCAGTAGGACAATTTTTCCACTCCCAATGCATGCAGTCAATACTGCCTATCATGCCCGGGAATCCACGTTGTTCCCCGACATAGAGCAGTCTTGCCAAATCTTGTTCATAGGGTTTTCTGAGGTACTCTTCGCCAAAGCAGGAAATGACGCCTTCTACAAAATTCATGAGAGCTTGCCTTGTTACAGCTGCACTCATTCGCAAGTATTCATCAACAACATCAGTTGATGTACCATACGCCAACACCCTCATAACTCCAGTACATTTCTGTAATGATGAAAGACCTTGTCTACCTGTGGCATCAGGTCTTTGTTGAAAATATTCGTCTTTGGCTGTAATTTCATCCACTATACGAAGGAATAAAGATTTTCGCATATGAAATCTACGTCGAAAGATTTCAGGAGTATGTGTCGGATTGCCAATAAAGTAGTCGTTCATCAAACGTTCCTCACCCAACTCGCGTTCCCTTTCACAATGCCTTCTTCTAGCTCTAGGAGTGAGATCTCCTTCGTTCAGATTAAGATTCTTTAAGAGCATATCCTCGATAATGCGATCAATTTGACGATTTTGGTGAGTAATTCGTTCTTCCCATTCATCAAATTCGATGAAATTGAAAGAATCGGAACTTGAATCGTTATCTACCGATTGATTTTCATTGAGAGACATTTGAGAAGTTGAATGGGTAAAACTATTTGATAAAAATTATACTTGAGAGGATTTAGTGTAAGTTTGATGTGGTTTCAAAGAGAATATATAGATACAACTTCAATAATGTGTAATCACTATTTGGCATGTGAATTGATTCAAACGACAAGTTCTGGTGAGTGGGTGTGTCATAACAATAGACAAGTTCTCGTGAGTGGGTGTGTCATAACAATAGACAAGTGGTGGCAACAAGTTTCTAGGTCTCGTGGGTGTGTCATAACAATAGACAAGTGGTGGCAACAAGTTTCTAGGTCTCGTGGGTGTGTCATAACAATTTTCAATAAAGAGCATGCTCCTTCCACCTTTTATGCATCAGACAAGTAAATAGATAATGGACTTGGTCAGGTGATATGACACATCACTATTTTACTTAATGGAGTACATTTTTCTTTTTTAGTAAAGACAAGTGCATGTGAACTTCAATAATGGAAAAATAGATAATGGACTTTGTCAGGTGATATGACACAACTTTAATAAAGAGGAGTAAATGAGAATGAAAATTACAAACACTCAGTTTCATAATTAAAATCACACAAATTAAAACCTTACATGACAATAATTAAAAATACATAAAGTAAATTACATGACAGTAAATAACATTGACTAATAATTAAAAAATGCAATCAAACGGAGTTTTATTTCTTCTTCTTCTGGGGTCAGGTGATCTTTCTCCAACAATGTCTTCAAAACAGAGTGCTTCATCTCTTCTCTCTCCAAATCCATTCTCTCTTTTCCAAGTTTACTTATCACTTCAACTTCAGCAACTCTTGTGAGTCTCAATTGACGAATTTCTTCAGCAACTTCAGTATCAACAGAAGAATATTGTGATGCCTTCCCTTTTTCTTTTTTTTTCACCTTTGCCTTATCTCTACCTGTAGGACGTGAAATTGTTGAACCACCAATGCCTGGAGTTTCTGGATTAGTGGGGATCGAATACGCCCCATCCTCTGAGGTCCTTGATCTCTTTGAGCTGCCACCACTTTTTTCATTATCCTCGTTGTCTTCAGCACGAACACGTGTTGAATCGCGGTCTAAATTTAGTTCCCACTTGGGATGTTTACACATAACTTCATTAAAAACTTGCAAGTCCCCAAACTTTGGGCCCTTTACGGAGTAAATTGATTGAGCTTCACTCTCAATATCTTGTTCGCTCATTCCGCTTCTTTTACGACCATATGCCTCTTTGTAAGCGGCAATTCACTTGCTAGCATTTATACTAAGTCGATTGTAACGACCTTTTAATGAATCTCTATTTCTTGCACTTATCTCCCCTGGATTTTCTTTTCAAGCTTCGTCATACAAGCTTTGAATTCGTGCCCACAGTGAATCAGCCTTTTGATTTTTGCCAATTATTTTATCTTCACTGGCAAAAATCCAAGACGACATTAAGGCTATATCTTCTTTCACAGAAAAAGTAGCTTTTCCCACCTTTGAATTTGTATCTTTGAACAAATTGCGAGAAATGTTTTCTGATGTTTGGACATTTTCAAAGCTAGGAATTTGGTTCAAATTCGGAGAAAATTGAGAGTATTGGGAGCTTTGATAATCTTCCGGATTAAAAAAAGATTGAAAATTTGGATAATTTTGGGAGCTTGGATAATTTTGGGAGTTAGAAAAATAATTTTGATGATTTGGATCCATGATAACAATGATAGAAATTAGAAGCGAAAAAGAATAATATGAGATTGTGATTCAAAATGTATCAATATTGGTCTCTATTTATAGAGAAATTCTTTTTATGGATTTTGATATAATTTTTTTTTTACAGATAATATATTAAAATATAAAATCTAATAATTATCTAATAAATATTATATGGTGCAATTAAAATATGACATGTGGCGAGTGGGATCAGCCAAAATTTTTGAGAACCGTGCCTTGAACCAATTCGCCATGGAGAACGGTTCATGTAAATTAGCTCCAATTTTGATTTTTTTTTTTTTTACTTTTTTTTGTCTTTTTCCCAGAAGTTCATGTGAACTCCACCGATAAAAGTAGTCTGAAAGCTCATAAATTTGATCTTGTAGAAAGAGAACAAGATGATGATGAAGTCGCACCTGCTACAAATTCCAAATCTGTTGCATTTCAGGCAACCAGCAGTACTTCAAGATCTACTGAACCAGTTGGGAACATCATTAGTCAAACAGAACATAATACTTTGCTAACTAGAAAGCTTGAAAGAACGAATACTCAACTGGGAAAGTACAGAAAATTCTATAATGACTACAAAAAGAGTCGAGGAAGAGATAGGAGATCGACTGACAGATCACAAGAAAAGAATCGTTTCGATGAGGAGAGATGACAGAAGAGACGATCGGAGAGATGATCGTAGAGATGACAAAAGAGATGATCACAAGGATGACAGACGAGATGAAAGATCAGATCGAAGAAATTCTGATTACAGGCAAACTAGTAAATCTCTTGAAAGATCGTGTAGGAGAAGAGACTCACCTAGCAGAAGGAATTTCGTAGAACTTGGAGCGTGCTTCAACTGTCAGAAACCAGGTCACAACAGTGTCGACTGCCCTGACCTGACTCCTAAAGAGAGAAGAAAAGCGGAACAGAAGGGAGCAAAGGTACAAATACAGAAGAGCTATGGTTGCCGACACTTCTGGTATCGATGACTCCTACCTGCCATCAGATGACTATGGATACTCATCTGTTGAAGACTTTTGCCTGATGACAACAACTGATGATGTCGACAATCTGATATTCTCATCTGATGACGACATCTGTCTCATGGCCTAAGTAGCTGACCAAGTTGAGGTTATCTCTAAATCTTCTGTGCCTTTTCTTTCCACACCTGATGTGACCAACAACTCTACATTGAGCAATTGGTGGAAGATCTCTCTAATGTAGTAGACACTTATACGCTAATGGAAGGTGAGAACGATAACCTAAGGACTGAGAATGATCGGCTTGTTAAGGAAAATGCAGAAAAGAGAGAAACTGAACTGAAATCAGTTGAAACTGTTCAAAAGCTGACCAAAGAACTGAAGTTTTTGAAAGTCAGTACTTCTGATCAGGGTAAACTGATTAAGGAACAAGAGACTCTCAATCTGAAACAAGCTGATGATTTCAAAGTCCTTCAGGCAAAGTTTGATGACCTCTTCCGAATGCATGAGAGTCTGAAAGAAAGTGAGGACGGTTTGCGAAAAAAAGTAGAGGTTTTCAGAAAAGCTTCTAAAAATATTGATGAAATAATCAGCTACTTTCGAAAGCCAACTGATAAGAAGGGAATTGGGTATGATAGTCCTTCTGGATCCTCACATGTCTAATCTGGTTCACATTCAAAAAGTGAATCAAAGAAGATTTCTGGAAAAAATACACATTATGCTAAATATGTATCAGATAAGGGAAAAGGATCAGCTAATCAGGCAAGACAAGTGTCTGGTAAGAAGGAGAACTAAAATGAACCCCAACTGATCAGGCATCAGCCGAGGAATCAACAGAAGGACCCTATTTTTCTGAAGAGACCTCACCCTAATCAACAGACTAGGTATCAGCCTGGACCATCTCGCAAGGGACAGTCTCAGATGAGACCTAATCAGGTTAAGCTGCCTAACCAGCAAGCAAAAGGTAAACTGCTTAAACCATTTGTGCAAAGAAGATATGAATCTTTTGATGGTAGCAGTCGTATCTACCTTTATAACCAGAAATCCAGGACAACTGCACCTGAGCCTCACTGGATCAAAAGAAGACAAGTTACCAAGAAAAACCTCAAGTCTTCTGGGTCATCCAAAGTTCACACTCATAACCATACTGATCAGAAAGCATATGATGAGAAGTATGATTATGTAGATGCTTATGGGAGACAAATAAGACCTTCTGATCTTGATGATTACAATAGAAATGCCGTGTTTGTTTGGATCCCGAAAGGTTCTGCTAACCCCCCAGGACCCAATTCTACTGGGGTACCTAAAACCTGATCTGATTGCAGGTTCGCGTGAGTTTGACTAATAGAGGAGGTGCACAAGCAACTATTTGGTACATCGATAGTGGATGCTCAAGGCACATGACTGGTGATAACCAACTCCTCAGTTCGTACGTTGAACAATAAGGCCCATGTGTAGTCTTTGGTGACAATAACTTTGGTTTTAACAGAGGGTTTGGAAGCTTAGTCAATGATGATGTACATGTTACTAGAGTGTCGTTTGTCGAAGGTTTAAAGCATAACTTGTTATTGGTTTCACAATTCTACAATAATGAATTCAGTGTTAAGTTCTCGACTGATATGTGCACAATTAAGAATCGAGTCACTCAATAGATTATGTTGACTGGAACCAGAAAATGAACAATTTATGCTGCAGATTGGGATAGTTGTCCAAGAAATGCATGCCTGATTGTTAAGAGTTCAAAAGCGTCAGTTGGCTCAGGCACAAGAGAATGAGTCATCTGAACTTTAAGACTCTTAACAAGATAGCAAGGATGTCACTGGTAGAGGGTCTCCCTAATGAAGTTTTCTCTAAAGATTAGACATGTGCCGCATGTCAGAAAGGAAAGCAAGTCAAGGCTTCATTTAAGGGGATCCCAATACCACCATCCAGCAGAGTATTGCAATTGCTCCATATGAATCTTTTTGAAGTTTCAGCGGACGCAAGTACACTCTGGTGATTGTGGATGACTACTCCAAGTTCACCTGGGTTGTATTCCTTTATAAGAAGAATGAAACTACAACAAAAATACCTGAGCTGCTCAAGAGGTTACAGAATAAGAAAAATGTCAGTATTGTGAAGATCAGATTAGACAAGGGAACGGAGTTCTTGAATTCTTTCATATCTGATTTCTGCAAAGAGTTTGTGATAAATCATGAGACATTAGCCGCCAGAACGCCACAACAGAACGGTATAGTAGAACGGAGAAGCAGAACACTCAAAGAAGCTGCTCGCATCATGTTGGCTGAACATGAAACTCAAAACCGTTTCTGGGTAGAGGCAATCAACATAGCATGCCATACCCAGAACAGATGTTCTCTGACTAAGACTCACTTCAAAACACCCTATGAACTATGGAAGGACAAAAAATCTCGTGTTTCTTACTTCCATATTTTTTGGTGCAAGTGTTTCATCCATAACAATGGAAAGAGTCAGTTGAAAACCTTTGAAGCTAAGTCAGATAAGGGTATATTCTTAGGATATTCTTCAACCAGCAAGGCTTTCAGGGTGTTCAACAGGCTAACCCTAGTTATGGAGGAAACACCTCATGTGGTCTTTGATGAGTCAACATTTGATCAGGAGAATCTGCTTCAGAAAAGGCTGTACTAGAACAAGAGGTACCTAATGCTCAGAAAATTGATCAGTTGAGCATTAAAGGGAAGGAAAATGAACATGCAATTGTTTACATTCCTAACTTTGATCTTGCTGATTCACCAGGTCAATCAGACCCTAAGGTACGTACAACTGTCGATGAAGAAACTGGTGCAGCTGAGACAATAACTGAACCATATAGTTCAGGGGGAACACATGATGTTCCGGCGGATAGACATCAACATATGATGATTCCAACATCAGCTGAGACATGTCCATGCCAAGTGGATCCTACTATTGTACCTCTCCCAGTCTCTAGTGACTAAATATCAGATGAGGACGATGATGTCCAAACTGATATAAATCAGGAAAGCAAGATCTGGTTGAAAGATCATCCGGCTAACCGGATAATCGACCCTCCTAATGCTCAAGTCCAAACTAGACATCAGATTGGTGAAAGTGCTATGTATTGTTGTTATCTGTCTTTGAAGGAACCTATCACACTAGAAGAAGCACTACAAGATGCCAACTTGATTCTAGCCATGCAAGAAGAATTAGAGCAGTTCGAGAGGAATTAAGCTTGGGAACTTGTAGACAAGCCAACTCACCAAGATGTGATTGGTACTAAGTGGGTCTTCAAGAACAAGAAGGATGAGAATAATGTCATCACCAGAAACAAGACAAAACTTGTTGCGAATGGGTATTCACAATCAGAATGGATTAATTATGATGAGACATTTGCACCAATCGCTCGCCTGGAAGTCATTCGGCTGTTTCTGGCATATGCTGCTCATAGAGGGTTTATTGTGTATCAGATGGACGTAAATAGTGCGTTCTAAAACGGGGTACTAGCGGAGGAAGTTTATGTCGAAAAACCTCCTAGCTTTCAGACAACTAGGTGTACCGTTTAAGAAAAGCTCTTTATGGCCTAAAACAGGCTCCCAGAACTTGGTATGATACACTGTCTCAGTTCTTGGTAGACAATGGGTTCACTAAGGGTATTATAGACAGAACACTATTCAGAATTGAAGACGGAGATTATATTCTGATGGTTCGGATCTATTTGGACGGAGACGATATTATTTTCGGATCTCCCAATCAGAACTTATGTGAGAAGTTCAACAAATTGATGCAAGGGAAATTTGAGATGTCCATGATGGGTCAGATGAACTACTTTCTAGGTCTTCAAGTCAGACAAGGTACTGAAGGAATCTTCATATGTCAGGCCAAGTATACTAGAAATCTATTGGGTAAGTTTGGAATTCAAAACTGCAAGATTGACAAAATTCCTATGATGATTTCCTTCAAAATGGATCAAGATGAAAATGGTCAAAAAACTAATCAGAAAGAGTATAGGGCTCTCGTTGGATCATTGTTATACCTGACTGTCAGCAGACCAAATATAACCTTTGCAGTAGGTGTATGTGTCTAATTTCAGGCAAATTCAATGCAAAGCCACCTGGAAGCAGCTAAGCGGATTCTTAAGTATCTGAAGGGAACTGTAAACCTTGGTTTATGGTATCCATCAGATGATAATCTAGAGCTTAGTGGGTAATTTGATTCTGATTATGGAGGTTGTAGGATAGACAGAAAATCAACCTCAGGTGCATGTCAGTTCTTAAGCAATAAACTGATCTCTTGGTTTTCAAAGAAACAGACATCTGTTGTCACATCTACTACTGAAGCAGAATACATGGTCGCATGAAGATGTTGCTCCCAACTGCTCTGGCTTAGTCAGCAGCTGAGGGATTATAACATCTTAGCTACGAATGTGCCTATATTCCGTGACAATAATAGAGTTATTGCAATCACTCAGAACCCAGTTCTGCATACAAGATGTAAACATGTGGACATCAGACATTACTTTATCAGAGATCATGTGGAAAAGAAGAACATCAGAATGGAAAAGATCCATACTGATAAGCAAAGAGCTGATATCTTAACCAAACCACTAGTCGAGACCAGATTCAGAGAACTATCAGTCGAGCTAGGACTAATGGACTTAGGAGAAAATGCACCAGAATTCTTTGGTGGACTGATTACTAAGACCAGTTGGTTAAAAAACTGATAAGAAAAGATGTGTCAGTTGAAGGGGGAACTTCAACTGATAAGAAATGATCAATAGGGTACTGATCAAAGGGACATTGTTGGGAAAAGTTTTGAGGACAAGATTGCAATCAGTAATGTCAACAAAAATCAGACGAGCCAGATCCATGGACCTGTTCTAGACTACATTTGTACCCTTTCTTAACACCATTTGAGGATTATCGTTGGAATCGAGGCGAAATGTAAAGTCTCCTGATGTTGGATCATCAGTTCTCTTCCATGAAGTGATATACACTTCTAGCCCAATTATTAAGTTCCAACCAAACTTCATCCCTAGTAAAATAGAGTTTGTTGGATAATCGAAACTCTGCCACACGAAATTCTCGGGGTTATAATCGTCCGAGTCTTTCAGAACAAGATTCCCTGAGTTGAGTAACTGTGCAACTGGATTCTCCACATTTCTTGATGCATTAGTAGACCAAACAATGTCGTTGGTGCCATTGAGAAAAAGTAGTTGTCCAGACTCGATGACTTTCAGCACACCTGTAACATCATCATTGCTTTATTGGTTATTTATTCAAGTTTGTACATTTAGGATCCAATTGAGGGGCGTTTGGTAGTAATGATCATTTTTAGTGAATTATAATGAGAATTGTCAATTGTTGTTATATTGTTAGTATCATGCTCCAATCTTACAGTAAGGGGGATAAAACATGATCGTTGGTTGGATAATGATTAATTTATTTTGCTTCAGCTTGCGAACGCACGGTTTTTATTGGAAAAGGTAACATGATTAACGCTGCAGCCTTGAAGATATTTCTCAGGTGGTCGAGATCATGTTGGGTCTTACCATCAACTTCTTTAAGGCTCCATTTGGATGAGTGGATTTGAAATTCATGGATTTCACACACAAATCACCATTCTACAATGGATTTACAAATACTTAAATTTGAGTAGCTAGTTAAAAATGGGGGATTTCAAAACCTAGTCATTTGAAATATCCTTCTCCCCCCTTTCCCCCCCCCTTCACTTTCTTCTTATCTCTCTCATCTCTTGACAATTCATGATTTGAAATATATGCATTCTTACATGTATTATTTTTTAAGTCCATTCATTTCAAATCTCTCTATTCAAATGGAGTCTAAGAGTGTGTTGTATTCGTTTAATAAGAATAATGCTTGGGCAGAGTCGGCTGCTAGTTTGATAAATTGCTTTAAATGCAATTTTCCTTTTACTTATCTTTCTATTGTTGTGAAGGCTAATGACTCTCTAGTTCGTGTGGACTCACTACGTGCCTTCCTTCTATCCTTTTACCAAGCCCCGCCAAATATTATATGTGTTTTCGAACCTCCTGACGGTTCTTTTGGGATGAGCGTAATGAAAAAATCTCCTGGGTCAAATAGGAAACTATGTGTATTGAGTAAGGAGAGGGGGGGATTGGGAATTAGGAACATCATCACTTTTAATGTGGGTCTTCTTGGGAGATAGCGTTTGCGTGAAAATAGTCTTTAGCATAGAGTCCTAGTGTCTAAATATGATGAATACTATTCTCGGAAAACGAGGTTGGTGCAATTGGTGCACACAAACATCACTCTTGTTGAATATATTCTTCGAATCTCTTGGGTTTTCTTAATTGCCAGTTTTAGGTTTTGAGTATGTGAAAAAATATGCACGTTCATATATTTCTTCCTGCATATATCTAATACTTTTTGGGCCCAACAATTGCACATGTACAAAAAAATTCCTACGTGTGTACAAACTTTTTGTATTTATGCAATTTTTTTGGCACATGCACAATATTTCCTGGGTATAAAATAGATGACATTAATGGAAAGAAGGGCATGAAAAAAAAAAAAAATTGCTTAGAGATAGAAAAGGCTGAGAAAAGCAAGAAGTGCTTGGAAAAAATATTGGCCCGAAAATACCTGCTACAAAAGGAAGACCCACATGATAATTTGGGGAATGTGTAGTTAAAAAACATACTATAGTAAAAAGGCATCTCATTTTGTAGTTGCTAGTAAAAAAGATTGGATTGTACCAAATAGTAAGTTCTCATTTCAAATTGTATATACTGGATAGTAAGTTCCGGATTTTTAAGTAAAAACTTTTTTGTTTTGAAACGATGTAAAAACTGAAAAAATAAATTTATAAAATAGGGATGAGACTATGTATACCAGATGCATCTGTGAGTGGATTATCTCGGTTGGCAACCCATACGACCGTCCTTACTGGTATTTTCTTGTACCAAATCCCCACGTACCGATTCTTGGAATTCATTGGGCTGAAAAAACCCAACTCAAAGTTTCCACAAAATGAAATCAAGACCCGCTTGGTATGATTAAGGAATGGTAATGGTAAGGAGTATCATTGAGGGGTCAATCATCAAGGGTTATTGATTGCATTGTTATTACTTGGTTACAACATCAACAATGAGTATCATGTGAGGTGAGTTGAGTAGGTGAAGACAATCAATTGCTTACTTCTATTCACATTACCAATGTATCAAACCTACCAAACAACATCAATAAAATTAATTCTCATTACCCACTTCTATTACCCCAACTAAGCGGTCCCTCAATTTACTATTTGCGTCATCTCTGAATATCTGAGAACTGTTTATGGTATTTGTTGCGTAAGATATTCCCTGATCAGTGGAAAAGTACATATAACAAGAAATAAAGTGGTGTAGTATTTCGTCATGCTTCAGTTGGTATTAGATGGTAAGCACGAAGGCAGTTGTGACTAATATGAGGAAGCTCACTTGGAATCAATGCATGTGAAAAACATCTGCCTTCCTTGTCTTGCATCTCCCGAAAGCTATTTCTAGACTTACTTTGTCATGTTAAGGCTTCACCCCATTCAAAAATTGGAGTTTAGTTAGTTCACGGGATAAAATCTTAAGGCTTCGTTTGAGTTCACGGATAGATCGGGATTAAATCCATATCTAATCTGTGGAAGGTGTGACAAAATTTATCCCAAATATCCGTCTAATTTTAATTATTAAAATTTGCTTTGTTAATTGACCAAACATACCACAGAGATTTGGATGAGGATCAAGGATATAATTTTAAATGGTAAAGTGAGTTTGATGGAGAGAAATAATAAGATTAAAAAAGATGCAATCATAAAAAAATAAAACATATATCTTAATTCAAATAATTCAGTTCAATCAATTCAATCTTATTTAATCATATCCAATCATATCAATACTAATCAATTAAGTCATGTGAAGAAAATTGGTCCTAAGAGATATGTTTGTTTCGGGATTTAAAGGGGATCTAAGGGGGGCAAGGGGGGGTTGCTGCCCCTCCTCCCTAGATTTTTGAACTCTATGTGTGTGTATATATGTGTGTCAAATGTGAATTATTCAAGTTGTTAGAGCTTCGCTATCTAAAGACCCTGAGGTCTTAGGTTCGAGATGCAATGAGGGACATTTCTTGTGGTGGTTCCCCTTGTGGTGGTGTGTTGGTCACCTTCTTGTGGTGATGGTATTGATGTTGCAGTTCCAGTTCCGATCGATAGGGAGACGAAAAGATGTGTCTTGTACCGGGTGGTAGAAGGAACTAAATATATATATATATATATATATAGTAATGATATAGAACCAACTATCTGGTTTTTTATGGAATCAGATTAATGATGTGTCATGCCAACTCATCATCCACATAATTAATTCTACTCAAATAAATTATAGAATGTTTTATAATATACTATACCCTAAACCATGAACCTTAAACCCTAAATTATGAACCATTCGGATCGGGTGAACATGAACCACTCGGGCCGGGTTTGGGTTTGGGCCGGGTAAAAAGAAAAATTAAACTGAACTGAAAAAATAAAATCGAACAAAAAAAAAATTATTTTTTTTTTACCCGGCCCAGACCCAACTTGTCCAGAACTGAACCCGGTCCGAGTGGTTCATGGTTCACCCGACCCAAATAGTTCATGATTTAGGGTTTAGGGTATAGTATATTAATTCTACAATTTATTTAAGTAGAATTAATTATGTGGATGATGAGTTGGCATGACACATCATTAATCTGGTTACATAAAAAACTAGATAGTTGGTTCTATATCATTACTATATATATATATATATATATGTGTGTGTGTGTGTGTGTGTGTGTATTTATGTGTAATTATATTAATATGTGTATTTATCCTTCTTGTTTTGATTTATGTGTATATGTATGTATAATTATACCAACATTTAAGTGTTGATACCCTATTAGTTAGACTTAAAATTCGTGTATATTATACTCTCCCTAAAGTTTGAATCTTGGATTCGTTATTGCCTCTAGACCATATTAACATAAGGATCGTGCAAAGATCTATATCAATAGTATCATGTGGATCTTTTACAAACTCAGATAGGAAGTTACTGAGAAATTCCATAGTCTATGAGTTAACCTGAAAAAAGCTTTTACACCCAGAAAACGCATGCGCCTATTCATCGACATTACGGAAAAAAGGGCTAGCCCACATGGTTAACTCATAGATATCACTAGAAAACTCAAACCTACCGGTTAAACCAACTCTACCTTTGATATATCAAATTACAGATCATTATAGGAATATACTTCCAAATGCACATGATGGTAGAATATAGTTAAGTCAGGTCATGATTCAATACAAGTAATTTAGCCGACCATTGAGGCGGAGATCATCAGAAAAAAAAAAATTTAATAAAAAATTTAAATAAACAACAATATACCTTAATGAGCCTCAATCAGAAACAAACTTATAAACAAAATTATTACAAGGCTTAAGGGTTGCACATGAGAGGGATAGAGAGAGAAAAAGAGAGGGCGAGTAAACTCAAGCATACCTTTGAAAAGAAAATTTTGAACCTATAAATAGATGAAAGAGCCTGACATGAAACCCCGAATTTCAAAATAAAAAATAAACAGTGCGGAAAAAACAAAACCGCAAAAGTAAAAAAGTAAAAGTATGAATAGTAATTACTATTCAGAACAGTACTTTGTCTGTCAAGTGACGTATGCAATGACGAAATTTAATTTTGTCTGATACTGTAGTCACATCTTGCAAAAATGTGCTAAGTCAAAATCTTCGTTAGATCGCCATTAAAGAAGCTTGTTTTTTCAGGAGCTTAAGAGTCTCCTTAAATCCTGTCAATTGTTGACGAGAAGCTTCATTTCTTCTACCTAAAGATTCTATCCATGGAATTCCTTCTTCCAAAACTCTTATTTTCTTTTTAAGAATTTTTAGATAATTCTTATCTTCAATAACATTATTTTCATTATCAATTAAAATATCAGAAGGAGTTCTCCATATATTATAATGAAGCCCTCCTGTGTCACTTAGGAGATATAATAACCTGGAACGAATTATTCCATGTTGAATGTCCCATCCTTCCATTGTAAAAGATGGAAAGAAACCATTTGGATAAGATCCCATTAAAACTTGTTGTCTTTTAGTTTCCCTTTAAGAGAATTCTTCAAAAGATCAAAACTTTCTTGAATGGAAAATTCTTGATCATCTTCATTCGGATCCTGAGCATCTTGAAGGTCAGATCCAGAAATCATAGAAGTATCTGATTTTAAATCAGAAAAATCAACATCCTTAAATAAACCATTTTTAATATGATCCATATAAAGATCCATAATTTTCTCCTTAGAAAATATGTCAAAATACTTCTTAGAGTATTCAGAGAATGATGGAAGAGAACTAGAAGTTTTGTCAACCGAATTCTTTATGTATTCTTCTATTTTGGATTTAATCCTCATAATATTTTCTTGTAATGGTGACTCATTGGAGCCAGGGGTAATAACATTTAAGTTATTCCAAAATCTTGTTGTATGGATTCTCCATAAACAAGGTGTTCCATATTCGGTATAACCGAACTCTGGTTTTCATTTCCAAACCCATGGAATACCAGAATCAACAAAAAAACATACAAGTAGTTTTACCACTTGTATCATGAGACTTTAAGTTTGAAGAAATAACAGAATATTCTTCTAAAAGATTTTTAACCTCTTCAGGCAAAATATCTGCCAATGCTCCAAAATTTCCCCACCAGATAAAAAGCCAATTAGGGATCTGATTTTTGCCAATAATTTCACAAATTTTTATTAGCCAGGTATGAAAATGCTTAGCATTCTAATAAAGTAAAGTTTTATAAAAACTTTGTAAGTAATCCCAGTAATTGTACTGGTAAGTAGTGTGTGTGACCTCATTGGTCATACTTCTTTCCGCAAAAGGTGAAGTTTCCCATTCTTGGATGGAGATGACTTTTTTAATGATAAATTTAGAGTAATTAATAATTTTACTCTTAGGAGGAAAATGCTGAATTTCAACACTTCCGAGACTAATGAGAATATTCTCATAAAATCCTCTGGATTTATAAGTCTCCACATTCCAATTTGAATTTGGAAAATACTTTTTCATAAGAATCCATGGGGACTCTTTAAATTTTTCATCGCCATCTTCAATAATAAGAATCAATTCTTTCTTAGAAGAATCAAAGAATTTATATTCTTTTTGAGCAACTGAAGAGTATGATTCTCCATCATCAGGTTTTGAGGGATTGTCCTCAGCCTGGATATTCCTGCTACGTTGTCTGAGGAATTCTTGAAATTCCTTTTCAACATTTTCTCATTTTGAAGAAGAACCAACACCAGAAATGTTCTGATTATAAAGGGATTTCTTCCCTTGTTGTAAAATAGGAGATCCTTTGCCTCATCTTCCTCTATAAGAGGAATAAGAACTTCTTCCAGAATGGCTCATTACTGTCATGAAGAAATCAATTCACGAGTTAAAAAATCTGGAAGATGATTATCTTTCCCTTGCTTATGGATAATATTAAAATCAAAATAAGCAAGATGTGATTGCCATCGGGCAAACATTTGCTTTGAAACATTATGTTCAAAGTCTTTGAAGAGCATGAATGTAGCAGCTTTACAATCAGTATAAATTGTAAATTTTTTATTATATAAATCATCTTGGAATTTAAGAACACATTTAACAATAGATACAATATCTTTAGCGGTGGCAGAATAATTCTTCTGACTATTATTCCATTTACTAGAATAAAATTTAATAATGTAATCCTTTTTATTATCAGGATTAATTTGTTTCAAAATACCACCATACCCCAAATATGAGGCATCAGTTTCAACTATTTTTTTCCCATGAGGGATTAGCAAGCATAAGACAATGAATATTCTTGACCTTATCTTTAATTCTAATAACAGCCTTAGTATGATTATAATTCCAAGGAGAAGGATTCTTCTTAAGCCTATCATATAAGATAGCGAAATCTTCAGCAAGATTTTTAATATAAGAAGACACATAATTAAGACTTCCTAAAAATCTTTGTAACTGAGTTTTATCAGTTATAATATCAGGAAATTTATTACCAAATTCAATACTTCGTTGAATAGGAATCATATTACCTTTATCAATTATATGACCAAAAAATTTAACTTTGGTTTGGAATAAAACCATTTTAGGTTTTGAAATGATTAAACCATTTTTAATAACTAAGTTTTTAAACATATCAAGGTGTTTAAAATGTATTTCAATATCTTTAGAAAATACAAGAATGTCATCAATATATAGACAATAATAAAATCACTATAAGGATTAAAAATGTCATTCATAATTTGCTGAAATTCTGAAGGAGCATTCTTAAGACCAAAAGGCATAACAGTCCATTCGTAATGACCAAACGGAACATTGAAGGTAGTTTTATACCTATCAGGTTGATTAATCTGAATTTGCCAAAAGTCTGATTTTAAATCAAATTTAGAGAAGACAAGGGCATTGACTAATCTGTCAAGAAGATCTTTCTTATTAGGAATAGGATGTCTAATCCATTTTAAAACCTTATTAAGAGGTTTATAATTAATAACTAATCTAGGAACTCCGCGTTCCTGTTCAGAATGCTTATTAACATAGAAAGCGGTACAAGACCAAGAAGATTTAGAAGGAGTAATAAACTTCTTCTGTAATAAGGAAGATATTTCCTTTTTACATAACTCTAAATAATCAGAGTTCATTTGACAAGGTCTAGACTTAGTCGGTATTTTATTTTCTTTGAAATCTTCCTCATAAGGAAGAGAAACTATATGTTTCTTTCTATCCCAAAAAGCATTAGGAAAATCATTGCAAATTTCAATAGAAAATTTGTTATTTAAAAATTTGATTTTATCCTGAAGCTTATGATTTTTTAATCTATCATTAATAGTGATAGAATTAAGCTCATCTTTAGGAAAGTTAATTTGACAATTTTTATTGTTAATTTGATCTTGAATCAAATTAAGAACCTTATGAATAGGTTTAGTAATAAACTTAAAAGTGATAGGTTTACCGTTATAGGTACATGTAATACCTCATTCCCCAACAAATGTAAGAGGATATATTTTAAATAAAAAAGGAAGACCAATAATCATTTTGACTAGTAATGCCTTCAGCAATAAGAAAGTCATTAGAGATACAACAACCATCAACACAAACATAAGCATTTTTAAGTTTGTAATTAATTTTTAAAGATCCTCCACCTGCATGAGAAAGAGAGTGAGTAGTTTTTTCAAAGAATTTAGTAGGAATTATTCCTAACTGTATGACACTTAAGTCAGCACCACTATCAATCATAGCAATAAAATCTTTCTTATAAGAGTTATTTATAAGAAGAGAAATCTTGGTATACCATTTTTAGGATATAATCATGTTAATAGTAGATAAATGATTTTTATCAATATTAACATTACTACTATTATCTAAAAATTTTGAAAGAGGATTAGAGCTAGTTTCACCAACTTCAATTTTTCCTTTACCTTTCTCAATGAAAGAAAGAGGAACAAAAAGATGAGTATTCTGGTTTTGAAGAATCTTGACATCAGTCTTCAGATTATTAATCTCATGAATTAAATCATTAATAGTTACGGGATTATTTTTAATATTCTTAAGGCGAAGAAGTTTTTCTAATTCACCCATATTATAATAATTACTATCAATCTTATTAGAAAGACTAGTTTTATTATTATCCTCATTATTATAAGAGGAATCGTGATAAGAGGAATCATGTAATTGTTCAATGATTTTATCTCTTAAACCAGAATCTTTAATCTGTTTCAGAAATTCTAAAATATTATTATTAGTCAAGTTACTAATATTCATATCTTGAAATTGACTCATGAGTTTATAAAACTCATTATCTGTATTATTATCATCAATATTACTGATACAGTTAAGACAAGGTTTTCCAAGTACACAATCGTTACATTTTTCCTTATCAGACTTATCAGAAACTTCATCATCAGATGTAGATTCAATAGAACAGCAGTCATTATAAGACTTTTCTGATTCAGAATCAGTATTAGGACTCATCATAACAATTTTAAAAAGAGTTTCTTTGAGCTCTTCATTAATATCAAGATTTTTAATCTTGTCTTTAGCATAACACTGATTAGCATAATGACCAAGTCTATTACATTTTTTACAAATAATTGTATTATATTTTTTCTTTTTAAAAGATTTTCTTTTATTTTTATCATGTTCATGATCCTTTTCTTTATTTTTATTCTTAGAATGATGTTTTCTTTTCTTATAAGTAGATTTATGTTTAAAATCTCTTTTATTAGTTTTAATTAAACTATTTTTAGAATTAAGATTGTCTAATCCAAATTGATCACAGAATTGACCTAATTGTTTTCTTTCTAAAAGATTATCCTTTTTAATTTGATTTCTTAATTTTAGTTCATTACAAAGATTTAATCATTCCTGAACACAAATACTAATAATTTGGCCAAAAGTATAAGACTCATAATGAATTGAATTAGAGTCTTTTCTAAGAATTTTCTTAACTCTTTCAGCAAATAAATGAGGAAGACCATCAATTGGTTGAGTAATGTGACTATTATCTAAGTCATCATCTAAAGCCGAAATATTAAGGTTACTAAATTTTTCATTAATGATCTTTTCAATATCAGACACAGAAGCTTCAGATTTAAAATCTTTTATCTCAATAGGAGACTGAATAGACGAAACAGTTTTAATAATAACATTATTATTAATATTATCATTATTTTCAGATTTGTTCTGAGAATCAATTTTAGAGATGATTTTATCAACTTTATCATGTAAAGAAATAATTTCTTCTCCAAGGATAGAAAGATAAAGATTACACAAATTATTTTGTTCAATCATTTGATTGACATGTTTAACAGCAATTTGTAAGACATCATTTTCTATGATTCTAGAGAATGGAAGAAAATTAAATATCCTCATAATCCAAAGGATTTAAGACCTTAAATCCTACCAATTGTTGACGAGAAGCTTCATTTCTTCTACCTAAAGATTCTATCCATGGAATTCCTTCTTCCAAAGCTCTTATTTTCTTTTTAAGAATTTTTAGATAATTCTTATCTTCAATAACATTATTTTCATTATCAATTAAAATATCAGAAGGAGTTCTCCAGATATTATAATGAAGCCCTCCTGTGTCACTTAGGAGATAGAATAACCTGGAACGAATTATTCCATGTTGAATGTCCCATCCTTCCGTTGTAAAAGATGGAAAGAAACCATTTGGATAAGATCTCATTAAAACTTGTTGTCTTTTAGTTTCCCTTTAAGAAAATTCTTCAAAAGATCAAAACTTTCTTGAATGGAAAATTCTTGATCATCTTCATTCGGATCCTGAGCATCTTGAAGGTCAGATCCAGAAATCATAGAAGTATCTGATTTTGATATATATATATATATCAAATGTGGAATGCTCAAGTGATTAAACTTCACTAATTAATACCCGAGGTCTTTATATGTGGTGTTGTTGTTGCAGTGTGGTTGCGGTTTCGATCGATAGCAAGATGAAAATATGTGCATTTATCCTTCTTGTTTTAATTTATGTGTTTATTATATACTTTCCCCTAAAATTTAAATCTTGGATCCAACACTGCACCTAGACACAACAAAATTGTGTCTGCTTTTGGGTCAGCGTTTGAGTTAGAAAATTGTGGCAATTTGCCCTAAAACTCAGGGAGTTGGAGATGGTACCTTAAAAATAGTATCGTTTAAAACTTAAGTTTTATCTGAAGTCCTGGCACGCAAAAGATTGGACTCTAGCATATTGTTGCGTAGTAGAACCGCCACCTAGCCTATCTATTTCCTTGAACCATAATATTACATACGAATAAATTTATTCAAAAAATTAATAAAAATGTCCAATATTTAGTTCAATTTGATTTTCCTTTTATGATATATTTACTTTTATTACTGTTGATAGCAATTTTATCGGGTTGAATAAACGGATTGTAATGTGGCTGATAACGGGAGATTTTTATTAATGTGGCTATAACGGGAGGATTGTTCCCATTCATTTTGAATATCTGATAATGGGAGATTTTTTATTAATTGTGGCTATAACAATCCTGTCGTATGTAGCTGATAACGGGAGATAGCTAAATATTGGCTGATAAACGGATTGTAATGTGGCTATCAACCCGATTTTTATTACTGTTGATAGCTGATAATGGGAGATTTTTATTAATGTGGTTATGACGGGAAATTGATAGCTCAAGAGTTCTTCCCGTATCTCAAGGGTTGAATAAACTCTTAAGCTCTTCCCTTAAGATGATTTTTGTATATATGAATGGGAGCAAAATGAGAGTTACAATTAGGGGTGTGGTCCTCTATTTATAGAGGATCACCCTTAAAAACTACAAATACTATTAACATATCTCAACCCTTTATTTTAGGGTTTTATTACAAATGTGAATTTAATAATTAAAACGGATCTACTTTACCTTAAGTGCACTTGTCTTGTCTCGTAAAATTGATGACACTTTGATGTCGACACTTGATCTTATCGAATCTGCGCATCTTCGAATACCTAAAATCCTGTCGAGTGGGGTAGATTTGGGCTAAGGTGGACCTTCCCGACGTATCAAATTACGGGTACATATTCGGGATAATTTGTTCTACAACAATTACATAAATGTCTATCCCTCGCACTAGGTCGTGCATGAGTTGCGCGACCCCATGTGTGATTCATGTGCGATTTTTTTTAGTAAGGGTATACTATAAGATAATAGTGTATTGCCTATGAATTTTTTCAATATTTTTTCATCATACATACAAAATTTCCAACGATAATAATTTCGTCATTAAATAGTACGACTTTATCTATATTTTGCTTACAAAATATTCTAATTATACATGCTATTTTTAAGCTACAAACATAATTGTCTATAAAAATGTAAATTGCATAGGAAATTATTTGTGTAGGTTTGCCTACAAAAATTACAAATGTGTAGATAAATTGCTAATAAGTAATTTGTTTGTTTAAAAAATTATTTGTGTAGATATTTTTTCAAAAAATATTCTAAAAATTAATAGGCAAATAGTACGTGTAGGTCCCGAACTGGTTTCGTGAGGGCAGAAGTCTAGAGGGAGGGGTGAATAGACTTCTGAAAACTTTTTTCAGGTCGAGGTGTGCAGGTTTTTTCGATCAGTGCAAGTGAATCAGTTTGGACTGATATCCAACTTACTGATCGCCTGAGGGCATATCAGTTCGGTGTCTATCAGTTTAACTGATTGTGCGGAAGCTAGTTTATACCCGTGTGAAAAATCAATTTAAAACAAATCAGATTCCGAAGCTGTTTTCAATCAGATGACTATGGAGTCAAACTGATCAGATCAGTAGCTTGGTGCTAGCTGATCCTAACTCAGAATATGTATGCAGATTTACTCAAGTTGTGTGCAATAGTGTAAAGCAGTTAATCAAACAGGTAAATGCACACAAGATTTATAGTGGTTCGGACAACCAGTCCTACGTCCACTCTTCCCTATCACAAGGGGCACCAACTTAACCAACTGGACTTAGATTATTGTGTTAGTCCAACACATTACACCAACAGATATTTATAGAGCTCTCACTCAACCGATCCCAGAAATCAGAACTAGAAACCCTAGTCTGAAATCTTGCTAAACAAACTTAACCTAACTTTGGGTTTTGGGTAAGATTTGTTATTTGTTCCAACTTTGAAATCTATCCTAGTATTTAAGTAGCCTAACAGCTAAAGGATAAGATTTATGTGCTAAGAACTATGAGATGAACACTTAGAAAATAATCTTCAAGGTTGTGTTCTTCGTACGGAAATTTTGCTATAGTATATGAGCTTCTTGATAATTTCCGTGTTTTCACTCTGAAGAGTAATCCCATATTTATAGACCTCGAAATCAAAGAGCCGTTGGAGAGCAATTTGAATTTCCGGCTATATTTGGTAGGTTTGCAGGATTTGATGTGACGTGCTTCCAGGAACGGCATGGCCGAAAGCGTGTATGTTGTTTTTCTAGCCGTTTGACTATGCAGCGCCGAAATCCGCAGTGTTAGCTCAGGTCATACGTGTCTTGTTCTTATTGGTTAACAAGTACAGCATGTCAGAGTTTGTTCACCAACTAAAGTTGACATTCTTCTTGTTCAGATCAACAACGTATGACTTGGTGAAACATTAGTTGACACCTGGTGTGAGCTGACCTGATCAGTTACAACTGATCAGTCTACCTGATAGAGTCTTCTGATGCCAGTTGTATTAGCTTCAACTAGCAGACTCGACTGATGTAGGTCTTCTAGTCTGGATCTTGATCTTCTGGTAGTCTTCTGATCTTTAGGTCTTCTGAGCTATTGGCTTCATGTCTTCACCTGATCATCTGATTAACTGATCATTCGACTAACTGATTATCTGATCTTCTGACCTTGTCTTGTCTTCTGATCTCAACTGGTCTTCTGACCTGACCTATACATATTGAGTTCCCCCTCAATATGTGACCTACCTTAAACATCAGTTGTCTATACATTTCAGCTGGTCATCCTAACCTGATTCTAAAATATCAGTCAGCTAACAGGTCTGACTGGTCCTATTACAAACTGTTTTGGAACTTCCATCAAAACTAAATACAATAATCTGATCTAAGACATCTTTTGATTCCTTCAATAAGCAAACTTCTGAAGACTTTCTGGAATGTTGAAAATCTTGTACATTCTCTGCAGCAAGACCTCTAATCTTTCACTCTGAATAATGTCTCCTCTCTTAGCAAAATCATAGAAGAGTTGTTTGAATCCAATTGGGTCAAGAGAGTTATCAGCTCTGAGTGGTGGAATCATTGTCTGAAATTTGGGTGCAGAAGGAGTTAATGTCATTATTTTTCCTTCATGCACCACCACTTTGAAGAATCAGGGGTGTTTGATCTCCAACCCGATTTTGAAACTCAAAGATCAAATTCACCACGATCGGTATGTTACGTATCTTCGAATAATGTAGGCGTCGCTCGGCCCAATCGATTTTAATCCTTGTCCATTCAGAAGCAAGTCTCGTTCGGCCACGAGAATGCTTTCAACTTCCGCGAGGAAAGCTCTCTCTTCCCAATCTACTTCTTTTTTGCATCTCATTTGCCATCTTAGATTTCCTTTTGACATATCTTCGGTCCAGGACGGCAGCTTCAGTAAGTTTCTTCTTCTTGATAGCTGCTTCAATGACCCCACGCCTCATCGATTGTTCTTCTTTATCGACATCGATGTCCGCGCGAGTCCGGGTCACGATTGGCTTCTTGATTTGCTTCTTAGCTTGCTTGCCTTTTCTGCGATTGTCTTTCTTGGTGATGTCTTCTTCTCTCTGCAGCTTCTTTGCTTCTTTCGAAACTTTTTACCTGATCCTCTTGATCAAAAAATGTATGTGCGATTGGCGAAGTCTTCAATCTTGTCCGCCCCGGCAACAACTTCAGATGTACATCTTCTGTTTCATTGATTTCTTTTTCCCGAGCCTCGATCTCCTTCATGTGTTGATCCACATATTGTTTTAGTTCAGCAGTAGGAGCGATCTCATAATGGGTGACTTCAGAAGGAGTGGCATCAGACGGAGTGACCTCAGGTAAACTAGAATGGGTGACTTCTGGTAAATCAACGAGTTACCATCTACAATTTGTTTTTCCGCTGCATCTGCTTTTTTTCTTTATCTTGTCCTTCTTTTTTTTTGGTTGCATCAAAAGGTGTGTGATGCTTTTTGAGATTCAAGGCCTGAAACTGATGTGTTATCTCCTCCTTAAGTTCTTCCATAGCAAGAGGAGTGATCTGAACATTTGCAGAAGTAGTTGCAGTACCCAGGAACCTATTTAATCCAGATTCAATAACTTTCTTGGCCTGAGTAATAAATTGATCAAATCTTTTTTACGCTATTGTCGAGACCACACGAATCGGTCAGATTACAAGGATCCCCAGACACTTTCCAAGAGAACCTGCGTCTCTCCAAGCATATCAGTCTGGATCCTCATCTTGTCAGCAAGAGGGTCAATTCATTTTGTTACCGATTCGAGAATAGAATCGTGCATATGTGTGATCTTCTCGACTGTTAACTTCCTCTCACTGTCAACCAGGTTTGAGATTTGGTCAACAGTTAGCTTCCTCTCTTTGTCAATCAGGTTGCTCTGTGCTTCTTCAAATTTCGCATGAGTTCGACGGCAAAGAAGAGTAAATTGTGTATCAACTGAAGCTTTTACCCCATCTTGTATTTTCACAGTAATCAGATCTAGGATATCAGCACTTAGCACAGTAGTATGACCAGATGTTTAAACCTCGCCTGGCTGGGTCTCATCTGCAGCACCCATACCTGGTTCATCGGCAGGTTGCTCATACTCAGTATAATCATAAGTATCATAATCTTCTTCTTCTTCTTCGAAATACCCAAACACGGTGCACCGACCATCCGATATCAAGATTCAGAGCTTGATTAATTCTTGTTGGATACACCCGGCATTCCGGCCGCCTTCTTCTCCGTGTCAACAAAGTAATCGGACTCAAGGCATTCATTAAAATTAGGAAGTCTTCAATATTCTTGAAGTCTGATGTTCCTCCAGAAGACTATCTCCTCCATCTGCTGTCTGATCCCAATATGATCGATGAGTTCAGGAAAGTGCTCGTCGGATAGGCATTCACCGTCGCCAGAGAAAATACATCGTAGATTGTTCTTGTACAGTGATTCGAGGAGGTCCTCTTGTTGAAGGGATTGTGAGACATGGAGACATACATGTCTTCGTTCTCGGCAACATCTTGCTCTCCCGAGTGAGTTCGAAGCAGTGTTGGAATAAGTTCTGAATGATTTCTTGAGCAGGTTCTGAACAACTTAAAACAGTGGATTTAAGCGAGAAGATTGCGGAGGGTGGAGGATTTTACGGTTGTTGGTTGAAGGTTGATCGGGTTGTGGTTACGATGTGGTTGAAGTTATTTTTGGGAGAGGGGGTTCGAGAGAGAGAAGGGTAAACGGTTTCCGGTGGAAGGTTCGATTGAAGGTGGTTGTACGGTTGATGGTTGGGTGAGGGTGATGGTTTTTACGGTTAAGGGTTCGGTGAAGGTGATTTTGAAGAGGAGGTGGGTGGAGTGGGCAAAGGGTGGTTTCATGCCCTCCTCGAAAAAGAGAACTTGTGTTGGTCGAGTCGATGGTTCGTAATCAGATTGATTCTCTTCGGGTTGTACATCACCTCCACGGGTTTCCACCGAGCTGGGTTTTCCACCAAAGATTAACTCTCGACCGATTCTTGAGTTGATCTTCGCTGATTCCGAATTTCAACATCACTTCCTTCATCTTGAAGACCTCCGTATGCATACCATCCTTCTTAGGCAAAGATTGTAGTAAGTGTTTTTCGACGGCGTTCGAACTCGTGATCAAAGGCTTACTCACAGCCTGCTTCCTCTTTCCTGTTCCTCTCTTTGATGGAGCTTTGCCTTCAGAAATTTTAGGCTTCGGCACATATGGTGTTAGATCATCATCAGATAATCCAGATAGTGCCTCATCCTTCTAAAGCAAGGCTTTGAATTTCTCCACATATTTCTTCCGCCCATTTTGTGACCAAGGATAGTCTCTAGGAAGCTTATCAGCCAAAATTATAGACACCTTGTGAATATTACTAATATTCTTGGTCAGCTTCACTTGATTTTCTTCATCTGTGGCAAACTTATTAGTTTCCTGCAGCAAACGATGCTTGAATAACCCCATCCAGTTCATATCTGGGGCCTTCTCAATGATTGCGGCCATAACATGTTGCTTTTGTTGGTTAGAGCATCTGGGCTGAAAGAGATCCCAAGAATGACTTTCGAGACAATTTCGAAAAGCAGTCTATACTTCCTTCGGAGGTAGGGAACTTTGACATGTGTGAGCTGATTGATGTTCCCAGGTCTCAACAACACTTTCTGCAGATACTCCTTATCTGACATTCCAGCAGTGAACTCATCAGGGTATTTCTTGCCCATTTGAAGACCAAAGATTCTTCTGAGATCATCGTTGGAGACATCGATCCTGATCCTTCCAACGAATGAAAATAGTTCTTTATTGTCCGTCTCCTTTAGTCTTCTCAGGAATTCCAATGATTCAAACATATGGACAGTTTCCTGATGGCGATATTAAAAAGTCAACAAGCTCTTAAGCATTCGAGTATCTCCCTTGATTCTGGATCATTTGTGGTATTGAAAATGACATACTTTTCATCAATGACATTTTTGAGCATAGAAGCATAGTCACAAGTTTCCGATAACACTATTGACGATTCCATTTTCTGAAATCATAAACAAACATACAAAGTGAGTGCTATGTGAAACAACATAATCAATCACACAACGTTATTCATAAAAGAGCAATTTTGCGAATTAATACACATGAATATCTATCCCCAATATGCATATAGTTTATGATGTATATAGAAATGACAATGACTGATTTAAATTTCATTTGATCATGATTAACAGTAATACACACAATTTCTATACTCTGATCATGATATGCTATTAAAAAATAACAAGATGAGTAAGTTACCAGAAAAGCGATATGAGGGTTTTGGAAGATAGATTAATCGCTTGAATATTTTAAATGTTTGAGAGAATTTTCTGGAACTGAATTGTGGTTTTAGAAAGTATGAAATGCGAAAGGTTTTCAGAGAAAAGGTATTTAGGGTTTTAAAAGATGGGAGGAAAACATTTTGCACGATTATTTTTGAAGGTACTTGAGTGTCCTTGATTTAAGTGGACGGTCAAGATTAAGGCGGATGAAAAGTAATTCAATCGTGCGGTTAAGGTTTTAAACCGGCAGACTTTTGGACTTAAAGGTTCGGAATAAATGCATTTAATACACAAGCCCCGCGTCCGCATTTAATGTTTGCAAGCATGACATCATAAAGTAATGTGAACAGTAATAGCTAACATAGAATAGGCATGAAGATAAATCAGAAAACGTATCTGACTGACTGATATTGTAATCAGTCAGTTACCACTGTTGATCTTATCTGGTTGACCTGATTACTGTTGACCTTACTGATGGTTGCCTAAACCATAGTATTTTCCAACAATGTCCCACTTATCTGATCAGTTTTCTGATGAGCCAAACTGATCCGTTGACGTTCCCTTTTCAACTGTTATCTCTGAACAACTCTTTGACTGATCCTTTTTTATCAGTTGAGATACCATACCCAACTGATCCTTCTTATCTGATCAGTTTTCTTCGGATCCATCCTGATCCACTCTTGACCTAGGTCAAGTCTTGGAATGTGCGCTCCTGCCAGAACTTAGTTCTTGAGGAGTCGAAGAGTCGTCTCGATTCCCTAAGTCGGCGTGATTTGACACTTCGTAATGATGGTATGGATACGTTGTGATATTTCACACCGTCAACTCATCCAACCATCAGTAGCGTGTTTCTTACGCGCTGGCCTTGCGGTGCAAATTTCTCCTAAGGGTCTTGAGAAATTAAATTTGCACCTATACCCCTACTTTTCTTCTATAAATAGATCTGGGGTTTTAGGCAAACAACACAACATAAACCATTCATCTTCTTTATTTAGCTTAGACTCCATGTTTTTCGATGAATCCCTATTTCTGGTGAAACTTCCGGCAAAAACCTTTAACCCTTTTCAAATGAATCCAGCTTCTCAAATCAACCCTGTGCGTCCCTTATTACTGCTTTCGTCGTCATCGAAGATTACACATACAATTATTGCCAAGCTTCTCTACCACCGAGGCAGCGGATCTGCTATAGCAAATGAGAAGACACTTCTCCTAACCGTATGCACTTTGTGTGCCTATCGAGATGACGGAATTAGCATCAACAGACTCAGTCTGATACAAAACATGAGTTTGGTATTCGATCTTGATCAGACAACAGCTGATCATCGTATATCAAACTCAATATTTGCATGTGACACTTGTGGCCATATGGTCTTTGGACTACATCTTTGGCACTTGTGTCCCATTTAACAGCTGGAGAGCCCATTGATTTTAGGACTAGGGGCTCCTGGATTAGAAATCATTCAAGGCCGCTCTCGCTCCTCACTCCGAAGCTCTGAGGGTGGCTTAGGATTATTTCAAAGCCTCTCACACCCCTTTTAGGGTTGGGGGGAAAATGGGAGCATCAGGCTCTAAAATATTTAAAGCCTCTCTCCCCCCCCCCCTTCTAGGGTTAGGCTTAGGGTTTTGTTAGGATTATACTGGAAAGTATGCTTTTACTTTGTATAATCAAAACTGAATTTCGGACTTATTTACTGAAATAAATTGTTTATCACTGATGCTTTAAATATTATCGAATGTTACATATATTTACTGCATAACTGTTCAATAAATCGTACGTGTTACATTGTAGTTAATTTAGTGATACCAGATCACGGAAGATTAAATTAACAGTCCCTTGTAACTAAAAGTATGTCATTCAAGACCTAGATGGAAATGAACAACCCATCGTGAAAGGTTGAAGTGTAAGGCTCAGATTGGCTTGTCTTGACCAAGAGATTACACTAGTGCATGACTGGTGCACTGAATAGGACCTACAGGAGGACAAATTCTCCAGAACTGAACAAGGAAGAATTAGACCTCAGTGGTTCGTTATTTCTTAATCTTCGTTCCTTAAATAGGATCAAGTGTGATTGGTAACTATTGCTTTGACTTATCATGGGTAGAGAATCAACGAGATTCAATACTTTTTATCTTGGGCAATATTATTGGTCACATGTGATTGCTAAGATTTAATACGGAGAATCGTGTGCAAGTACGCTTGTTCGATTTGCCCCCTTGGGAGGTTCATAAGCTTTATCATACCAAATCTTGCAAGTGGAATTAGTTTCCGGTATGGATAATAATGTTGAACTGTTCCTTGACCAAGGACAAAAGATATTAATTAACGGAAAGCTATTTCAGTGGCTTGAATTAATTAATGGGCTAGATAATCTTAAACACGGGAAATAATAACCGGGAGCCATATTGACTGTAATATGGGTTAAGATGGATAGTGCAATATTAATTATGTAGTGGGATTAATTAATATTTATGGGCTTGAATAATATTGTGGCTCAATATTGTTAATTCAAGGTCCATTGGAAGGTCCAATCTTAATTCTCCTAAAGGCCCCCTGAGTAGCCCAACATATAGTCCAATAACTGAAAAGGTGTTTAAAATAAAATAAATATTGTTGCTTATTTTTCCTCATTTATTTCAAAATTTATGGATAAAAGGGGAGAAAGATTTTCTTTGAATTTTGTTATGGAATGAAGATATGTATTCTTGAAATACAAGATTATCTCATTAAATTCATAAATCTCCAACTTGGTTATCTATATAGATGTTTCGAAAATTTTGAAATTAAAGGGAAAAGAAAGATTTTCTTGATTTTCTTGAAAAGATATTATGGAAGATATGTATTTCTTGAAATACAAGAATATCTCATAAATTCAAGAAGATCCAAATCTTGGAATCTTTTCCTAAAATTTCGAAAATCACCATAACTTGGTGAGGTGGGATTTTTTGTGGGATATTATAATTATGGAAAAAAGAATATAAGAGATATATTCAAGATTTCTTGGAGATCAAGAAAAGTTTTTTCCCACATTGTTTTTCTACCAAAAAAATCGCCCATCACCTAGCTATAAATAGGGGATGACTCTTTCATTCTCAAGTACAATTCCATGTCTTTGGAAAAATTAGTAATCCATCAAAAGGTGGTGCAACATAATTTATTTTCTTTTTGTTAATTGTTCACAAGTGTCCTACCACATGGGATAGTCTAACAAGGATTAAGGGAATACTTGGGAAGTTCTTTTGGTTAGTCTAATCGGCCGGATCTTTGTCATCCCAAGAGGTATGTTCACGTAAACTCGTAGAATTCCGCATGCGTAGGTTTTACGTGAATTAATTATATGCATGATATGTTGTTGGATTATTATTTGAATTAATATAGGATTAATTCATGCTAGTAATAATTATAAGAATTAAATTTGTATTTAAATATTCACCGAATAGATCTCATGCAACTTATTCCCCCAACAATCGTATCGAGCCACGGTTTCGGGCTCTGAATTTTTTAAATTGTAATTTAATTCACTGACATTAAATTTGAAATTGGATAGTAGAATTGCTAGATCTATTTTTCAGGTATCCAATTGTCATGGAATTTAATGTGTTTATTTATGCATGCATATAAATTGTGGTTTTTAATTGATTCGTTTGGATTCGTTTTTGCCTCGTGAGAAAATCCTTTAGTAGATTATGATTTGTTTGATTTGATCAATGTAATAGACTAGTCTAGATCTAGGTTTATTTATTTTTTTGTAAATAAATTTAACCGGATCGTAAAACGGGACGGAGATGAAGAATTAAAGGATAAAATCTTTAACCAAGGCGAGCGGGCGTGCATCATAAAACGTGCCAAGGGAGGCACGCTGTGATGCGGATCTGGATCTTATGCCGAAAACTTGACGCACCGGCGAGGCGGGGCCGAATCTTGAAGGATAGGCCGAGGGCCGAAATGGGAGTGGGCCAGTGGATGGCGGATCTGTATGCGCAGCGCCTCGGTAGCAGCATGAGTGGGTGCGACGGAGACGTCAAGGGATCGCCGAGGTTAAATCGTGGCGAAATCGGCGAAGCCAAGACGTCTTGGATGCACGCGATTCTGGCGTCGCTGCGAGGAATTTCTTGGGACCGGGCCGGGCGTGCTGGCGCGGGCGAGACGTCTGTCGAAAAGCAAAGGCGTGGGTCGCCGAGGTTGAACAGCCAAGTGGCGGCCACCGAATGTGGCGTGCATCCCATTGCGAGCTACTTGGCGTGGCATTTCGAGACGGAGTATTTTCTGAGACGATCGAGTGGGAGAAATTCAAGACGGTGTTTCTTCAAGATCAAGCCAAGAAAAAATCAAACCATGACAATTGGATAATTTGTGCCCAATATGTTTATTTTTTTGTTTTGCTTGATTTATTATTGTGCTATCTTATGCTTTATTTAATTTGTTTAAATGTGTTTGCATGAAAGTTGCCCAATGAAAAATCTCACCTTCAAAAATTACTAAGTATGTTTAAATAATTAATTGACAATTTTATTTCGGATAATAAAATTGAATTAATTTTGACATCCATGATTTATTTATTTGTGAATTCTTTTGGAGAAATTCCTCTGATGACGGTCAAAAGATAGCTTTCACATGAATGAATTCCAAATGGTGATTGTGGGTTATTATTAGTGGCGGCGATGACTCTCCCCACGAGGCTCGTTCAATACCGAAATAATAATCATGTATTTAATCATGGTTATTACTTAGGTATAAAATTGATATGCATATACTTCCCAAGTCCCCGTCAATTTTTTATATTGGTCAAGTGGGAGCCAACTATTAACTGGATATTAAAGGTTTGTAAATGTTCTTGTTTGTAACTCGCTTTTGAATGTGTTTAAATAATGATCCACCCCACGTGGCTTATTTAAACTGTTTTTGAGATGTTGGTGATGATGTTCATATTTTTTTGAGATTTTAATATGATGCATGTGATCGAACCTTGTGATATTTTGTGCTTATGCATATTATTGTTTATTTCAGTTCATCATGTCTCAACCTTTTAATCCATTGTTGTATACACTCAAAGAACACCAATTAATGGTAAAAACTATAATGTTTGGAACGAAATATGAGTTTTGTCCTACCGCACAAAAACATTATTGGGTTCTTGATGTACCCAAGCCACGTAAACTCTTGATGAATCATCTAATGCGGAAAGACATGAGTATAATATTTGGGAGCAGCCGATGAACCCATGAAACGTGTAATCTTGACTTCCTTTGTCTAATGATTTGAGACACATTCATGAAGGTGTTAGTCACGCTGCGTAAATTATGCAAAGTCTTGAAGAAATGTTTTTAACAAAAGACCGCATGATCAATCGGGTTTAAAAATGACGACGTATTTAGGCTAAAGATGGTTGAGGAACACCCGTAAAGGGAGCATGTTCTCTAATTAAACACCATTTTTCAAAACCGGCTTATCTCGGAACTAAGTATTGTGATGAGGCTCAAATCAAATTTACATTTGCTAACTCTGCCAAGAAGCTTCGATGGATTTTACTGTAGTTTTGTGATGAGTGATCACATGTTTACTATGGATATCCTACAAGAAGCCTTGGAGAAAGTAGAGAAGCATTTAGGAAAGAAAGACGAAGCATTGGTGACCAAAAGTCTTTTCTCGAGATCTAGGCCAGTGGAAGGCAAGTCTCAAGAAAAGAAAAGTGGTCAGAACCAAAGCAAACTCATCACTAAGAAAAGTGAGAAAAAGACAGTTAGTCGGTTGGGTGTCAAGAAAGGACCAAAAGGAATATGTTTTAATTGCGGTGAGAAAGGACATTGGAGGTCAGCCTGTTCCAATCCCAAAAGGAGAGGAAAGAAAGGTAATTCTCACGCACTAGTTGTTGAAACTTGTTTAGCGGCGATGTCTCCCATTTATGGGTGGTGGATCTGGGATCCACTTATCATGTTTGTTTCACTTTTTACGGGGGTTCAAGCGGACCCAAGCAACTTAGTGGGAGTGAGATCCTCATCACACTCGGGCGATGCTTCGAGTGGTGGCAAAAAGCGATGGGAGAAGTGCACTGTCTTTTGAAGATGAGAGTTTTAATTTTAAGAGATGTTCTTTTACGTTCCAAGTTTTAGAAAGAATTTAATTTCAGTTTCTAAACTTTTTAATGATGGATATTCGGTTACTTTTAATAAAGTTGTTACCATTTCTCTTTTTGATTAATTTATCTGTCATGGAACGTTGTCGAATAATCTCTATACAATTAACTGTGCACACCACTCACGAAATGCATCGTATAACACATCAATTGTTTCCGAGAAAAGAAAAAGTTCATCAGACGTGAACGAGACACTTATTTGGCATCTAATATTAGGTCATATAAATCCAAAGAGGATCCAAAGGTTGGTGAAAGACGGTTCACTGGAGCTTCTCCAAGTTGAACCAATTCCAACCTGCGAATCATGTTTGGAGGGTAAAATGACCAAGAGGGCATTTGGAGCCAAGGGGAATAGAGCCAAAGAAGTGTTAGAGATCGTTCACACAGATGTATGTGGTCCAATGTCAACCAAAGCAAGAGGAGGTTATGAGTATTTTGTCACTTTTATTGATGATTACTCAAGGTACGGTTATATTTTCCTTATGAAGCATAAATCTGAGACCTTTGAGAAATTCAAAGAATTTAAGGCTCAAGTAGAGAATCATAGAGAAAAATGTATCAAGTCTCTATGATCTGATCGTGGAGGCGAATACCTCAGCGATGAGTTTTTGAACTACTTATCTGATGAAGGGATTGCATCGACTATCTTGCACCGAAAACCCTCAACAAAAGCGGGGTTAAGAGGCGAAGAAACAGAACTCTTTTGGAAATGGTTAGATCTATGATGAGTTATGCGGATCTTCCCAAGTGGATTTCGGGGTCATGCCTTGGAAAAGCAATGACTTACATTACGAACTTGGTGCCATCCAAATCGGTTCCCAAAACTCCCAAAGAATTGTGGACCGGGCGCAAGCCTAGTATGAGACACATGAGAATTTGGGGGTGCACGCCTACGTGTTGGACAAGGAAGCAGGAAAATTGGATCCTCGATCGTAATTAAGGTTGTTTGGAGGATACCCGAGGAACAAAAAGGGTGTATGTTCTATGGTCCCGAAGATCAAAAGGTGGTCATAAGCACCCACTTTAGATTTTTGGAAGAAGACTATATGAACAAAAGAAGACCCAGAAGTGAGATTACTTTAAATGAGCTAAGAGGGCTAACCTCAATGCCAACTGTACAAGATGACATACCAAACGACACACTTACACAACCGGAGCCTCTTCGTAGTGGGAGGGTTGTGAAACAGCCCGAGAGATTCATGGGAATAGGAGAGTCCTCGGACTTGATTCCCGAACAAGATGAATCAGACCCATGGACATATGACGAGGCAATCCAAGACAAGGATGCAGATACTTGGCAAACAGGAATGAAAGCCGAAATGGGTTCTATGTTTCATAACAAAGTGTGGGAGCTAGTCGAACCACTTAATGGGGTCAAACCCATTGGTTGCAAGTGGGTGTACAAGAGAAAAGGAGGACCGGACGGGAAGGTGGAAACCTTCAAAGCAAGACTAGTGGCGAAAAGGTTATACTCGGAAAAGAAGGGATCGATTATGAGGAAACTTTTTTTACCAGTAGCCATGCTTAAGTCCATCCGTATTCTCTTATCGATTGATCAAGCATCTTGACTTTGAAATCGGCAAATGGATGTCAAGACAGCTTTCCTTAACGGAAGTCTTGATGAAGAGATCTATATGCAACAACCCCAAGGCTTCATTAAAAAAGGCCAAGAACACCTAGTTTGTAAGCTCATGAAGTCCATTTACGGACTCAAACAGGCATCCAGAGCTTGGAACCAATGTTTTGATCATGTTATAAAGTCTTATGGGTTTGATCAAAACGAGTTCGAAAAGTTGTGTGTACAAAAAGCGTGTCGGGGCGCATTGGTATTCTTAGTACTATATGTAGACGACATTCTGATCATCGGGAACGATGTGAAGGTGTTATTAGACGTAAGGGCATGGCTTTTAAAATAGTTTGATATGAAGGACTTAGGGGAAGCCTGACACATCCTTGGGATCAAGATCACTCGAGATCGCAAGAAAAGGATGATAGGCTTATCGCAAGCTTCATATATAGACACTTTGTCTTGAAACGATTCAAAGATGCAAGATTCAAGAAAGGCTTCATTACCTTTCGGACATGGAATCCATCTATCCAAGAAAATGTGCCCTAAGGCAAAAAAAAGGAGATAGATGACATGAAAGGCATTCCTTATGATTCGCCGTCGGAAGCCTTATGTGTGCAATGCAATGTGTATGCGAGGCAGGATATCCGCTTTGCGTTGGCATGGTGGCAAGATATCAAAGTAACCGGGGAAAGATCATTGGATGGCGATTAAAAAACATCTCAAGCATCTGAAAAGAACTCGGGATAGAATATTGGTTTATCAGTCAGATAGTCCAATCCCCATCGGCTAAAAGGACTCGGATTTCCAATCAGACATAGACTCCAGAAAATCTACCTCCGGTAGTGTGTTTTTTGCATGGGGAGGAGCCGTGACATGGAAGCGTCAAGCGAAATCGTCGCAGATTCTACCATGGAAGCCAAATATGTAGCTGCTTGCGAGGCAGCGAAAGAAGCGGTTTGGCTCAAGAACTTCCTAGTGGACTTAGATGTGGTATACAACCTAGCAGATCCATTCACAAAGGGTCTGCCTCTGAATACATTCGAGAGACATGTGGAAGGAATGGGTGTCAAGACCGTTGCCAATCTGCTTTGAGTATAAGTGGGAGAAATTATTAGGTTCGTGTAGGTGACATTAGATGTCATGCACCATACACGAGACATGTTGTAGTATACTTAAAAAAGAGACTTTGAGTATAAGTGGGAGATTGTTGGGATTATACTGGAAAGTATGCTTTTACTTTGTATAATCAAAACTGAATTTCGGACTTATTTACTAAAATAAATTATTTATCACTGATGCTTTAAATATTATCGAATGTTACATATATTTACTGCATAACTGTTCAATAAATCGTACGTGTTACATTGTAGTTAATTTAGTGATACCAGATCACAGAAGATTAAATTAACAGTCCCTTGTAACTAAAAGAACGCCATTCACGACCTAGATCGAAATGAACAACCCATCGTGAAAGGTTGAAGTGTAAGGCTCAGATTGGCTTGTCTTGACCAAGAGATTACACTAGTGTATGACTGATGCACTGAATAGGACCTACAGGAGGACAAATTCTTCAGAACTGAACAAGGAAGAATTAGACCTCAGTGGTTCGTTATTTCTTAATCTTCGTTCCTTAAATAGGATCACGTGTGATTGGTAACTATTGTTTTGACTTATCATGGGTAGAGAATCAACGAGATTCAATACTTTTTATCTTGGGAAATATTATTGGTCACATGTGATTGCTAAGATTTAATACGGAGAATCGTGTGCAATACGACTTTGTTCGATTTGGTTTTGGGAGGTTCATAAGTTTTATCATACCAAATCTTGCAAGTGGAATTAGTTTCCGGTATGGATAATAATGTTGAACCGTTCCTTGACCAAGGACAAAATATATTAATTAACGGAAAGTTATTTCAGTGGCTTGAATTAATTAATGGGTTAGATAATCTTAAACACGGGAAATAATAACCGGGAGCCATATTGACTGTAATATGGGTTAAGATGGTTAGTGCAATATTAATTATGTAGTGGGATTAATTAATATTTATGGGCTTGAATAATATTGTGGCTCAATATTGTTAATTCAAGGTCCATTGGAAGGTCCAATCTTAATTCTCCTAAAGGCCCCCTGAGTAGCCCAACATATAGTCCAATAACTGAAAAGGTGTTTAAAATAAAATAAATATTGTTGCTTATTTTTTCTCATTTATTTCGAAATTTATGGATAAAAGGGGAGAAAGATTTTCTTTGAATTTTGTTATGGAATGAAGATATGTATTCTTGAAATACAAGATTATCTCATTAAATTCAAGAAATCTCCCACTTGGTTATTTATATAGATGTTTCGAAAATTTTGAAATTAAAGGGGAAAGAAAGATTTTCTTGATTTTCTTGAAAAGATATTATGGAAGATATGTATTTTTTGAAATACAAGAATATCTCATAAATTCAAGAAGATCCAAATCTTGGAATCTTTTACTAAAATTTCGAAAATCACCATAACTTGGGATTTTTTGTGGGATATTATAATTATGGAAAAAAGAATATAAGAGATATATTCAAGATTTCTTGGAGATCAAGTAAAGTTTTTTCCCACATTATTTTTCTACCAAAAAAATCGCCCATCACCTAGCTATAAATAGGGGATGACTCTTTCATTCCCAAGTACAATTCCATGTGCTGGAAAAATTAGTAAATCCACAAAGGTGGTGCAACATAATTTATTTTCCTTTTGTTAATTGTTCACAAGTGTCCTACCACCGGATAGTCGAACAAGGATTAAGGGAATACTTGGGAAGTTCTTTTGGTTAGTCTAATCAGCTAGATCACTACCATCCCAAGAGGTACGTTCACGTAAACTCGTAGAATTTCGCATGCGTAGGTTTTACGTGAATTAATTATATGCATGATATGTTGTTGGATTATTATTTGAATTAATATAGGATTAATTCATGCTAGTAATAATTATAAGAATTAAATTTATATTTAAATATTCACCCCGAATAGATCTGACCTCCGAGTCCTTTTGTACTGACCTCCGGGTCCTTTTTGTACTTGTAACTTGTAATGTAAATCTGACCTCCGTGTCTTTATCAATGAAAATTTCTATTATTCCATTGTTGTGTTGTTTCTACTTTCTTATGTGATTTGTAGCCTTAATCTTATAAAGTATAACCTTCCAATCTGATCAGTTCCACCTTAATTTGATAATTCTTTTCTGATCAGATCTGATCAGTTGAGGTATCTTCCTCAACTGACTCTTTCTATCTGGTCAGTCTCTTAACCAACTGGTCTTGGAGACTAGCCCACCAAACATTTCTGGTGCACTTCCTCCGAGATCCAGAAGCCCTAGCTCATTGCATAATTCTCTGAATCTGATCTCAGCTAGTGGTTTGGTTAAAATATCGACTTTTACGTTTTATCAAGATAGATCTTTTCCATTCTGATATTCTTCTTTTCAACATGATCTCTTATAAAATGGTGTCTGACATCCACATGCTTGCATCTTGTATGTAGAACATGATTCTGAGTGATTGCAATAGCACTATTACTGTCACAGAATATAGGTACGTTCAGAAGCTATAATGTTATAATCCTCACCGCCGACTTAGCAGAGCGATTTGGGAACAACAAACTTTTGCGCCAGAATGTATTCTCGCCAAATAGTAGATGTCATGAATCGATGTCCGCTTTTTTGAAAACCAAGAGATCGCTTTTACTACCTAAAAACCGACATGTACCGAGGTTGACTTCGTCAATTACGCAACCTCCATAATCGTAATCGAATACCCACTAAGATCTAGATTATCATCGATGGGTAAAATAAACCAAGGTTCTTGTCCCTTCAGATACTTAAGAATCCGCTTAGTCGCTTCCGGTGGCTTTGCATTGGATTTGCTCGAATCGCGCACATACACCCATCGCAAAAATGATATCGGTCTGGCGTTTGGCGGTCGGTATAGTAGAGATCCAATGAGAGCCCTATATTCTTTCTGATTAGTTTTCTGACCATTCTCATCTGGATCCATCTTGAATCCAGTCATCATAGGAATTTCGCTTCCTTACTACGTTTTAAACTCCGAACTTAGCCAATAAACTCCAAGTGTACTTCTTTGGCGAGATGAATATCCCTTATGTACTTTGCTTAACTTGTAAACCCGTAAAAGTAACTCATCGACCCATCATGGACATCTCGAACTTCCTTGCATCATTTTTTTTTTTTGTCAATTTTTCACATAAACTCTTGTTGGGAGATCCGAAGATGATGTCATCCACATAAATCTGAACCATCAAAATGTCTTCTCCATCTTCTATTCTGAATAAGGTTATGTCCACTATTCCTTTAGTGAAACCACTGTCTATCAAGAACTGAGAGAGTGTATCATACCAAGCTCGAGGAGCTTGTTTCAGGCCATAAAGAGCTTTTTTTTAAACGGTACACCGGTCGCCTTTTTCAAAGCCTGGAGGTTGTTCAACATAAACTTCCTCAGCTAGTACCCCATTTAAGAATGCACTCTTAACATCCATCTGATACACAATAAACCCTCTGTATTAAAAGATATGCCGTAAACAACCCGAATGGCTTCTAGAAGCGGCGGTGCAAAGGTCTCATCATAATCAATTCCTTCTGATTGTGAATACACCTTAGCAACAAGTCTTGTCTTATTTCTGGTTATGACATTATTCTCATCTCTTTTGTTCTTGAATACCCACTTTGTGCCAATCACATCTTGATGGGTTGGTCATCCACCGATTTCCAAACCCCGATTCCTTTCAAATTGTTCGATTCTTCTTGCATGGCTAGAATCCGGCCAGATCTTGTAGAGCTTCTTCTACTTGAGGTTGGTTCCTTCAAAGGCAGATAACAACAATACATGGCACTTTCACCAACTCGATGTCTAGTTTTGACTCTATCAGATGGGTCTCCGATGATCAGATCAGTTGGATGACTGGTTACCCAGGTCCTTCTTTTCTGGTTTGCATCAGTTTGGAGAACATCATCCTCTTCTGATAGTAGTTCATTACTAGTGATTGGGAGTGGTGCAGAATTATGATCCACTTGACATGGACAAGTCTCAGCTGATGTTGGACTCATCATGTCCGATGTCCGTAAAGTAGGAACTTCAGTGTTCCCCGAACCGGATGGTTCAATTGATCTTCGTCTCAAATTGCACCGCTTCTTCTTCATTGATAGTTATACGTACCTTAGGGTCTGATTGACCTGGTGAATCAGTAAGATCAAGTTCTGGAATATACACTGTTACGTGTTCTAATCCTTTTTCCTTGATACTTAGCTGATCCATTTTTTGTGCATCAGGTACCGGTTGATTTGGTACTTCTTGTTCTGAGGCAGATTTCTCTTGTTCAGAAGATGTCTCATCAAAGACCACATGAGGTGTTTCTTCCACAACTAGGGTTACTTTATTGTAAACCCCGAAAAGTCTTCTTTGGATGAGGAATATCCTAAGAATATACCCTCATCTGACTTGGCCTCAAAAGTCTTCAACTGACTCTTCCCATTGTTGTGTATGAAACACTTGCACCCAAAAACATGGAAGTAAGAAACACGAGGTTTTCTACCCTTCCACAGTTCATAGGGTGTTTTGTAGTGAGCTTTAGTCAGTGAGCATCTATTCTGAGTGTGGCATGCAATATTGATGGCTTTTGCCCAGAAACGGCTTGGTGTTGCATGTTCAGCTAATATAGTGCGAGCAACTTCCTAGAGTGTTCTGTTTCTCCGTTCTGCTACACCATTCTGTTGTGGCGTTCTTACAGCTGATGTCTCATGATGTATACCAAACTTAGTGCAAAAATCAGTAATAAAAGAGTTCAGAAATTATGTACCTTTATCTGATCCGATTTTCACTATACTGACACCCTTTTCGTTTTGTAGTTTCTTGAGCAGCTCAGATATCTTTGTTGTTGTCTCATTCTTCTTATACAAGAATACAACCCAGGTAAACTTGGAATAATCATCCACGATTACCAGAGTATATTTGCGTCCCCTGAGACTGACTGGTGTAACTAGTCCAAATAAGTCCATATGGAGCAGTTGCAATACTCTGCTGGATGCTAGTCCAGGGTTTCCCTTGAATGAGGCTTTAACCTGTTTTCCCTTCTGACATGTGACACATGTCTGATCCTTAGAGAATACCTCATTCGGAAGACCCTCAACCAAAGACATTCTTGATATCTTGTTAAGAGTTTTAAAGTTCAGATGACTCATTCTCTTGTGCCAGAGCCAACTGCTACCTTTTGAACTCTTAACAATCAGGCATGCATTTCTTGGACAACTGTTCTAATCTGCTGTATAAATCGTACCTTTCCTTGAACCAGTTAACAAGATCTGTTGAGTAGCTCGATTCTTGATAGTACACTGATCAGTCGAGAACTCAATACTGAATCCGTTATCGCAGAATTGTGAAACTGATAACAGATTATGCTTTAAACCTTCGACATACGAGACTCCAGTAACCTGTACATCATCATTCTCTAAGGGTCCGAATCCTCTGGTAAAACCAAAGTTATCATCACCAAAGAGTACACGTGGGCCTTCTTATTCTGTGTAAGAGCTGAGGAGATGTTTGCTTCCAGTCATATGCCTTGAGCATCCACTATCGATGTACTAGATAGTTGCTTGTACACCTCCTTTGTTGGCCAAACCCACGCGAACCTGCAATCAAATCAGGTTTTAGGTACCCCTTTAGGATTGGGTCCTGAGGGGTTAGAGTTGGTTTTAGGGATCCATACAAATAGAGCATTTCTATTGTAATCAGATAGATCAGAAGTCCTGATTTATCTCCCATAAACATCTACATAATCATACATCTCTTCATATGCATTCTGATCAGTATGATTATTTGTGCGAGCCTTGGGTAAATCAGAAGACTTGGGATTTTTCCTTGTTGTTTGTCTTCTTTTAACCCAGTGGGGCTCAGGTGCAGCAGCCCTAGGTTTCTGATTATAAGGGTAGGTACGACTGCTACCATTAAAAGATTCATATCTTATTGGCATATCTGGTTTCAAAGAAGTTTTACCCTTGGCTTGCTGTTAGGCAGACTTGACTGATTAGGTTTGGATCGATTTCCCTTTAAAGGTTGTCTTTTACGATATCTAATCTTTCGACGTAGAGGTCTCTTCGAGGAAGAACGGGTTCTTCTGTTGATTCCTTGGCTGATGCTTAATCAGTTGGGGTCCATTTATGTTCCCTTTCTGCTTGGGCACTTACCTTACTTGTTCAGTAGGTCTCTTTCCCTTGTTAGATACAAATTTTGCTTTATGTGTATCTATATTAGAAACTCGTTTGATAACACCTTTTTGAAGTGAATCAGACGGGGCTTTTGAGGATGTAGAAGGGTTTTCATACCCAATTCCCTTCTTATTAGTTGTCGTTCGAAAATAGTTGTTCATATCCCTAAGCGGTTTTCAAGATTTTGTGAAAACTTGTATTTTCTTCGTAAACTATCCTCGCCATTACTTTCGGACTCTCATGTAGTCGGAAGAGATCATCAAACTTGGCTTGTAGGATTTTAAAATCATCAGCTTGTTGTTTATTGATAGCTAGCTGTTCCTTAATCTGTTTCTCCTGATCAGAAGAATTAACTTTCAGAACTTTCAATTCTTCAGTTATCTTTGGCGACTTCGGTGATTTTAGTTCAATTTCGCTTTATTGTCAACATTTTCCTTAACAAAATTTGAGTATTTTCAATCCTTAGCTTATCATTTTAGCTTCCACTATCGTATATAAGTGTCTCTGCGTTAGAGAGATCATCAAGCAATTGCTCAGAGTAGAGTTGCAAGTCAATCTCTCCAGCTGGTGTGGAAACTGAGAGAGCATAAGGTTTAGAGGTTGCCTCAGATTGGTCTTCCTCCTTAGCCATCAGACAGATTTCATCATCGAAGAGAATATCGGATCATCGTAGTGGAAGAAATCATCGGCGATTGTTTATCAAAAGCGAAATCTTCTACTGATGAGTAGCTTTGAATCCTCGAAAGCGCAGATAAGAATCATCAATTTCGGATGTATAAAGAACCATGGCTTTTCCTATCTCTATAGCGTTGCTCTCTTCATTTCGCTTCTCTTCTCTTTTTTTTGGTGTTAGGCCGGGCAAATCATACCAGTAATGACTGGTTTCTCACAGTTGAAACACGCTCCATGATCCACGGAACTTCTTCTGCCAGGTGAGTCATTTCATCTCAGAGAATCTATCGGTGACTTACCGTCTCGATTGTAATCAATTTCTTCTCTCGATCTGTTGTCTCTCCTTTCATCGGATCGATCATCTTTTTCTTATCTTCTCTGCGATCCTTTATGTGATCATCTCTTCTGGTCATCGATCTGGTCCTTTTCGAGATCGTCACCGCCTCCTATCTCTTCCTTTGTTGTTTTGATAATCCCCGTAAATCTCTACGATACTTGCCAAGTTGAATGTTAGATTTTTCAAGTTTCCTGGTTAGCAAAGCAATCTGGTCAGTTTGGCTTATAATATTTCCAACAGGTTCAATAGACTTTGAGTTGTTGTTGGCTGCTTTGAATGCAACTGATTTTGATGTGGCAGGTGTGGCTTCAGCAGGCGACTCGTCTTCTTCTTCTTGCCCTCTTTCGATCAGATCAAACTCATGGGCTTTAAGACTCAGAACAAAGTTGCTTGGCTTCATCTTGGCAATATCTTGACAATCCTTTATTACAGTGACTTTCATATCCCACTTCTTAGTCAGAGATCTCAAGATCTTGTAATTTATGTCTTTATCTGACATCTCTCGTCCAAGTTCCCGAAGCTTGTTGACTGACATGGTGATTCTTCCATCGAGCTCATTGATGGTTTCATTTGGTAGCATCTTGAGTTTCTCAAATTTCACCAGTTCAGCTTGCAGTCTGCTATCTTTAATCAGATCATTTCCTACACACATTTCAAAAAAGCGTATCCCACATATGTTTGGTTGTCTTGAGATACTTTATCTTTTTCTCGGTTATCTTGTCCATGGTCTTCATGATTATGTGCTGGCTATCGTATCCGAGTGTACAACTTTCTCTCAAAGATCCATCGTATGGACTCTTTCTGACAAGACTTCCAACTGCAAAATCTGGATCACCTCCAACAGTTGGGTTGTCATGGTAGATGATGATAGGTCCTCGTTCAAGAACTTCCATCATCCTGCTGCTTATTGATCCCAGATGATTGCTCATGTATATCGTCGGTCCGCATACTCATCAATGGAAAATTTAGGCAAATCATGATACATACCCGAAGTATTATCCATGTTGATCGTGATTTTGAAAACAAATGAGATTTGAAAAGGTTTTTCAAGATCAGTTCAAGTGATCACAAAGGTTCTTCCCAAGAACCGATGATATTCAAAGTCAGTGGTCCATAGAACCACTGCTCTGATACCACTTGTAGGTCCCGAACGGGTTTCGTGAGGGCGTAAGTCTAGAGGGGAGGGTGAATAGACCACGAAAACTTTTTCGTCTGGCAGATCGGTGTGATTGCAGTTTGTTCGATCAAAGTGAAAGTGAATCGGTTTGATCGATATCAACTTTCTCGATTCGCTCGAGGGCGATCGATTCGGTGTCTATCGGTTTAACAGACAGCGGAAGCTAGTTTATACCGTGTGAAAAACCGGTTTAAAACAAATCGATTCGGGTTATTTTCAATCGGGATGACTATGGAGTCAACCGACGATCAAGGATTTTGGTGCTAGCCGATCCTAACTTTCAATATGTATGCAGATTTACTCAAGTTGTGTGCAATAGTGTAAAGCAGTTAATCAAACAGGTAAATGCACACAAGATTTATAGTGGTTCGGACAACCAGTCCTACGTCCATTATTTCCTATCACAAGGGGCACCAACTTAACCAATTGGACTTAGATTATTGTGTTAGTCCAACATATTACACCAACAGATATTTATAGAGCTCTCACTCAACCGATCCTTAAATCGTAACTAGAAACCCTGATCTGAAATCTTGTTAAACAAACTTAACCTAACTTTGGGTTTTGGGTAAGATTTGTTGTTTGTTCCAACTTTGAAATCTATCCTAGTATTTAAGTAGCCTAACAGCTAGAGGATAAGATTTATGTGCTAAGAACTATGGGATGAACACTTAGAAAATAATCTTCAAGGTTGTGTTCTTCATGCGAAAAATTTTGCTATAGTATATGAGCTTCTTGATAATTTCCGTGTTTTCACTCTGAAGAGTAATCTCATATTTATAGACCTCGAAATCAAAGAGCCGTTGGAGAGAAATTTGAATTTCCGGCTATATTTGGTAGGTTTGCAGGATTTGATGTGACGTGCTTCCAGGAACGGCATGGCCGAAAGCGTGTATGTCGTTTTTCTAGCCGTTTGACTATGCAGCGCCAAAATCCACAGTGTCAGCTCAGGTCATACGTGTCTTGTTCTTATTGGTTAGCATGTCAGAGTTTGTTCACCAACTAAAGTTGACATTCTTCTTGTTCAGATCAACAACGTATGACTTGGTGAAACATTAGTTGACACCTGGTGTGAGCTGACCTGATCAGTTACAACTGATCAGTCTACCTGATAGAGTCTTCTGATGTCAGTTGTCTTAGCTTCAACTAGCAGACTCGACTGATGTAAGTCTTCTGGTCTTCTGGTCTGGATCTTGATCTTCTGGTAGTCTTTTGATCTTCAGGTTTTCTGAGCTATTGGCTTCATGTCTTCACCTGATCATCTGATTAACTGATCATTCGACTAACTGATTATCTGATCTTCTGACCTTGTCTTGTCTTCTTATCTCAACTGGTCTTCTGACCTGACCTATACATATTGAGTTCCCCCTCAATATGTGACCTACCTTATACATCAGATGTCTATACATTTCAGCTAGTCATCCTAACCTGATTCTAAAACATCAGTCAGCTAACAGGTCTGACTGGTCCTATTACAAACTATTTTGGAACTTCCATCAAAACTAAATACAAATTTCCCAACAGTACGCAATCTTCATTTTTTAACGTCAACGATAACTGTTTTTTTTTTATTTGTCTTACGAATTGGGTCAGCCACTTTAGTTGCCCTAATTCATTGCATGAACCCAAAGGGCTTGCTTCTTAGATTTTAGTCTCTATTGATGCTTTGCCACTTGGCCCAAATTAGATATGTACCGAGGTGTTTATTTTGAAAGATTTATTTTTAAAAGCCCAAATTAGAATTGAGGTAGCGCAGGCTTTTAGTTCAGGGTTAAATTTTTTGTAGTCTAGTTATTTAGCATTGTCTTTAAATTGATATCGATTGTTTTGATTTTTTTAATTTTGATTCGATAAGTTTTTTTTTATTGATCCTTTAATCAGCTGCAGTAGGTCAACAAATAGGTAATCATCATATGTATAATTATTTTGTTTTTCTCTTTAATTTTGAAGCGCCATTTTTTTTTAATCCTAATAATTTTGAGTCAGATTTTGGGTCGGGTTTAAAAATAATCTAGATATTAAATGACAAAACGAATTGAGTCCATTTACCGGGTCTAAATAGACCTGAAGAATTCAAAACTAAACTAAAATATGCAGAAACCACTCTTTCTCCCTAAAAAATATGCAGAAAAATCCCGATTTAAAATTATTAGAATAAAAAAGTTTAGATGACATTTTGAAATTAAAGAAAAAAAATTAAATAATTACACATGTGGTGATTACCTGTTTGGTGACCAACTTCAACAGGTTAAAAGATCAATTTTAAAAAAATTGAGAACTTACAAAACCAAAATAAAAAAGTCAAAATAATCAGGACCAACTTCAAAACGATGCAAAGTTATCGAACTATAAAAAATTTAATCCCTTTAATTTATTACATGAACTATGTTAGTTATTTATGTATAAAACTTTTGGTTTATAGTCCATGAATAAAGACCCTAAATATTTACATATAAATAAGACTACTATTTTTTTAACAAAAAGAAATTTTGTAACTTAAGAAATATAAAACATTACAAGAAAATATAGGATCGGATACAAAAATATTCAGCATGACTACGGAATTTTTAACATATATAATTCCATCCCTAAATAATGAGAATTGTATACGGCTTGGCTACAAATTGATCTAATCATGTAGACATCTTCATTCCTCGAATTACCTATAAATTATATTTTCGTATGTTATTTGTTTATAGGTAATCTGAGAAACAAAATGCCAACGTTATTAGAAAAATCTGAAGACAAGTCATACTCAATATTTTAAAATATTATTATTATTGTTCGAAATTCCATAGCTATGTTGAAATGTTTTGAGTAAATTCTTTATTTTCTTTTAAATCAAACCAGAGCTATCGAGAACACCGTCCATAATAATTTGGAGTTCGACCCAATAATGAGTTCTTGGAAAAGATCCAGATACCCTAGTAAAATAATGAGCCAAATACTACCAAAATTTTGACTTTTAATGACAACAACCCAACCATTATAGCTTCTCTAGCTAAAACTCTTTAATGACATGAAGCAATATTTAATACTAGGACTGATAGGAAACAATATTTTAATACCAAGGCCGACAGGAAACAATCTTTGTTGTCAAAAACTTGTATGAGACAGTCTCATACTAATCCAAATCAGTACTATATGTATTGTACGCTGATAATCATAATGATTCCATGAGTCCTGTACTTTTTATTAATTCAACAAAGAAATGAATAAATGAAACACCAATAAATAAATCAAATAATAATACTGCAGGCCTTTCCAACCCCATAAGGGTTAATTGCAATAGTGGTCCCAAGAGAATTTTGTGTTTGCACTTTTAGTCCCACGTTCTATATTGGTCCTTTTTTTTTGCAGAAATGGTCCCAAACCGTTAAATACTTAACATATTCCGTTAAGTGACAAAAAAGGTGGGAAAATCGATTTCTTGGAGGAAAACCTGTTTTAGGTCAGATTTTGTGGAGGGAAACTTGTCTATATAACACCTCATTGCTGCAGCAACCCCAAACCACAAAAAAACACTCCAAACACAAAAAACACTCCAAAAAATTTCATATTTGCAACAAAAAAGAGAAAATCACTCACATGTCTTCATCTTCTTCATCATCTAACATTCGTTCCAATGTTAGATGCTGGTTGTTTTAATAAAGTTTCAATTCATAACTACAACTAGCCAAGCACAAAATCAGATCACAAATACCACAAAAACTAATGGCATCATCAATTCAATATGGCATTACAATTTCATAGCACAAAAACAGACTAAACAAGAACAAAAGGTCACAAAAATCAGATCACAAAAACAACCTAAATAGCACAAAAGGCATGTTTCATCTAAGACAGAATCATCTACCTCGAACAGCACAAAAATCACAAAACATGAGGCATCATTGTTTTCTGTCTAACACAAAACAAAAGTAGAATTCCCAAAGTTCCAAAAGTACTGAATGAAAATAGAGATAAAGAATTACTTTTTTCCAGGTTTCTTCTTGTTCTTCTTCTTGGACCCTTCAGCCATTGAAGCCTCCAAATTTTCCATGGTAACATATTTTTTCCCTCCAATCTTTATCACTGGAACAGGAGCAGATGGGCCACTACCTCTTTGAGGGTGCATATTCTCATTAGGGTGGAAAGTCATGGGAGCTGATGCTCTGATGTTAGGCCCAAACCTTGAAGGAAAGTTGGAGCTGGAGCTCTGATTTTGTCCAACTGGTCTTGGTGGTTTGAAAGGGTTGGTTGCTATAAAATAACTTTCCATTGCTCTGTTTTCCTATAATTAAGAATAAAATGTCATTACAAAGAACAATTACATTAGGAAAACAATTGAACAACAATTAAACAATTGTAAATTACTCACTTGCTCCAGATTTTCAACTACATTAGGTAAGGGATTGTCCTGAACAACAGTGTTCTCTGTCCTAGGTAGAATTTCCTAATGAAAAGTGAAATATAAAAATTACAGATTGAAGTGTGTGAACTTCATATGAAAAGTGCAAGTAATCTCACTGTAGGTACAAGTTGTGACTCTTGAGTTAATGGAGGAATGTCATCAGCTTGTGTCATTTCTTCCCCAGGTTGTGATTCAATTGACAAAGAAAAAGTACACACTTGAATTACACCAGGTTGTGATTCTTGAGTGACAGTGGGAATGTCATCAGCTTGTACAGACATTTCATTCTAAAAATCAGATAAATTGAATATTAGTAACTAAAACACTCTTTATAATCAGAAAAATAATGAATTACAGATTATGAATAAAACTCACATCAAGAGGAAACTCTTGACAAACTTTTTCCATTTACATGTCCTTTCATTATGGCTTGGCTGACCACAAAAGTTGCATTTCACTTTGAATGGTTATCTAGGCAGCACATCTTTCCTTTTTTCTTCCTTCTTCCTCTTCCACTAGATGGTTCTTCATCTGGTCCCCTTCTTCTTGCTCTTGATGGCCTACCTTTTTTTCTCTTCCCAAAATGTGGTGGGAGAGGTGGTATGTACTCAGTCTTCTCCCACATGTCAACTCCAACCATTGGTTTCATAGCTGACATATACACTCTGTTGTAGGTCTCAATGGTATAGCATTCTGCAACAAACTCTTCAGGGTTTAACATCTCAGCAGCAATTGCTTTCATTGCATGCCTACATGGCACTCCTGTAAGATCCCACACTCTACAACTGCAATTTTTTTCTTGTAGATCCACTGAAAACTTCCCTCCAACAAAACAATCAATCTCATACAACATAGAGTTTGACTTGATTGTTGTAGACTCAGCAGCTTTTGCCAACCTCCTAGTCAACTTTTTCTTGATGGTTGGGCAAATTAGAAAGCCATCCCACAACCTCTCACACTTATCTATGTTCTCTTGCAACTTTTTCATTAAGCTCTGTCTTATCCACTCCAACATTGTGATGATTGACTTCTTTCTAGCTTCCAGTAGTGCCCCATTCCATGACTCACATATGTTGTTTAGTTGTAGGTCACACTTGGGAAATGGTTCAAAGTGTGACTTAGACCAAGCTCTTGCAGGTATTTTTTGTAACCACTCTAAACATTTATGATCAAGCTGTCCTATTCCCTCCATTCCTTGTGCAAACTGAGGTACTGTGGTAGCTCTAGCACATTTCCACAATGCATTTTTGAAAGCAGTGCCCCTGAAACCAGCTTGTTTCATATTTCCATGCATGTGCTTCACACAAAATCTGTTTTCACAACCAGGCATTACTGTCTCAAATGCAGCTAGCAAACCTTTTTGTCTATCAGACATGAAGGTCCAACGATTTTCTTCCACAATGTTAAGATCTTCTTTCAACAATCCCAAAAACCATGTCCAATTTTCTGTGTTTTCAGTAGTCACAACTGCATAGGCAATTGGATAGATCTGGTCATTTGGATCAACACCAACAGCTGTTAATAACACTCCACCATACAAGCCTTTCAGAAAGGTCCCATCCACACCAACAAAAGGTCTACACCCAGACAGAAACCCCAGTTTCACTGCTTGGAAGCACACATATAGCTTACTGAATCTGTTTTTGCCATCAGACCCTTGATCAACACAAATTTTAATAGTTGACCCTGGATTTCTAGCCTTAAGAGCATTTGCATAATCCCAAAGCAGGTCATATTGCTTCTCAAAGCTACCTTCAATTAGTGACTTAGCCTTAATCTTAGCTCTATATGTTTGGTGCCTTGAGACATGAATTTGAGTTTCTCTTGAAACAGTGTTTCTAAAGCCATCTACATCCTTCTTGGGATCTAACCTAAAGTCTTCAATATATTTCTTTGACATCCAAGTGGAGTTCAAACTTCTCACATGGAAAGCAACTGGACAAGTGTGTTGATCATGTAACTTCCTGATCTGGAAAGACTCTTCATCCTTAACTTTCAGAGCATTTATAAACCAATCACAATCTAAACACCTGGCATAAATTCTCCTTGTGTCATTTTTTGTTATTTTGACATTTCTTTTGTGAACAACACCATGAGACCTCACTGCATCCTTAAACAATTGCTTACCACTGAAATTTTGCCCAATAAAGAAGCCAGGGTTGAATACAGTAGAGCTTTTAAAGCTATTATTCAACACCCTTTCAATATTTTCATCATTAGAACCCAAATCACTTGAAAAATCCTCATCTTCACTACCCTCCAGCTCATCAGTAGAAGACTCTGTTTCTTCTTCACGTTTTTCAACTTCCTTACTTAAACCAGACCACTCAACCTCCTTATCAATATTCTTATCAAATAATGCATCATCCAAGTCACTAAATCCATCATCAGATTCCATCACAAATTCAATATCCTCATATTCTGCCCCCCACTCCATATTCTGCACCTCCTCACCTCTAACCCCATATTCTGCCTCCTCCCACTCATAATTACCTAAATCATCAATAATGGCATCATCAGGCTCATCAACAAGCTTTCTTTTTCCCTTATCAGTGAGTTTCCCTTTTCCCCTAACATCATTAGCAACCTTCCCCTTATCAGTGAGATTCTATTTCCTAGATCTAACATCATCAGCAGCCTCCCATTTCCCAGACTCCTCATCCTCTGTCACAACATATATATGAACCTCAAGTGCCTTAGTATCAAAACTTAAATACAATTCACATCCTAGATAAAGTGGACTTAGTTGATCAAGTGAATTAATCCTGTAATACTTTTTTTTCGGCCTACTTAGCCATAACTGTGCAGCTAACCCATCAAGTAGTTCAATTGAAAGCTCTTTGACATTAACATTGTCAAATGTGCTTACTGTGCCCCCTTCATATTTAATGCTTTCAGCCTCCCCAGATACTGTTCCCCCGTGATGCATGTGAAAGGTGTAAAAGACCTGCTTTCCACCTATAAAAGACAAATAAGACAAGATATTAAATGGAAAGGACCACATCAATTGATTACAATAGTAAGCATTTAACAATGGTGGACCAAATTCGATTTTTTTTCCATAAAGCAAACTCATATGTTCCCCACTACCCTAACAAGGAAATAAAATATAACAAGCATCCAAAACACCATAAAGTATTATCCCTTTTCGTACAAACATGTGAACCTTAAGAGATAAATGTTCTCATCTTTCTATTTATTTGCCCAACTCTATATTAATGTTCCCTTTAGCTATATATTCGCCAAACCGCATATTGAAACCACATTGCAATCATAAAACCCTAAAATTGTAACATTTTGGAAAACCCCCATGTATAACTATTTGAGGAAAAAACCCTAAGTCGTCGAAACTTACGATGTGGAGGAGGGTCTGCAACTTTCTCTTTCCCTCGTCGCAACATTTTCTTGCCGATTTCTCCGTTTTCAGTGAGCTTGAGCGATTGCGATTTTTTAGGATTTTCTAGATACGATTTTTGCGGGCAAAATCGTATGGGTTATGTGGGGTTTGTGTGGTTCATCATGATTTCAGAGTCGATTTGAGTGTGGATTGAAGAGGATGTCGCGATTTTGGTTTGGAATCGAAGAGGATTTGAGTGAGAAGGGTTTCGTGGTTTGGTACAGTGAAGAGAGAATGCAAAAAACCGATTTCTGATTTTGATATCCGAGATTTTGGAGAGTTAATGGGCGCGTGTGGTGCACGCGTGTTAAACCGTTAGTTTTAGACGGAAAATTCGTATGGGACTATTTTTGTCGAAAAAATGACTATTTTCATGAGGGTATATTCTCTTGGGACCACTATTGCAATTAACCCAACCCCATAAGGATTGGTCAAGTGGTGTAAGCTTGAGATTTAAGAGTAAATATGCTCCTTTTTAAGTTTTAAGTTCAAAATTGATTTGGTTTGAAGTGTTGAAGTGGGGTGTCCACTAGTGGACAGTGATTCTACCAAGTTATCAAAAAAAAAAAAATTGAATACCTTTCCTGTACAGGAGATGAGATTAACATGTTATATTGTCATGTGTTTTGTACGTAATACAGTATACTAATTCATTGTTTGTTATCCCAAAAGTTAGATGCAAAAACTAAGTAATAACTCGTCAATATTCCCGTGCATAAAAAGGATAGGCGTAGCGTACTTCGACTCACTCGTAAAAAGCTTTATATATGTGCTGGTGTTATATTTTTGGGTCATAACCATGCTATTTCAATTCCTGCATCTGGTTCCTTTACCCATTTACATCCAACCCTCCTCCTTTACCTATCCCACTATCCATATCTCACACTAGAGATAGTCGTCCTACTCCACCATTAAAGGTGTACGAGGTGTTCTCTATTGGAACCAGTTTCATGTCCTCCTGCAGCTCCAAATGTCACAAGCTCTGACAGGTGGTTTTGTCCATGAAGTTGTGAGAAGGCGAGGTTGATGCCACTGGCTGGCACCAGTCCAGCCTATCTGACAGAAACTCCGTAACTTCATTTCAATTCCTAAAATCATTCCACAATTCAGATGCCACATAAACATCTGACCAAAATTCTGAAATAAAAGGAATCATTTTAGAATCTAATATAGTTGTTGGTTCTCAATGAATATGTTATACAAGTTCATGAAGTGTTGAACGATGATTATAAATTTTTAAGCTTTGAAACTTCAATTTCTAACATGACCAAGCAAGTTGACAAGTCAAGAAAGGCAACTGTTTTCACACAGGTGCTCAATGAGGTTTTCCTCATATTGATAGTTTAAATGCTAACATGACGAAGAAGGTTAAATTCTAGCGCAAATAAAATTCAATATCAATTCAAGTTCAAAATCACGTGGATAACAAGTCAAGAAGCACAAGTGCTTAGTTTTCACACATGACTTCCCATTATGTTTCCATATTCTCAATGAGCTTCCTCACATTACTCACAACTCCCTGATGCGTAGCATCCAATTCTTGTGTTCTGACAAGCAGGGCAGAAGCATGAATATCATATACATATGCAGTAAATACTATAACACTTTATTTCTAGTTATATGCTCCTTTTCCACTCAAGGAATTTCTTACACAGCTGACACCATAAACAGTTCTCAGATATTCAGAGATAACCTAACTACGGGTACTGTGCTGATTTCATCGGGTGGAAGCTTTGAGTTTGGTTTTTTCAGCCCAGAGAATTCCAAGAATCGGTACTTGGGCATTTGGTACAAGAATATACCAGTGAGGACGGTGGTATGGGTTGCCAACAGAGATAATCCACTCAAAGATGAATCAGGTATGCTGAAAGTCAATGAATTTGGACAACTAGTTCTTATAAATGGTACCGACGCTATAATTTGGTCTACCAATGCATCAAGAAATGTGCAGAATCCAGTTGCACAGTTACTCAACTCGGGAAATCTTGTTGTAAAAGATGAAAACTGAGGATTTCGTGTGGCTGAGTTTCAATTATCCAACACACTCTATTACCAGGGATGAAGCTTGGCTGGAACTTCGTAACTGGGCTAGAAGTGTATATAACATCATGGAAGAACAGTGGTGATCCAGCAGCAGGAGATTATACATTTCACTTCAGTCCTACTGATCATCCTCAGTTAGTCATTAGAAAGGGTACATATGTGGTGTGTAAAAGTGGTCCATGGAATGGTGTCGGCTTTGGTTGGAACCCGAGCTATCGGTATAGTGGCAAATATACATTTGATGTGACCGTAAATATGAATGAGGTATACTATCATAATGAAGTACATGAGTCGGCATTTGCATGACTTACGCTGAGTGAGAGTGGCGTTGCACAGTGGTGGGTTTGGAACGATCCAACACAAAGTTGGATCGTGTATGTTACTTGGCCTGTTGATACTTGTGATACCTACAATGCATGCGGTGCATATGCTAGTTGTGATATTGAAAATTCTCCAGCTTGTGGATGCTTAAATAAATTCAAACCAAAATATCCACAAGGTTGGGTAGGGGAAATCTGTCAAATGGGTGCGTTCGGAGCGCACCCTTGGATTGCAGAAATGGAGATGCATTTTAAGTACTCCGGGATTAAATTGCCAGACACACAGCATTTCTGGTCCAACAAGAATATGACTCTTAAAGAATGCATGGCATTGTGCTTAAAGAATTGCTCGTGTATGGCGTACACGAGTCTAGATAAAAGCAGAGGTGAACATGTCTACTTTGGTTTGGTGAACCTTGTTGACATTAGAAAGTTGTCTCCGGGACAGGATTTCTACATTAGAGTTGCTTCATCTGAGTTAGGTGAACATCCTTCAATATTTTTACTTCAGAAAATCTTTATTTTACTTTTACAGTACATGGAGAAATAACGTACTCTTTCAATAAATAATTCTACAGCGGCAGAAAATAATTCTACAGACTCAGATGGAAGTAAACGAAAAATACTTACAGTGACGTTTTCTCTGGCAGTCGGAATAGTTCTGCTAAGCCTGAGCCTGCTTCTGTATTTTAAGAACAGAAAGAAGGTGCATCATCAGCTCCAGAAAACAGGTAAGGCAACCACTATTGTTACATATATCATAAAAATAGATTATTTTGGTCATGTTCTTGGCGTCCTATTTAACTCTCATCTTGCAGGCTGGCCGAGGCTCAACCATACAGAAAGTCACGAGGACCTAGATCTACCGCTGTTTCACTTATCCACTATAACTAAAGCTACAAATGATTTTTCAATCAACAATAAGCTTGGAGAAGGTGGATTTGGACCTGTTTTCAAGGTAAATATAAATCAGATAGATGATCATAAGAATCCATATACAGATAAATATGACCCCATATGATGTGGATCAAGATTTTAGGGTCTATTAATTCTTGTTCGGTAGTCTATTAATTCACCATACATAATCACCCATACATGTTAAGTTTGGTAGAAAGAGAGGGAAAAATAACTTTTCTCACAAGTGCATTTCTGTATTAGGGCCTGATGGAAGATGGACAGGAAATTGCTGTCAAATATCTTTCAAGAACTTCCCTTCAAGGAGTAGACGAGCTCAGGAATGAGGTAATATCTCTTGCAAAGCTTCAGCATCGGAATCTAGTGAGGCTTCTAGGTTGGTGCATTCAAGGAGAAGAAATGATGCTCGTTTATGAATACATGCCCAACAAAAGTCTCGACTTAATACTTTTCGGTAAGAATCCATCACATTTGCAAGCCTGCAATAGTTCATCACATATAAAAGAAAATAATAAGCTAAATATGATAAACATAGAACCGAATAATCAGGAGTTAGTCGCATATAAGAAGCCTAAACCAAAAGTTGACAGCAGAGTCAAATATGAAGATATTACACACTGTAAATAGCTCACCAACTTGCACTTTGGGACTATTTTTGCTGTGATTCTCAGTTTTATGAAACAAAATAAAAAATATGCAGACCAGGTCAAAAGCACAACACTAGATTGGCCTAGGAGATTCAGCATTATTAATAGTATTGCTCGAGGCCTTATGTATCTTCATCAAGATTCCCGTCTCCGAGTTATACACAGGGACCTCAAGGCCAGCAACATATTACTAGATTCTGATATGAACCCAAAGATATCAGACTTTGGTCTTGCTAGAACTTTTGGAGGCAACGAAACTGGAGCCAACACAAGCAGAGTAGTAGGAACATAGTATGTATGAATCTTCATAACACAATTAATCACAATTCCTCTTTTTGCTATTTAATCTTCTCATAAGCATTTCTTTTGTAGTGGCTATATGTCACCAGAGTATGCTACATATGGCCTGTTCTCCGTGAAGTCAGATGTCTTCAGTTTTGGTGTTCTAGTGCTTGAGATTGTAACTGGTAAGAGAAACAAAGGATTTTCTTATAGAGAGCACCACGTCAACCTTCTTGCATATGTAAGTTTTACATCCTGTAGGAACTTGATTTGTTTTTTTTTTAATGCTAATCCTTATGGCATCTAAATAAAACAGATACTGATATGGGAGCTAATGTAACAGGCATGGATTCTTTACACAGACGGAAGGTCAGTGGAATTGTTTGATTCAGCTTTCAAAAATTCGTGTAACTTATCAGAAGTACTACGATCAATTTGTATTGGTCTTTTATGTGTTCAAGAATGCCCAGAGGATAGGCCAAGCATGCCTTCAGTCGTACAGATGCTGGGCAATGACAGTGTTCTGCCTGAAGCTAGACAGCCTGGTTTTTTCACAGGTTTAGATATTAAAAGAGCTGACACTCCAGATATACTAGACACAACAAATGAAACGAGCATTACAGTGCTTGAGGGTCGATAAATAAACGATGGCTTAGCTAATAATCAGTCATGTTGAATGATACATACCTTTTGCAATTGTTGCAAAGTTCATCTCTGATCATTGAGGCCGTAGATTCTCTCCTTGTCAGTCCAACATACTTCTGCAACTGTTAAGTTTGTAGTATTGTAAATATGTGAATCAATTTCAGCAATTTAAGATATCAATTTAACCTTCTGATAAGCTAGGGGTTCCACATTTTAGTAAATCAACTGTAAATTACTGATGGTTTTCAAAATGATAGCAACAGAAAACAAGTATAGTGAATATTACATCTAGAAATTTTGTGGAATTTCGAAAAAAACCGCGAGTGCCAATGCTAGCGTCAACCTGTTTGTGGAACACACTAGCCATCTAAAACAAGCAACCATAACAACTAAAATGTAAATGAACTTGAGCAAAGCCATAACGCATCACAAACTGTAATTCTTAGAAGATACAAACTACAATTCTCAACAACACATTCACCACAAACCACAACACCAACCAATAAAACACAAACAACACATTGTTGGTTCAAATCCAAAATCGAAATTTCAATAATGAAATGTCACTCACAGTTAAATCCTGAAAATCGAGAGGGTTATTTCGCCATCGATCTTCTCGTATGCCCATCTCATGTAATCGTTGTCAATTCAAGCCATGAATGTGTTCAACAGTACTCGATTTTCAAAATTGGACGATTAAGGAGTGAATTTAATGTGTAGAGTGCAGAATAATTGATAAATCAGATTAAGATTGAGAGAAGTGGGGAATTTGATTGAGAAATTGAAATGGGATTGATCAATTAGGGCAGAGTGACTGAGATGAGATAGGGGAGATATTGACACTATAGTAACAAAACCCGCCAAATTTAGAACTTTGATCTAATTTGAACGGAAAGTTTAAGTAACTCACGGAATCTTTTCACAGTAGAGGTGAAATTCTCCGGATTTACCAATTACCATTTAAATATTTTGACAAACTAAACCAAATCAATGACTATGATAGTCATTATTATTATCAATCAAACAGTGTAACCATAAGGGGGTATGCTCTCATTTTCATTCTTCACTTTTATCATTTTAATTTCAATTCTTATTCCTCACGACAAACTAAGCACCCACTTAATTAAACCTTAACAGTCTGGATTTGAATTATATTGGGTTAGTGCTCGAGAAAGAAAGCAATTGCGAAAACCTTATTAAGTTCGTTTCAATTATCAAATAATTTTTTATTTTTTTTAATCAGGAAAAAAGTTTTTATTATAAGGTGGGTAAAAACATCAAGGTATTACACAATTATTTACAGAGTACTCTCGATGACCATTCTAGGATTTGAAATTCAATCACTAAAAGAGAATTTAGTAGTCGTCTTATCTTTCACAAAGAGTCAACTCCAAATCCTCGTCTTGAACTCTTCAATGAACTTGGTATTAGAGAACACAAGATTCCTAAAGATAATGTCGTTTCTCCATTTCCAAATTAACCACACAACACCTAGTCAAAGACAAGTTGCAATGAGTTTACCTCGTTTCCCTCTGAAGCCTTGGACAAAGGAGGAGATATTTGAGACAACACTTGAATTTAGAGTTGTAGTGAGGTTAAGCCACTTCATGATCTCCATCCAAATTGAGTAGGAGATGGAGCATTCGAAGAACACGTATTGAGCAGTTTCCTTCTCAGACGAGCAAAAGACACACCTTAGACAATCACTATTACACATTTAAGCTTGCACAGAGCTGCACTTGAACAACACTTTTTTCAAACAGCTCTCCAAACTATAGCTTGGAGAGCAGTTTTATTAAAAAATAAATAAAAATAGACAGCGATTCATAACTTGGAGTGCAAGTGCATTTGGAGTGCGATTTTAAACCACTGTGCAAGTGCATTTGGAGTGTGGTTTTGAACCAGTTAAACAGCTCTCCAAACCGCTGTGCAAGTGCATTTGGAGTGCGGTTTTGAACCGTTGTCCAAGGTAAAGCTTGGATAGCGGTTTCTAACCGCTGTGTAACTAAGGGATTTTTTTTCTTATTTTAATTGGTTTTAAACCTTTTTTTTATATGGATAACTTGGAATAATTTGTGTGATATTATATATAATTGAATTATTATTTTTACTTAATATTGAATAAATCAATTATTGTTGTATTCAATTAATAAAAAAATAAATTAATATTATAGTTAATTTTAAAATTTTCAATTAATTAAAAAATAATATGCTATGAATTAAAATACCTCACATAAATTGAAAAGTATTACTTGTTTAAAGAAAAATATTACTTATTTAGATAAAAAAAAGTATTACTTGTTTAGAAGGAAAAATATTACAAGTTTAAAATAAAGGTAAAAAAATTTTTTAAAAAAAACAAGTAAAAAATATAATTTTAATATAATATAATTTAATTTAAATTTAAATTTATATAAAAAAATTATTATATAAAAATGTGATTGAATTAATAAATAACATAATTGAAATAAAGAATTTTAAAAAAATTGTAAGAAAAAATAATTTTTAGGACATATAGAATTTCATTAAATAAACGCAAGAAAGCAAGTGTCCGAGCGGAATTGATCCCCACTCAGGTGCCCAAGGTCCCGTGTTCAATCCCCCATGGGAGCGAATAATTGTCTCAATTAATTGGGAGGCTTGGTGGGGTCCTTGGCTAAAAATTGAATTTTTAGTTTGGATAACGGTTTTTAACCGCTGTCTAAGTGGATATTTTGGACAGCGGTTTACAACCGCTGTCTAAGTGTCAATTTTACTTAGACAGTTGTTACTTGGACAACCCTTATAACCGTTGTCCAAGGTCATTTTTAACAGTTGTCCAAGCCCAAATGTGTATTAGTGCATCCTGTTGTTGTAAAAATTTTCGTCGTACAAGGTTGTCTTTTGTTCGTAGACGATTCCAAAATAGCCTCCATGCATGGCCCGCAACTTTGAGTGGTGCAAACTTGTTCCAAATGATTCTAAATCCAGTTTTCAAGTCTCCAGGTAGATGGTCCTCTGCAATCCTAGCTATAAGAGAGTCATAGGCTTCCATGGTGATGTACCTGCCACTTATAGATGAGATCTACTTCCACTTATCCATCACTCCGGGCTTTGGTGTAAACCTGTTTAACAAAGAAATAAGAGAGTTAACACATTCAATTCAGAATCAATTATCAAATAAATTTTATACTTGCATAAATTATCAAACAAATTTTGTAACGCCCGTGATTTTTTAATAATATGCTATTCAAAATAAAATGCATGTATAAGCTGGGACGGACCCATGAATTCCGCCGAGGGGGGCCTAATTTATATTAAAGCATTAGACCGTCTCACGATGAGACAAAGTGTAATTTGTGCATTGACGATTTAACATTTTGGGAGGGGTGGATGTTGATTGTGCTAAGTTGTACTCCGTCTCATGCGAGTTTTTGTTTTAATTAATGCCCTTTCAAATTTTTTATATATATTCAAAATTATTTAGACTAATTTTTTTATATTAATCAAATCAAATATATTTATATATAAATATTTAAAATCAAAATTATACATATTTCTTTCTCTTCACTCCCTCTTCCCCACCTGAAGGATAATAAAAAAATTTATATAAAAAAAGAAGGTATACTTTAAAATTAGTCAATAACTCTAACCTCATAATAACAAATAACTTATAAGACATCCATTTTGGCATTCCCAAACAGTGAAACTAAATTCATTAATTAAGACTTATTTAGTTTTAAATTTTCTTTTATTTATAACCTCTTAAATTTGGTAAAAATAATTAAGTAATAATAAATCTAAGATTCTATATTAATTATTATAGGTGACGTGGATTAAAAATACTTCAATGCATCATTTGCATCATCGGCATCGAATTGAGGTGGGGGTTTTACTTGCTTTGTCATTTGATTGTGATAAAAGTAAGGAAACTTCACTGAGCTGGTGTCAATCTCATTAACATTTTTTTCAGATTAAGAATAAAGTGCATGGAGGGCCGGTGGATGTCTCGGGTATTTAATTACTATTTCATGATTGAAAATTTCATTTATGTTAGCATTTCATATTAGCAAGTTTGCTGATATCGATACACATTTTGAATTTTAAATTAGGAGCCTGCAGAATTTCTTTGTTTAGCGTTAAAACTTTTATGTTAATTGTTATTAATTGAGTTTGAGTTTCCTAACGACCTGCATGTGACTTATTCACTATTTTTCTTTTTATTCTTTGAAAACCTTAAATTTTACTACTAAGCTAAGTTCATTTTAGATAATTTTAATTATAATCACACCTCTTTTATTGCATTCATAATGTTTTTATATTTAAATATTTTTTTTTATTGTAAATTATTATAAAATTTATGTATATTTAACCTACAAAAATTGGGACACGACAAATTTTGAGGTTTATTAAATTAACAAAATTGTTCTAGATTTGACCAAGTTGCAAAAAACCTTCATTTGTGTAATAGGATTGGTTTGGTAATTTCAAAAAATATATCTCGGGAAATGTAAATGGTAATTTTGCAAAAAAAAAAAAAAAAAAGAAGAGAATTTGTTAACCAACATAACTTGTCGCTGCTTCTCAAGATTATAACCACGACTTTTTTAAAGTTGAAATCATTATTTTTATAATCGTATTGAATCGGCCGATTCAAACGGAAAATTAGTAATAAAATCGATCAAATTACCTCCAAAAAATTGTTTTTAAGATCAAAATCGAAAAAAAACTGGTAGAATTTATTTATTTATTTATTAATTTTAAAATTAAATTCTAAATCTTTTATCATTCCTAGTTTAAATTGTTTTGTGTTGTCACTCTATTTTATTTATTTCAATATAAAACTTATAAATTTTATTTTTTTTATAAATGTATTTTAAAGGTAACATAAAGTTTTTTTTTAAAATAATCAGCCGCTATCATTTTAACAATTAAACCGTCGATTCAATCGATCGAACCAGTTGGATGGTACCCTGTCCAGTGTAATCACGATCCCGTTATGAGAACATTGGGTGGAATAAGCTGGACTTTAAACATTATTTGAATTTGAAATCATATCGGGCTCATGCGTGAGTTGACCAATTGTTGCTTTGTGGTCCCAAAGTTAGGTAACATTACCAATCAGATATGAATAAATAAGATGGTGATGTCAGGATTGCCAAAATCATTGCACGAAGAGTGTTTGGTATATATCTAAAATTAATCAATAATTTAAACTTAATTCGATCTGCTGCCTGCTGGCGGCTCAACTTGGAACGTGTGATACAGTCCCACCATCTCAAATTAATATATATATATTTTGATGTGTGATAACTGATAAAAATGTGTGTAATTTTTTGTGAAGTGGTTGTGAGTTACCATTCCAATGGAAGACTTGTGGTAGAATCGTAGTTGTTTTTATAATGATTTATTTTACTGCTAATCCAATTAGAAATGAAAAAAGGTTGCACTTAATGATATTGTAGACTACTTCAGAAAAAATAAAGACTCGAACGACTAATTTTTTTTTGAGAGGCGAACGACTAATTTTTTAATTTCATATAAGTAATTGTAACTTTTATTTGAAATTTATTTGATGTCTTATAAAATTATATATATATAGAGTATTTTCTGTTATTTTATAATCGTATCCAATTTTCAGAAGTTTTGTTCTACTAGAGTATCAATGTCACCTAAAGTAATTTTGATACATTTTTTCGATCCACTAACCTTGAAGTTCTTAGTAATTTCCCCTCCACAAATATGATTCGTTTTTTACAAATAATAAAATATTATTTATTGTGTCTATGATTTTGAATTTACCTATAAAAATTCTAATATAAATATCCTAATATAGACACTTTATTTATTGAATGAATACAAAAATAATAATTTTTAATCTCAATTTACATTGAATAGATATATTTTAAATAATTTACACATTAGAGAGTATTTCACTTTGCATATTCCACAATCTGAATTTATTACAAGTAGATGGTAAAAAATGAAAAGATGATGTGCACCATTTTTACCATACATCATTATTATTTTTATTTATTGTTATTATTATTTATAAGAATCAACACTTAACAAATAAAATATTGATAGTATTGATCCTTTCAAATCAATAGTATTAGTGATGTACGATAATTATTGTGTTTAATACTTTGCCCTAAAAAAATGTTATTATAAACAAATTGTGTACGTATCTACAATGTAGAATACAAAAGGCGACACGTGAATCAAACAGGGGGGCAGCAGCCCTGAAACTTCTTCAAATTCAGCTGCACATGACAAAAAATAAAGTGAAAGCAACAAAAGCTGCTTTCACACTAGAAACACACGTTAATTTTCCATAATCACAATCACGTATTAATCTAAACAACCTTCTGCCTTTTGTATTCCAAAACGAAAAAACCAGAACCATGTGCATCTCTTTATTTCTTGCAATTATATCCTCCTCCCTCGTCATATCTCACGCAGCAGACACTCTCATTAATTCCCAAATATTCAGAGACAACGGCGCTACCTTGATTTCAACTGGCGGTACCTTCGAATTGGGTTTTTTCAGCCCACCAAATTCCAAGAACCGATACGTCGGCATCTGGTACAAGAAAATTTCAGTCCGAACAGTCGTCTGGGTCGCCAATACCGAATCCCCATTTCCAGACACATCAGGTGCACTCAAACTCGTCGAGCCCGGCCTTCTGGTATTAGTTAACACCACTAACAGTATCATTTGGTCAACTAACACGTCAAGAGCTGTACGGACTCCAGTAGCTCAATTGCTCGAATCAGGGAATCTGGTAGTGCGAGATGCAGGGGATTATAATTTCGTGTGGCAGAGTTTTCATCACCCAACTGATACTTTACTGCCCGGAATGAAGCACGGATGGAACTTCACGACCGGCCTGGAAGTGTACCTAAGATCATCGAGTCGAAACGACGACCCATCGCCGGGTGATTTCTCGTTCCACTGCGACCCGAACGGGTACCCTCAATGCGTGATAAAGAAAGGCGGGTCCGTGCAGTATAAGCCCGGACCCTGGAACGGTATCAGCTACAGCGGGATCCCGACTTTACAGAGGAACACGATTTTCACATTCGAAATGGTGATTAATACGAAAGACGTGTTCTTTCGGTTTACATTAATGAACGAGTCTGTTTTCTCGAGGTTCGTTTTAACAGAGAATGGCGTTGGGCAGCATTTGGTATGGGTTGATAGGAAGCAGGAATGGGTGAGTTATCTGACAATGCCGTTGGATAACTGCGACGTGTACGACGCGTGTGGGCCGTACGGGAGCTGCAATATCGGGAATTCCCCTGCTTGTGGTTGTTTGGATAAGTTTGTGCCGAAAGATCCTGAAGCTAGAAATAGAGGGGACTGGTCGAACGGGTGCGTTAGGAGGACGCCGTTGGATTGTGGTAAAGGAGACGCGTTTTTCAAGTACTCGGGTATGAAACTGCCCGATACTCAGCGTTCGTGGTACAATCAGACTATGAGTATTGAGGAATGCGAGTTATTGTGCTTGAGAAATTGTTCTTGTACGGCGTATGCTAGTCTGGATATCAGTAGAGGTGAGCATGGGTGTCTGCTTTGGTTCGAGGAGCTCGTTGACATTAGGGAGATTTCGCCCGGCCAAAATATCTACATTAGAGTTGCGGCTTCTGAGTTGGGTAAGACTTTCGAGTTTTTGTTATGGATTTTGAGTACGCGAAGCTTGTGTTTCTTTGATTAGGGGGCAGCATTGAGTTCAAGTTTTCCCATATAGTTAGTGTTTTGCTTTAATATTCTTGGAATAATTGAGAACGATAAATGATTGTTGATTGACGAATAGTGGAATGACTGAGGAGAAACGATTATAAGAGATTGACATATTTTAATCAAATGGTGTAGTGATTAACTTATTTTGAGTTTTATGTTTTTTCTGATTAACCACCGTAATTACTCCATCATCAATCTCATTTCCATTTCTGATGAAGAATTTTGAACCAAGTGTCACCTTATTCACAATCTTGCCTTTGGAAACTTGTTTATAGGAGTTACATATTGTGTATATGTGCTCTATTTTGCATATCTAGTCTCGATTGTACTTTTTATGACAAGTTATTGAAGGTTTAACTACTTCCACAGGTTCAAAAGGAAAGAAACGAGTTATACTTATAGTGACATTGTCTCTGGTAATCGGAGTAGTTCTGATAAGCCTGAGCCTATTTCTGTATTTTATGAAGAGAAAGAAGTTGGAACAACCGAAAGAAACAGGTAAGTGAGATGAGTTAATTTTTTTGTTGTGCAGGAGGTTGTATTGTACTTATGTTTTGTCCTGTTTTTTCACTTGTGTTGCAGCCCGGCTGGGACTCAACTACGCCGAAAGTCACGAGGACCTAGAGCTGCCGCTGTTTCCCTTATCGGCTATAACTAAAGCTACTGATAATTTTTCAATCAACACCAAGCTTGGAGAGGGTGGATTTGGACCTGTTTATAAGGTAAAGAGAATAATTGAATATTGAATACAATGAATATTATGTTTACGCTCTTAGTGTTTTGCAAATAAATTGGGACAAAAAAAGGTTGTTGGTAGAAAAATAGTGGAATTGTTGAGGAGAAATTATTTCACGAGGAGAGGTAATTAATAAAAATAGGTAATGAATAACTTATTTTGAGTTTCATGACTCCTTACTTCGTATGGTGAACTGAATTGATTTCTTTTATTCACATTAACTACCTTACCCCTATCGAAGAATTTTGAAACAAATGTCCCCTCAAGTCTTCAAATTTGATTAACATATTATTTCTGTGTTTCAAATTCAGTATCAGTATGTGATGAAAATGGAAAAAGACAGAAACATCAATAAGGTCCTAAAAGATAAGAGAATATCCAGTAAGAAATATGATCACAAGGAAAAATTAACAAAATTGAATACTGGGTGAACCTAAATAATATAAAGTCTAGTTTTTAAAAATGTAGCTTTTAAACATGTGCATTTTGATATTAGGGCCTGTTAGAAGATGGGCAGGAAATTGCTGTGAAATGTCTGTCAAGAAATTCCCATCAAGGAGTAGAGGAGTTCAAGAATGAAGTAGTCTGTATTGCTAAACTTCAGCATCGAAATCTAGTGAAGCTTCTTGGATGGTGCATTCATGGAGAAGAACTGATGCTCATTTATGAATACGTGCCCAACAAAAGTCTCGACTTAATACTTTTCGGTAAGGATTTCTCACCTTGCCAGTCTGCACAATTGCTACTCCTTCTTCAAGATAAGAAGTTAAACATGATAACCATGGCCTCAAATGAATTGGTAGAATTGAATAAGCAGGAGATTATTTACACATATTTAAACCTTTGATTGATTGATTCCAAGTTTTATGCTTCATCTACTTAAATATGACCTCAGATCAAGTGAAGAGCACATTATTAGATTGGCCAACGCGCTTCAATATTATTACAAGTGTCGCTCGGGGCCTAATGTATCTTCATCAAGATTCTCGTCTCCGAGTTATCCATAGAGACCTCAAAGCCAGCAATATATTGCTGGACTGTGATATGAACCCAAAGATATCAGATTTTGGTCTTGCTAGAACTTTGGGAGGAAACGAAACTGGAGACAGCACAAGACGGGTAGTAGGAACATAGTATGTTATCAATCTTCATAACCAATTTATCATAGACACTTCCTCTCTTTGCTATTTAATCATATCACAAACATTTTCATGTAGCGGCTACATGTCCCCAGAATACGCTACACACGGCCTTTTCTCAGTGAAATCAGATGTCTTTAGCTTCGGAGTTATAGTGCTTGAGATCGTCACTGGTAGGAGAAACAGAGTATTTGCTCATAATGATCACCATCTCGACCTTCTTGGACATGTAAGTATTACATCGTGTAGAAACTTGAATATGTATTTATGAGAATATAATGAAAAGGGATTTTTTTTTCCCAATAAGATATCCTTATTTCGGTTACAGGCCTGTCAATTTTCACAAATTGAAGTTAGTCTTGTAACTTTAAATTTTGAAATTTTGGTCCGGTAACCAGTTGTAGGAGGTGAAAAATCCGGTTGTCGGTGATGTGGCCGAGGTTGATTTGCCCATATGATAGAGTCCGATTGATCAACTGGATTATTTGACTTCTTACAGCATATTACCAAACCAAAATATCGAAAAATTGAACATAACAGGACAATTGAAAATCGACGGGACTAAAATCAAAATAGAAGGTAACTCGGAAGACTACAAAAACTATTTTACTAATAAAAACAAATCATGATACGAAATCAATGAAACAGGCATGGATGCTTTATAAAGAAGGAAGATCATCAGAATTGGTTGATGCTTCTTTCAGAAATTCATGCAAATTATCAGAAGTAGTGCGATCAATCCATATCGGTCTTTTATGCGTACAAGAACGGCCGGAAGACAGGCCGAACATGTCTTCGGTGATACAGATACTGGGCAATGACAATGTCTTGCCTGAATCAAAACATCCTGGTTTTTTCACAGGAACAGATAGTGAAACTTCATCAAATAACACAACATGTTCAACAAATCCAATGAGCATTACGCTGCTCGAGGCTCGATAAATATATGATAGATTAGCTTACACTGGCAAGTTAATTGCTCATTGTATACAGGTTATTTATCTCAAGTTGGCAATTCCAAACTTTTTACCCTGTAAAAAAGTGTTCATGGTATATATGTATGCAGAAATAGACCATTGCATTTGAGTGCATTCATGACCTATAAGAATCGAAAGTGAGTTTTGTAGAAAGAAAGGTGAAAAAAATGAGCTTTTCAAGTATGCCGTGTTAAGTAACATATCTTAGACAAAGTTGTGTAACAAAATTTTAAGGTAAAGGCACTGACACTGTTTCTCGAATTTGGATAATGTGATGTACAACACCGTGCTGTGCAATAAATTTATATGAGTCTATAATGTATCTGGATCTAATACAATACAACACTGTGTTATTCAGCTAAAAAGTACACTATACACATATGGGTTCTAGGAGTTGGAAAGAAAAGAAGAGCTCAAGGTGAGAAAGCAACCTTTCATTATCTAAATTTCTATTTACTTACATTTATATATGTATGATGTAAAATATTATTATTAGTATTTCAAAATATTAATTATTAATGTTTTTCACACTTCAACTTTTGTACTGGCTTGGTCCACTAATATTTTATCTTGTGGTTGATATTTTTGTTTGAGATTTGGGTTGATCCAGGTCGAAAATGACTTGATTCATTTTAAATTTTTGGAGAGTTGAATTAAACTATAGTGTTGATCGAGTGAATATTTTTGAACTAGTTTTAATATGAGCTCCATCTTTTGATTTTTAGTATTTTTGAGTCCGTCGCGTAGTGATTTACGCAAGCTTCGCGATGATATATAACACGTTTAATCAATTGGCTCAAAGTGATGTGGTTAGGAATTTGGAAAATCAAATTCTAGATTTTTATTTCCAATTTTTATTTTCAAGTTTTACTAGTCTTTATCCTGACTAATTGAGAGACTTTTGAAATTTACAAGAAATTAACACAAAGACATTGTGAGAATCCATATCCCTCTCTCAAACTTCATGCAATCATGTGGAGATCTCATTTTCTTCTCCACAACTATTTAAGGTTCTTTCTTCCCATTGCATGCAGAAGAAATTTATAACTTCTCATATATAATTCCTGAACTTCAATAATTTAGTGGGTCTATTTATCAAAGGTTCTACCTATGAAAAGTTCGAAAGAATTGTTTCTCGTTGCTTTCCAAAGTGATATACCTTGAGAGCTCATTGTTTTTAAAGACCCGATCGAAGCGTAATAGGTGAGCAAATTAAAGGACAAGTGATTTGTTATTGCCTCGTTCAGGATTTAATTCAAGTGATTAGAGTGACATTGTCTCTGGTCTTCGGAGTGGTTCTGCTATGCCTGAGCCTTTTTCTGTGTTTTCGGAAAAGAAAGAAGCTGCAACAACTGCAAGAAACAGGTAAGAGAGATGAGTCAATATTCGTCGCGCAGAAGAAAAGTACTATGTTTATGTGTATATATCCTTATGTGTACATATTGTTTCTGTATTTCAAATCCATATTAATAATGTATAAATATGTTTGTGATGAAAATGGAAAAAGACATAAACATCAATGTCCTAAAACATAAGAAGAAAGAATGGTCTAGCAAGAAATATGATCATAAGGAAAAATATTTTCAGTTTTTGAAAAATGTAGTTGTTGCTCATCTATGTTTTGATATTAGGGCGTGCTAGATTCTCGTCTCCGAGTTATCCATAGAGACCTCAAAGCCACCAATATATTGCTAGACTCTAATATGAACCAAAAAATATCAGATTTTGGTCTTGCTAAACATTGGGAGGAAACGAAACTGGAGACAAAACAAGACAAGTAGTAGGAACATAGTACGAATGACTTTGTGAATTAATATAAATGAATTGATTTTACAAGTCTCAACAAGTTCATTACAAGCACTTTCTATATTTGCTATTTAATCTTCTCACAAGCATATTCTTGCAGCGGCTACATGTCCCCAGAATATGCTACACATGGTCTTTTCTCAGTGAAATCAGATGTCTTTAGCTTCTGAGTTATAGTGCTTGAGATCGTTACTGGTAAGAGAAACAGAGTATTTTCTCATAATGATCGCCACCTCGACCTTCTTGGATATGTAGGTATTCAATCATGTAGAAGCTTGAATATGTATTCATGAGAATATAATTAAATGGGAAAATACATTTTTTTCCTCATGTTAGTTATCTTTATTTCGACCTAGTCCTGTCAATTTTTACGAATTGGAATTAGTCCTATAACTTTCGTTTTTTGACATTTTGATCCGGTAATCGGCTATAGGAGATAAAATATCCGGTTGATCCTAACGTAGCAGAGGCTTATTTGACCATATGACAGAGTCTTATTGGTCAACCAAATGTTTTGACTTCTTGCAACCGGATACTAGACCAAATTGTTGAAAAATTGAAAGACATGGTATGATTTATGAAAGTCGACAAGGAATTAAAAAAAAAAAAAAAAAAAAAAAGGTAACTTAGAGTAATCGAAAAAAACTATTTTCCTAATAAAAAAATCCTGATATGAGATCCAATGAAACAGGCATGGATGCTTCACAGAGAAGGAAGGTCATCTGAATTGATTGATGCTTCTTTTAGAAATTCGTGCAACTTATTAGAAGTAGTGTGATCAATCCATATTGGTCTTTTATGCGTTCAAGAACGGCATGAAGATAGACCGACCATGCCTTCAGTGGTACAGATGCTAGGCAATGACAATGTCCTGCCTGAATCAAGACATCCTGGTTTTTTCACAGGAATAGATAATGAAACTTCATCAAATAACACAGCATGTTCAACAAATCCAATGAGCATTACACTGCTCGAGGCACGTTAAGTCGATATGTAAATGATAGATTAGCTTGTACACATAAGATGATTGTTCAAACGGATGGAACTTCTGTTGGAAATTCCAGACTTCTTACTCTAAAAATTGATTTGAATCTTGCTTAGGCAACCTTGCATTTGAGTGCATTTTGTCTCAATACGAATCCAAAGTGAGTTTTGTAAAAAGGTGAACAAAAAATGAACAATTAAATTTTTTATTATATTTTTTGGATAAGGCACCACCCCTTACATGTCAATAAATGAAAGAATGTCAATGCACGTCATAAGAAAATAACAAGAGACTGATAGGCACAACATACTGTGCATTTGCATCAAACAGGAAAGTAAAGTAAAGAAACATAAATAATTCATAAACCTAATCTAGGAAAGCACTAAAGTACTAGAATCAACTAGCAGAAAAAAATCATCTAACTCTGAAGGAAGGGCAACCAATTTGATCCATCCTGACAAGAATTGGGAAATATTTGGGTGCTGAATGAGTGCACATGATGAATTTCTAGCCATATAATCAGCAGGTCGATTGAACTCTCTGAGAATATGTGTAATCCGTGTCTGGATCTGCGCATATGCGGATCAAAGCGTGCCAGACTCAAAAATGTGAACAATCAACGGAGCGTCAAGCTAAATTTAAATTGGCCTATCAAACCCTTTTTCATCGAGCCTTTAATCTCAAATAACTGGGGTAGGCTATATGAACCAATAATAGAATTGAAATTCGATAATTGGCTCATGACATGGTGATGTGTCGAATGCATAATTTTGTTACCTACCATCAAAAAATAAAAATGTCGACTTTGCTTCTTCAAATCACCTGGACATAGACAGACCTTAGAAAATGTTTAAATTATATCCTGCTATATTTTTTTTACCTGTTTGATTAGTTTTCTCAAAACTTGTTCCCACCTACTTTGCAGCATGGCTAATTGTTTTTTTGTTTTTACTTCTTTAAGTTTAAATTAAGATAGAGATTTTTTTAAAACTTTTTCAAAACTTGTTCCCACCTACTTTGCAGCATGGCTAATTGTTTTTTGTTTCTATTCTACTTCTTTAAGTTTAAATTAAGATAGGAAAAAACCCAGAGATTTAGTTTTACCTGTTTGATTAGTTTTCTCAAAACTTGTTCCCACCTACTTTGCAGCATGGCTAATTGTTTTTTGTTTCTATTCTACTTCTTTAAGTTTAAATTAAGATAGGAAAAAACACAGAGATTTGCTTCAACCAGTCCGGAAAAAAAATAGCACAAACCGCTAGAAGGAGGGTTCGAACCTCCGACCTTGTGGTTAACAGCCACACGCTCTAACCAGCTGAGCTATTCCAGCTATTTGATAAAGTTTGACAAAATATATAAATAAATATTAGGATAATGATTCATATCAACAGAAATCATAATTTTTTATAATTCTGCAAGTTTTTTAGTAGCTAAAGTATGTCGTAATTAATGACCATTGTTGTCCATACCAAAATTTGCCACAAATATTTTTATTTAAAGCTTAAAGAGTTTTTATACATTAAAAAATGCAGAATAATAAACAGCTTTAGATACAAGCCGAAAGCCCCAAAACCACTCAAACGAAAGGGTGCAACGAGATAAAAAAAAAAAAAAACAATCGATCCAACTCCAGTTTGCCTTCAATAAAAGCTCCTAGACCAGAAAACATGTCGCCTCGCAACTGCTTGCACAGACTACCATAAAAATTGGACTTCAAGAACTATCGGATTAACCAACAACTCCAACCAAAAACAGAGAACAAAAAAAAAAAAAAAAAAAAATATCCACGATAAGGACGAAAAAAAAAAAAAAAAAAAAATGTACCATAAAAAAAAGTGTAGTATGTACCATAAAAAAAAAGTGTAGTATGTACCATAAAAAAAAAAGTGTAGTATGTACAAATAATTGGATTTTAAATAAAATTTAAGCCAAAAATTTTTTATTAGAAAAATCGAGCTGAACTTAATTAGACTAGACTATAGAACCCCCTATTGAATAATCGGACCTATTCCTTTCCCTAAATATAATGACAAAAACTTATGTAAACCTGGTTCATACCATGAACCCGGGTCAAACTTGACTCATACACACAAAACAGATCAAATACAAACTATTTAAGCCCATTTCAGCCTTTTTTGTTTTGCGCTCATTACCCTTTCTCCTCTGTCCCACCCCACCGCCATGAGAAACTACTAGCGAAACTACTCTGCACCTCTTCAGGTGACGGCGACGACGTTTTGATTTGTGGATATCGCATTTAGTTGTACGGAGATGTTGAGTTGCGTGAATAAGAATAAGAAGTTTGGGTTCTTTAAACCGATAAGTTGTGTAAGGGTGACGGAGTGATGTAGTGATGGGTGACGTTGGATACTAACAATGTGAAGAGGGAAATGATGGTGAAGAATTGAATGTTTTTTTAAGAACAGTGAGAGTTTTTTTTTTAATAATAGTGAGAGTTTTATAGAATAACAGTAATAGTTTAATAACATGATAGTGAGAATTTTATAGAGTGATAGTTTTATAGCTAGAGTTTTTCTGAATAACAATGAAAGTTTTAGGGTGCGTTTGTTTTGGGATTTAAGTGTGCGGAACAAGTCAAAATTTTAGAATCCAACGATTTAGAATTCTAGATGAATAGTAAATGTATGTATTTGTTTTGAGATTTGAGTAGAGTAAGATTTAACTTTATATCAAATCAATAATTAATAGTGATTGATGTTGTATTATTATATTATATTAAGAAGAGTAAGAAAGTGTATAAAGTGTGATGTATTGAAAAGAATAATAATAGGTTTTATAGGTATTTGTAGGTGTAGATTGAATGTAGGATTTAAAAACCAGACTTTAAATCTCAAACTCGTATGAGATGGGGAGCGCAAAGTTCTAAGTCCATTCGTGTGAGTCCCAAAACAAACACAGTCTTATAGAATAACAGTGATATTTTAATAACATGATAATGAGAGTTTTATAAAGTGATAGTTTTATATCGTAACAGTGAGAGTTTTATAGAATAACAGTGATAGTTTAATAACATGATAGTGAGAGTTTAATAGAGTGATAGTTTTATAGTGTAACAGTGATAGTTTTATAGTATAACAATGATAGTTTTATTGCGTAACAATGTGAGTTTTTCTGAATAACAGTGAGAGTTTTATAGAATAACAATGATAGTTTATTAACATGATAATGAGAGTTTTATAGAGTGATAGCTTTATAGCGTAACAATGAGAGTTTTATAGAATGATAGTTAAAGTTTTATAGCGTAGCAGTGAGAGTTTCATAGTATAACAATGATAATTTTTTATCATAACAGTGAGAGTTTTATAGAATAACTGTGACGACACGAGAAAACTGAAATGTGATGGCGAGAGTAGCGCGCGAGTGGGGCGAAAATTTGGGTGTGCCCATCCTCAAAATGAGTCATATTGAATTAAAGTTTATAAAGTGAACCTGGTTCACAGGAGTGTTACTCAAATATAATTCAATATGACCTACAATCTATTCACACTCCAATTCATCACCATGTTCAAATTCAAATTTAAAAATAACAATAATTTAATTCACGGGACCAATTTTATTTTTCCAGCCACACACATTATCAACATAACTCATTGCTCCTCAATTTCTCTTGACCATCTAATGGATCACACGTACATAAATCAAAAACAAAAATTATACGTTCTTATACATTAGATGACGTATAAATCAGTATAAATTAATATTTTATTTATTTTAAAATATTAAAACATAATGCCCAAATTATATTTCAATCACCATCATGAGATGGTGTCACCCATACATATTAAAATCTAGCTCACTCAAAACGAGGTTCCCAAGGTTGTTTCATCTGAGTGCTTCGAGGGAGGTGATGGTGAGCGGGATGGGGGAATGGGAAAATGGGTCTTGGAAGTGGATTCCAAAATGACGTAGAGCTTTAGTGGATCGTGATCTTGGGTCTATTAACGAGTTTGAATGCTTTCTTAACAGGTTCCAACTCAAGAAAAATGTCATGGACTCATGGAAATGGAGCCTTGCTCAAGATGGCATTTTCAAGACAAAGAAGGCGTACGATTCATTATGCAGCCCCGTTTTGGCCTCACAGGCTGCCTAGGTTAGCGGAAGAATACTCAACTTGATATGGTGCAAAATTTCACCCGTTAAAGCGCCGGCGATGGCATGGAGATTGCTTCAAGATAGATTACCAACCAAATCAAATCTCCTAATTAGAAATATCCTTCCACAAAATGGTGATGCTCGCTGTCCCCTGTGCAATAATGGACGGAAACAGCTCCTCACCTCTTCTTCAGTTGTGATATTTCGTCCAAAATTTGGTACACGTGTTATGATTGGTTTGGGATTCCGATGGTTGTTCAAAATCAGATTGTTAATCAGTTCTTAGCTCACACGGAGATACTTGATGAAAAAAAAGGAAAAACTCTTGCAATTAGTTTGTAGATCTGTGTGGTTTGGGTCATTTGGAAAGAAAGGACTAACGTGATTTTCAACCAAAAAACTTTTGACGTGGAGAAGATTATGGAAGAGATCAAAGCGTTTATGAAGCTAGTATTCAGCATAGGTATTCTCAGCAAGTAATTGGTCTTTTAATGAATGGTTAGTGAATCCTAAAGTTGTTCTTGTTCATTAGTGTGGTTCCCCGTAACATGCTTCTGATACTCTGTTTCTGTTTGGTACATCTTGTACCACATCTCTTTTATTAATAAATCTTTTCCTTATAAAAAAAAAAAAAAATTTAAAATGTTTCCATAGTTAGACATAAATTCTAGAACAAAAAATCGGACCGTCACCACACTCGTCTTAGTAGCCGGCGGCTCTTTCCCTTTTCCACAAAATCAAATCAAAGTGGAAGAAAGTTCCAATTAAGACCCGGCCATTTTCCGCGTGCGAAAATGACAATTTGGGCCCCACAATAATCAAAGCGCTGACGCATATAGAACAAGGCACGCAATTTCTCACAATTACTGCAAACCCAAAACCTACTGTCCACTAGCTGTCAAACGTCGTCGTTCCAATGCCCATCTCCTTCTTCGAAACCCCTTCTCGCCCTCCTTTCCTTTCGCGTATTTATTCTCCCCATTGCAGCCCAAATCATATCCAAGCGATCTCATTCAAATTACACTCTCAATTTGATAAAGAAGAAGAAGAAGAATCATTCTAATTTAATGGCGGCGAGAGATCAACCTAATTTCCAAGATTTCTTGCCACTGATGGCGGAAAAGCTCGGTGGGGACGGTTTGATTGGCGAATTGTGCAGTGGGTTTCAGTTATTGAAGGATTCTGAAAAGGGGGTTATCACTTTCGAGAGCCTTAAGAAGAATTCGGCTCTGTTAGGGCTTCAGGATTTGTCTGATGATGATCTTTATGGCATGCTGAAAGAAGGCGATTTTGATGGAGATGGGGCTCTGAATCAGATGGAGTTCTGTGTGTTGATGTTCAGATTGAGCCCCGAGTTGATGGAGCAGTCTCAGTTTTTGTTGGAGGAGGCTCTTGAAACGGAGGGTTTCTAAGATTATGACTTCTGTTTGTAATGATTTATTTTTTTTCACTTGATTCTTTTTGAATGTTTGATCTAATAAGATTCTTGGTAGCGTGTAATTCCACGAATTTGTTTGTGTTGTTCATTGGAGATGATGGATTTCAATAAATACGAAAACTGACAGCTGAATTGAAATTTGTGTTGTGCGTTAGATTCGAGTTTTGTTTTCAGATTTGATGTTGTGGAATAGACAATGGAAATTGAACATGATAATATGATGAAAATTGACTACTGTAGATCTGTTTTTCCTTTTTAGCAGGGATTAAGGGGACTGTTTCTTGCTCTGTTTACAGAGTTTTGTGTGTTTCAGTGTCATTCATAGAATCATATTAAAATCATATTGATTGCTTTAGAGGTGCCGTTTTCTTGTTCATATTCAGATTTTCGTTGCAAAATGCACATTAACGTCATGTTCTTAGATATCTTTTTGAGTTATTCTCTTTTTCCCTGTGATGGTTTTTTATATACCTAGATGCCTTTTAGCTCATTCTTTTGACCATCTACTTTTCCTCTTCGTTATTTGGTATTTCTGTACCAACCTTGGGAAGAATATTTTTAAATAATGAGTTTAATTGGAAATATCATGGAAAAGCTCAGATTAGGAGTATTTGCATCATTTGAAACAGGTGTCATGCTGGACATATTTGAAGAGGTGGCTTTCTTATTAAAATATGCATGTATGTTTGCTTTCCCACTTTCCAGGTGTCTACAAATTACGTTCATAAGTGGATTTCGTTTTCTATTTTGAATTTTCAACCACGTACGAAGTTGATGATAAAAAGGGCCAGTATATGTTTTTATCATACTATGAATGGAGTTTATCATATTCACTCTAAGCTCTTGGATTTCTCACCAGAATTCCATGACTAGCCCCGTATCTGTATATTATGTTTGTGTAATTTGTTTGTTGTTCAAAATATCTGCTCTTCCAGATAGTATCAATGCATCCCAAACACTAAGAGATGGAGAGACAATTGTTTCAAATGGAGGAAGTTTTGAGCTTGGGTTTTTTAGTCCAGGTAGTTCCAAGAATAGATACTTGGGAATTTGGTATAAGAATATTCCCGTGAAAACTATTGTTTGGGTTGCGAATAGGCGAAGCCCTATTAATGATTCATCTGGCTTATTGATGGTCAATAATACCAACGGTCTTCTACTTTCTAATAGGACTAATACTGTTGTTTGGTCGATAAGTTTGTCAAGAATAGCTCAAGATCCATTCTTACAGCTTTTAGATTCTGGCAATCTTGTAATGAAAGACAACAAAGATAGCGATTCAGATGTTTACCTTTGGCAGAGTTTCGATTATCCGTCTGATACGTTATTACCGGGTATGAAGCTTGGGTGGGACTTAAGAACTCATCTTAACAGACGTCTATCTTCGTGGAAGAGTTCTGAAGACCCCTCTCCTGGAGAACTAAACACTGGTAATAATATGGTCTATATTATCGTCTTACTATTATTTTTATAGCGCAAATACTTCTATGTGCCAGTTGCACCATGCAACTGAAGCATTAGTTGGTCATCGTTAGTTGTTTTCATTGAACATTATTAGTTGTGCACCAGTTGCACGGTGCAACTGGTACACTCAAGTGTTACTCTTGTTATAGTTAGGGTCTTTCAAATTCAAGTTCTTAAAAAAAAAAAAACAGCCTGTATGCTTTATTGCATGCGGCCTTAGTTAGAGTTTAGGTTTAGAGTCTTATTTTTAATATCTTTAGGACATCCAAAGGATCATCGAATTTTGGGAAAACAACAAATGTTGCTTGGGCAGGATTAAATCCTGTAAAACCTTTTAAATTATACTTTTTTTTTTCCCCTGATTTCAACCCTTTTACTCCATCAGGTATAGATCTCGATGCGTACCCCGAGGTAGTCATGCGAAAAGGCTCAAAAAAGTTCTTTCGAGGGGGCCCATGGAATGGTGTTAGATTTACTAGTGCTCCCGAATTGAAGAAGAATCCCGTATTTGACTTTGATTTTATATCTAATCATGATGAGGTTTACTACACATATCGATTACTGAATAAGTCGGTTATTACAAGGTTTTTCTTAAACGAGACGACCTCCACGCGTCAGAGGTACGTATGGGTTGAATCAGAGATGTCTTGGAAGGTTTATTCTTTCGTACCTCGGGATTATTGTGACACTTACGGTTTATGTGGTGGTAATGGGATATGCATTATAAGTGAGTCGCCTGTTTGCCAATGTTTAGAAGGTTTCAAGCCAAAGTCTTCTCAGAGATGGAACTCAATGGACTGGTCACAAGGATGCATTCGCGATGAGCCTTTGGACTGCAGAAGAAAACACGATTTCATCAAATTTTCTGGTTTGAAATTGCCAGATACCGAACATACTTGGGTAAATAGGAGCATGAATCTGAGGGAATGCAGGGTGGCATGCTTGAAGAACTGTTCTTGTATGGCTTACATGAATTCAAATATCAGTGGAAATGGGAATGGGTGTGTCCTTTGGTATGGAGATCTTGTTGATACTAGACGGTTATTCGAAGGTGGGCAGGATCTCTATATACGGGTGCCATCTTCAAATCAAGGTGTGCGTTCTTAAAATTTTCAATTTCTCTTTTCAAAGTTTCTCAGTGAAGATATTATTTTGTCTAGTGTTGATCAAGATTATATATTTTGACAGCAAACAGGGCTCGGATGATAATATTTATGATCATAGTTCCCTTTGCTTTAATATGTGGACTGCTTCTTCTCATTTGCTATCTTTTCAGACAAAAGAAAAGGGCAACAGGTAATTATACTTATAAGGTCCCCCAGGTTCTTACCGAAACATGCACTTTGTCTTCTTCCTTTCTGTAAGCAGTTCTTTTCTTCTCCAATGTTGTGGACATTGTTTTGATTATGATAGTTGTATTTCTCTAAATGGTCAAATCTAAGAGGTGAACTCATAACTCTCTTACCTAATTCGCTAAGTATGCCCTTAGGTTCAAAATGTTCAGGAAAATAAAGCAGTTCACTGCCATGTGGAAGTATATATCCGGAATTTTGCTCCAATCTTGCCTTAACAAACATGTCACTTGAACGTTTGAATGTTCGGATTTGTTAAAACAGTTGATAAGGCTGAAATTATTAATTTTTTTGAGGTAGTCTATAGTCTATAGATTGAATGAGGAAATGCCAAGATGCTATATAATGGTAGAATAGTTTGTTCGGCTTTGAAATGATTTCATAATCTTCAGGACATCTCTACCTATAAGCGTAACATTATAGAGTTGGCATTGGGCTTTATTTTGCATAGCAAATGAAAGTTTTCAATATTTGATATGTCTATGAATCTTTTACTTACATTTACTGACTTCTAACTTGTAAATCAGGTGAAAGTGAAGAAGCTGGTCTGAATGATGTAGCCCAAAGAGAAGATCTGGGCCTACCCTTACTTGACTTGGCTACAGTTGCCCATGCTACTGATGATTTCTCAGTGAATAATAAGCTTGGTGAAGGCGGTTTTGGACCTGTCTACAAGGTGATCTTACAAGTTAAATTTATTTTTCCTACTAACAAAATAACGAATAGAAACTCAAATGCAGCAGAGATATCTTAGTCTCCAATCTCCATGCATTCGGAATGGATGATATATTCGTCTTTTAGTACTTCAAATTTAGAACAATGAATCGTAGGAGAAAATTAAACCTTTTGTGGAATATTAAAAAGTGTCCAACTTTCAGGGTTTACTAGTGGACGGGCAAGCTATTGCAGTGAAGAGGTTATCAAAATGTTCAGCACAAGGGCTAGATGAGTTCAAGAATGAAGTGAAACTGATTGCAAAGCTTCAGCACAGAAATCTTGTGAAGCTTCTTGCTTGTTGCATTGAAGAGGATGAGAAAATATTAATTTACGAATACATGCCCAATGGAAGTTTGGACTCAATCATCTTTGGTTTGTGTCTGAGAGTCTCGTAAAAAATCTCTGTTATACTCTTCTCTTTTCACTCGTCATATCTTATATAGAAGAGTATCACTTGGGTGCACCAGTTGCAACGTGCAACTGACGCACAACTTATACTGTTCAGTGAAAACAACTAATACTATTCCGAGTAAACAATTAATACTGACAAACTAATACCTTTTATATAAACTAATACCGTTTTATTCTGGGCATTTGCTTAACTTGATTATGAATATCAGGTCAATCAAGAAGGTCAACTTTGGATTTTCCAAAGCGTTTCAACATACTATGTGGCATTGCTCGGGGTCTTCTCTATCTTCACCAGGACTCGAGGTTAAGAATTATCCACAGAGATCTGAAAGCAAGTAATGTTTTACTTGATGATGAACTGAACCCAAAAATCTCCGACTTTGGGCTAGCAAGAACATTTGGAGGGGATCAAAGTCAAGATAGTACTAGAAGGATAATTGGGACGTAGTATGTAAACTTAGCTTCAAATTGGGGGTGCAAATGAGTTGAGTCGGGTAGTATCAAGCTCGAACTCTACTCGAATTAGAAAACTCGACACGAGCTTGATAAAGCCCAATTCATTTGAACTCGGGCTCGGCTCGAGGGAGAACTTGAAATACTCGAGTTCAACTCAGCTCCACTCGATAACTTACATAACATTATTTTTATTTTATTTATAGTTATAGTATATTTGTGAATAGTTAGATTATTATTAATATAGTAAAATTATATGAGCTTTGATTATCCTTGATTTAGCTTGTATTGGTGAGCTCGAGCTCGAGCTCGTGAACTACTCGAGTAGCTTGAGCTTGACTCGATTAAATTTGAGTTGATTTCGGTTTCTCCAAGTCGAGTGTGAGTAGCTCATGAGTCGGCTAGACTCACTTACACCCTACTTCAAGTACAGTTTATATGTGCTGCACAATTTCATCATCTTATGAAGTAAATGGTTTCCTCTGTTTTTCTTTTTGCAGTGGCTATATGGCACCAGAATATGCGTTCTACGGTTTGTTTTCAGTAAAATCTGATGTGTTTAGTTTTGGAATTCTAATCCTGGAGGTCGTAAGTGGAAAGAAGAATAGAGGGTTTGGCCATCCACAGAACTATCACTCTCTAATAGGACACGTAAGCTACTCTCAAGCCATTTAATTATCAAAGAATGGTATTTTTTTTAATTCATCATCTTGTGTTTTTCTCATGGATGCAAAAATCGCGCCTAGGGGCCGGTCGGCCGCGGCGATTCGCACAAAATCGGCCGTTCTGGGCGTTTTCACTCTTAGGCGGGCTAGGCGGCCGTTTTTTTTTTTTTTTAATCTAAAAATTAAAAACACTACTTTTGAGTTCTTATTTTGTAATTATGGCTATGATTTTATGTTAATTGTTGTGATTTTTTATTTTTCATGTTAAAAATTTCAAAGTATAATTAATATCTGAAAAAAAAATAAAAATAATTCTAGGCGGCCTAGGAACGTCCGCCGACGCCTACCGATTTCTGCACCCTTGGTTTTTCTTAATGGCAAATACTTCTATGCAATGAGTGCATTTTTAAATGGTATAAGTTGTTTTACTAAAAGGTATTAGTTGGTCAGTATTAGCTGTTTTTACTGAACAATATTAGTTGTTTTCATTTAACTGTATTGCATGGTTCAATTAGTGCACCCAAGTGTTACCCTTTCTTTATGCATCTGCTCTGTAACTTAGGCATGGCAATTATGGAAATTAGGGAGGCCATCGGAACTGATTGATCCATCGTTAGACGATGCACTCGTTCAACCTGAGGTGATTCGGTGCATCCATGTGGGGCTCTTATGCATCCAACATAATCCAGTTGACCGGCCTAATATGTCAACCGTGGTTCTGATGTTAAATGGAGACGGTAACCTTCCCCAGCCAAAAGAACCTGGTTTTATGATCGATGCTAGCCCAAGTGAAACGTGTTTGTTGTCAGTCAAGAACGCATCACATTCATTTAATGATTTTACAATTACGACTATGGAGGGTCGCTAAGTCGACAGTCATATATTCAACGAATCATTTACATTATTATATATTTATTTATTTGAAGAACTTTCCAGCTAGTTTCTTGCCTTTTTTTATAAGAAAATTGATAAATCAATTTGCTATTTGCTGCTTTCATAATAAAGGAAAAGTTGAGAAAAAGGTGCAGTATTTCCTTCGCTTGGTTAGAACGTTATGAGAATGATCTGTTATAGGAAACAAAATTGATGTTTTCGTATGAAAAGGGCAAGAAATTAACTTCTTTTGTGTTAATGTGAAAGACAAGCTTGTGATGTAGTGTTGTTAGAAGTGGCAAAATGTGAATGGATGAAAAGTTGAAAAAAAAGCACCACTGAATCATGAAAGGGATGTTTGGCTTCTTGATGCGCAAAAAGATGTTTCTTCTTCACTCCTTTTGTGGGCCTTTTTGTTACAATGAATCATTTGCCCTCAAAGATGTACTTTAAATTCACTTAACTTCGTTGTGACAATTGTTATTATGTCTGTAACAGCCAGATACTGTCTGTGGAATTGTTGTTGTTTGTGTATTAACATGTGATGATCAATCAACAGTTGTGTCATGACTCTTTACGTGGATGTTTGTATGTGTTGATTTTGTTGTTGTTATGAGTCAGGCTAGACGAGTATAGGGCAAAAAAAGAAAAAAAAAATGTTACCATTTAACCAACTATTGCATCAGAACTCTTTACATGCGTATCAATGACAAAAAACTTGCATTATCCAGGTTCACGGGTTTTATAGTAAATACAGTAATACCTTTTAACACAAGAAGTAATATGTTTTAGTATTTTGAGATGAATAGTCTAAATCAAACTTTTTTTTAAATGTGATATTATGTATACTAGTATTATTTTGTATGCTTAAAGGTATTACTTTAAAAGGAGAGTTTATATAGATTTGGTGCACAATAGATCTATTCAGGTTAATTTTCATGTAAATGATCCAGAACTTGCTAAAATGAGATTTGGTGACAGTAATGATGAGATGAGTTGCAAGTTAATTGAATTCTCCAGTAGATTAATTTAATTATGAGTTGCTACATTAATATGTAAGGAGCTCCTATTCCAATTATCTAATGGGGAATTCACTCTCCACGACAATTTATGGAGCACTCTTACTTTAAAAATATCAAATCTTAGGTACAAAATTTGAGATAAAAAGTCTTAATTGCCCTTTATATAAACAACAATGTGCAAAAAGGGGGTCACGTGCAGTTTTAAAATTTGACTCATTTTCTATATCACTGACATCACATGCTGACATCGTCTGAATTGTACTTTTCGAAATGTTTTATTGCTCACCTCAGAATAAACTGAACATACTTAGTAAATTTGCACATACATTGTAATTTTGCACATACAAAAAATAAAAAGTGCAGATTTTGTACACGGTTTAAAAGGTGTAACTTTTTTCTATTTTTTTGAAAATAAAAAGGTGAAAGATGAGGGTAAAATGGAAATGTTTTGTATCATGGTTAAAGTTCATCACTCCACACATGTTGTGCGTATTGACCTCAAGTCAAAGGAGTATCACATCGCCCCCACTAACCGAGACACCCTTAGACACATATTATGGAATTACATCAAACGGTTTCTCGGATGGGTATATCAATACCCTCTAAGGTATATTTGCATCCATCATGAGATACCCAGTATCTCGTAGTAAGTGAGATCTTATTACACTCTCTAAGAGTATGATGCATATCGCACATCAATCTCAATTGCATCATCAATATTTCATTCTTGATGATCCTTGATCGGAGCTATTTAAGAATCATGCTTAAGTCATCTGAGTTCTCACAACCTCAGTGACAGCAATGACTCATGGGAACACAAATAAGAATAAATGGAAACAACCAAACATAATATTCAAACAAGTGTAATGTCATACATTTAATATTAAATAAACAATAATATTAAAACCAAAACTGAATATTATCTTAGTATTATGTCCTCACAATAGAATTGTCTATAGGACACTAACACTAACAAGTTCAAACAAAAAATATCACATTTTAGACATCTGCACAACAAAATGGTTATTTAATGATGAGAAAGTCTTGTGTGAAATATTGCACACTAATGTTATGTGCAATACAACATGTTTTAGGCAGAAAATCATGAAAACTTCATGGGTGCGGGAGGCCAAGGCGGGTCGGGTCGGGGGGTAGGCGGGGCAGGGCGCAGAGGCTATAAATTTGGGTTTCAGGTTGGGTGAATTTCGGGATGGATATATACATTTAATGGAATATTTTTATCAACTTTATTGTGTAGTTCAATGGTTACCTCTTACTTGTTTAGGCAAAAGGTCTCAAGTTCGAATCCATTTGAAAACAAATATTTTTATTTTTATTTTTTGTGTGTTACTACATGACTAAAAGTGTGTTACTACATAAACAAAAGAAACGATAGTATTCTTTTAATATAATTTTTTGTATGTTACTACATGATTAAAAGTGTTACTATATGAACAAAATGTGTGATACTATTTTTTTAATGTAATTTTTTGTGTGTTACTACATGTACAAAAGTGTGCTACTGCTTGAACAAAAAGAATTACTATTTATTTAATGTAATTTTTGTGTGTGTTACTACATGACTAAAAAATTGTTACTACATGAACAAATGCGCGATACTATTGTTTTAATGTAATTTTATGTGTGTTACTACATGAAAAAACGTGTGTTACTATATGAACAAAATGGGATACTATCTTTTTAATCTAATTTTTTTGTGTGTTACTAGTACTACATGACTAAGAATGTGTTACTACTGAAGCTCAGAGTTAATTATACAGTGTAATCCATAGTTTTGCAGATTCTTCTTGTATCAAAGGCTCTGTTTTCTTTATCATATACCTTTTATAACCTGGAACAAAGCATTTATCTACCAAATCATCACTAGACTTATCAAAGGGACTTCTGATAATCCCACACACACAATCAATTAAGATCTCTTTTTAGAAAAGTAAAAAAAGAAAAAAGTTTAGATAGAGAAGAGAGGAGGGAGAGAGCATGATAGAGGAGGAGAACAATGGGGTGCAGAGGGAAAGAAGCGGAGAGGCACAACGTCGATGGAGGCGAAGGCATGGATTCGCTATGGGAAGCTTACGAGATCGATTTGAAGAAGATGAGGACGAAGAAGGTTGATTTCGGATCCACAACCCGGCCCGCACCACTACCCTCTTCGAATCCCACCGCGAAGCTGTCAATTCACGCGCCGCCGTGAGTCCCATAACCGAAACCCTATCCAGGTACATCGCCGATGGGAACGAGCTCCCCCGGTTCAACTATGGACTGCAACCTTTCTCTGCAATTACAACAATCTCAACCTAGCCTTCTCAACGCCGATTAGATAATACAATTACAGCGGATCCTGCCCCATGTTTATAACCCTAACAGCCCGTGTCCCTGACCCGACCCGATTAGTTGACCCGCGAATTTTTAAAAATAATACATTTGATCTGAAATTGCACATATGACTTGTATGCAATATTGCATACAACTTTTTGTCTTTAATGATACTGAAAAGTGATGCATATTCGTGCTTTTGGTGGCAATTTTATTTGGGGCTTTTCGTCCTCCCGACTTTCAAATTCGTTCTCTCGACTAATAATTTTAAATTAATTCTAATTTCTATTACCCCTATTTTGAATTTTAGTATTTTAAATTTTGTTGTGTTGTACGTCCATGACTCTATTTTGCTTAATTTAATATGAAACTTAAATTTTATAATTTTAATTTTTATAAATGCATATTTATTGTAATTTATATTGTAATATAGAGAATATTTTTTTAAAAATAGGTCGGGATCATTTTAACTATGTCCAGTCCAATTACCAAAACACTGCTAAGATGTATTACCTTTTCAATAATTAACTAGGACGTGCAAATTGAGGTATTAGCCAATGATTTCATAACCGGTTTGAACCGGCCGGTTCAACCGGTTGAATCGGGAACCGGCTGGCAAATCGGTCAAAAAACACCCTAATAACCGTTTTTCAGGTTGAACCGGTTTGAACCGGTCAAAATCGGAAAAAATCGGTTCAACCGCGAATCGCCTAACCGGAAAAAACAGGTTTTTACCTTTTTTTTTTTTTAAATATTTTTAAACTACTTTCTCTCACATTTTCCTTAACACTTTTGATGTGGGATAAATGTATGAGGTGGGATAACCCTTTTATAATATTTCTTTTCACATTTTCTTCCAATACTTTCGATGTGAGATAAATGTATGAGGTGGGATAATATGAACCAAAGTTCACTTTCACCCCTTTTATAATATTTCCTCTCACATTTTCTTCCAACACTTTCGATGTGGGATAAATGTATGAGGTGGGAATAATATGAACCAAGGTCCAACTTCACCCCTTTTATAATACTTCCTCTCACATTTTTTCCCAACACTTTCGATGTGGGATAAATGTATGAGGTGGGATAAAATGAACCAAGGTCCACATTCACCCCTTTTATAATACTTCATCTTACATTTTTCTCCAACACTTTCGATGTGGGATAAATGTATGAAGTGAGATAAATATATGAATCAAGTTCCACCTTCACCCCCTTTTATAATACTTTCTCTCACATTTTCCTCCAACACTTTCGATGTGGGACAAATATATGAGGTGAAGTACACTTTTCCCCTTTTATATTGTTTTCTCTCACATTTTCTTTTAACATTTTAGATGTGGGACAAAATTATGAGATTTTATTTTCTCTTACATTTTCTTTTAATATGTACTTGATGTGGGATAAAAATATAAGGTTCACTTTTCCCTTTTAAGTTACTTTCTCTCATATTATTGTGTTGTTTTTTATTATGACCATGACTCAATTGTGTTTTCTTAGATATGAAAAGTTATAAGATATATGTTTAAATTTTTATAGGTGTATATTTATTTTATTTTTTAACTAAATATAAGAAATATTGAAAAAAATTAGGCAGAAATCATTTCAACGGTTGAACCGCCGGTTGAACCGGTCAGACCGGTTGAACCACTGACCGGTGGACTGTCCGATTCGATCACCGGTTCGGTTATGAAAACATTGGTATTAGCTTACAAAAATACCCCCACTTACCACTTTTTGACCCCAAAAGATTTTAAATCTCATTTCCCCAAGTCATTTTGCCTATTTCGGCTCTTGCTTTTTTGGGGCACCCATTTTCAGATCATAGCTTTTGAGGGTAAAATAAGAATGTTTTTTTTTTAATCTTAGAGTGAGACAAAAAAATGATTGTATATTAGAGTAAGGTTTAATGACAACAAATACAATTTTCCCTAAACTAATAAATCTTTGGGGAAATTGCTTTTATAGTCATAGGGTGTGTTTGGATTTCGAGACAGGTTTGATTAATTTCTTGTGGATTATATAGGATTGCACTATTGAGACTAATTTTTTATATAGGATTACATTGGTTTGGTTTGTGGGATTCCCGTTGTGATACTATTTCAAAAATTAATTTGAATGTGGTTTGGTTTGTATGATAGTTTTCAATGTAATGGTATATTTTCCAAAATACCCTTTGTAATTTAAAACATTTATTTCGACCCACCAACTTGTTTGAATCAGAAAATACATTTCCCAAGTTTAGTTTTCTCATTCATTCCTCACAACAAAACGATTCATCAAAATTCTTTTTCGATTATATTTCCATCGAATAACCTTTCTTAACCATACGACGGCCCTCCACCATCATCCTCCCCGATTGACCAGTCTTGTTTGAACAAGTTTGACGTTTCTCCGACGGTCCTCCACCATCATCCTCCCCCAAGAAATGGATGAACAATTGACGGGGATATATTTTTGATCACGCAGATGATTACCTTGGTTGCGCAGCTTCGAGGAGAATTCTTCGCGATGTAGAAGACGTCCAGTGTATATATATGGTCCTCAACTTTGACCTACTGGGCCGATTGTAATTTTGGCCCAAAATATTAATGGCAAAAACATAATTTATAATAAAGTTTGAAGGGTATTTTTGACTTTTCATGTCCAGCCCACATGGATAAATTTTCGTTGATTAATAAATGGATGGATCAATTGTCCAAGGTTGTGGGTTGGAAACCTGACTAGCCCAATAATTCAACCGGACTTTAATAACACACACAAAACAACTTAAAAAGACCCACTAAACTATCTAACCTACCTTATCTAACAAACAAAACAGGCACATATAGTATATTTCTATTTTGGTTCTAATCCTATCGACTTTCACGAATTGAAAATAGTTATGTAACTTTCAAGTTTTCACTATGTTGGTTCGGTCATTGATTGTAAAGAGTGAAATATCTAATTGACCATATCAAATTTTATCATATGGACAAACCGTACTCTATCACGTCAGCGTGGACAAAATGTTTAAAACCCCTCCTCCTCCCCACCCCCACCTCGGGAGATTTTGCAACCATCTAAAATGTTTTGCTTTTTTTTTTTAACGATATCTAATATGTTATGCTAAACAGATATGTTTGATTTGTTAGAACTTAGAATCCATTTTTTTTTATCAGCCAAACGAGATTTTATTGATGCAACAAGCGTTTTAGACATATAAGTGTTTTTCCTGTCAGATATGTTCATCTATCGATAGCGTGATATGGGAATCTTGAAGAGTAGTTCATCCTTTTATTTTCGTAAACTTTCAGACTGTCTTTTAATTTTGCAGGTGTTAGATCCCAGTTTTCTGCGAATTTTCTGTTATAATTATATTACCCTGTTGTTGTATGCCGCCTTTTCAGATCGTGTGACCCTTGATATCTCTCTTTAATTGAGAGCCTCTAATCCTCTCCCAAACTCAGTGTCTTTTGTTTAATTTATTTAGAGAGTTGAGAGCTTTTAATCTTATTTTTCATCGTGTTGTCTTGTGAAGATAATTTTTTGTTGTCAAGTTTTTTAACAACATAGGCCTCAAAAATCAATTAGAGAAAGGGGTATTGACTGCATTGTGAGTGTGGTGGTTTGACGAGTGGAACACTCCATAGTAGAGGGTGTTGCCAGTGAATATATGATGAAGATAGTTTGTAAAGTTATACTAAAACAGATTAGTGATTACGTAATTTATCTTATTTGTAGAAAATCAATGATTTGGTTCATCTTTTTATTAGGGCATTTGGGTAATTTTCAAGTCCTTATTATTGGGTCGAGCGTTCAACTATTGTGGGCGATCTTCTTCATATTATTATTCTTACACATGATAAGATTTTAAAAAAAATCTAATTTAACAACATCATTTGTTAATTTTTTTTCTTTTAAGTTATGTTATTTTGTTTAAATTGCATATCAGCGTAACAAAAACTTATACTCCATCCGTCCCAAGAGGACTGCAACACTAAAAATGACACACAAACCAAGGAGAAAAGTGAAAAATGGGTTTGAGTGTAATAAAGAAGGGGTATTGTGGGTAATTCAAGGTGGAGATGTTGATTTTTAGTGAGTTTGAGTTGAAATAAAGAAGAGATTTAAGTGATAATTCTGAAAATAAAGTGATGTTGTGAGGGTGTTAGTATTGTGTATTTTTCCATTTTGGGAGTGTTGCAGTAATGTTGGGCGTCCAAATAAGATAAGCGTTGCAGTAATCACAGGACATAGGGAGTATGTGATATTGCACCATGTAATACTTCCTAATTAAATATATAAACAAAATTCTGCTGGTAAAAAATTAGGCCACAAAGATAGTATTCCCTCTGTTCTACTATAATTTTCTCTCTTTCCTTTTTTATTCGTCCTACAATAAGTTTTGTGTTTCTATAAATTGAAAAAATAACTCCACTGCCTATAATTTGTATCCTTACTTTTCACACAATATTACAAAGAATGTCATTCATTACTCAACTCATTACTCCATGACAAAGTATAGTGTGAACAAGTTTTACGGTGAAACTGGTTAAAGAGTGTGACTTATATTACTAAAGAGTATGACTTTTTACTGTAAAGGGTGTGACGTTTTACTGTAAAGAGTATTACTCATAAAGGTAAAGGGTGTGACTTATACTATAACAAAGAGTGTCGTAGTGATAACTGAAGGGTGTGACTTATATTACTAAAGGGTGTGACTCATATTACTAAAGAGTATGTCTGTTAAAAAAAACAGTTTTACGGTGAACAAGTTTCACAGCATACCAATTCTTACTCCATATACCTTTTTTTTCTCTCCTAATACCCACAATTAGGCTTCGTCTTATGGAGATGGGTTATGGAGGGATAACCTAACAAAAGGGTTAACCAACAGTGTAGGTTTAGGAAACTCACATTTACCTGGTGTGTTTTCTTTTGAGGTGAATATATAGAACAAAATAAAATTTACTTAAATAACCCTCGAAATAATTAATTTTATTTTCCTATATTTCCCACTTTCTATGCCTTCCACGTTTCCCAGCCTCCTTCCACGTCTCCCACCTCTCCCTTTTCATTTTTTCACCCAGATTTTCCCACTTCTTCAAATACTTGTTTGTCAATTTGTCCTTAAAATTATAATTTCTATTTATTCATCACAAATCGACGTCTAAAAGAGGTGTGCGATTTAGCCATTTTTGTTGCAGATGTAAAAAAAACCTAGAAAAATGGGAGTGAAAAGGGTGCAAAAGAGGTGTGCGATTTAGCCCTTTTTGTTGTAGAAGAAAATTTGTAAGGTTTGATATCTGAATTTTTTGGGACCTTTCAAATAGGATCTTCACATGTTTCAGTTCCTGGTAGCGTCTTAATTTGATCTTCTGGTGAACAATCTCAAGTGTGTCGTTCTGCTCTATATCTCTCTGTAATTTTACATAGGTATGGTGAGGACTATATTGTCAATTTACATGATGAATAGTAGTCGAGTTTAATAAACCACCCAAAATGGGCTGCAGCCCTTATTCAAGCGGTTTACCCGCATTTTTAAACTAAAAAAGTAAACAAGCCGAGTAACCTATACTAACTGAGCAAAGTAAACGAATTCTTATTCATCATTTTTATTATTTTATTATTATTTATTAAATAATAAAACAATAAAAAGAAACATGAAACTCTTATAACGGAACGGAGGGAGTAATTATATATTTACTTTAAAAGTATTACGTGATCATATAATATTATGTTAAAAAGTAAAATAATATGTGCAACAAGAAGACCTGACCCACTTGTTGACTATATATTTGCTCATATCATATTAAATTAAATAATAATATCACATGAATAATAATGTAACATTGTATATTTTATATTATTTTTTATTTTAAAATATATTTTTAAAATATATAATTTATTGAGTTAAAAACCTTCAATATGTTACACAAATTATATGTTTTGATGTAAATAAATTATATATTTTAAAAGTATATTATTGAGTGCACGTGTACTTAATTAGTGCCGGGGAACCCACTCAAACAAGTAATATATATATATATTGTTTAGTAATCCAAAATGCACAACACCATGTTGACATGTAAAATTTAAGTGTTCTTATTTTTTAAAGGTTAAGGTCTTATATGCACCCAGATGGATTGTATATTCATAGTGCATTTTAAAATCGTGATTTGTTATACTTAAAAGTGCAATTTATTTATATTAATTCATGTAATTATTAATATGAAAAAAAAATTGCACGATTCAGTGTAAATAAAGTGTACTTTTTTGTATAATAAATCGCATGATTCTAAAATGCACTATGAGTATACGGTACACTTGGATGTACATGAGATCCACTCTTTTTTAAAATTATGAGATATTTTCATTATTTTATTATTAAAGTATCGCACAACTCAATGTTACAGAGTGGCCACATCAAAATAGATTTACCCCCGAAAGAATGAGAATGTCTCCTTCTAAGATATTCTCATTTATTTGATCACAATTTATATGATTGAGTTACGTGGCAAACTCCTTTGTAGAATTTGTTCATAAATATGAAACGGTTCTTTTTTAATTTTATATCCTCTTTTACTGGAGTATTATTTTTTATTTCACTAAATATTACAGTATTAGTTATAATTTTTAATAAACAATATTCTTTATTTTTACCATATAATATTTTTTGATCAGTATTGATAATTTTCACAAAATAAGATTACTTATTTCTCTTAAACCATATTACTTGTACAATTATTATACAAATTTCATACTATGAATAAATTTTATCGAAGAGTTTGTCGAATTACTTTCATCTCAACGATTAGTATGGTGCTTTTTTTTTATATCTCGATATTCGGTCCAAAACCGATTAATCCGGGGGACCAAACTCATCACCCATTAGCGGGGGCCCCACTTCATATCAGAACAAAATTTTGTATGGAATGACTCATCTTAAGAGTTGATCGCACTTAAAATTTTTTGAACTTGAGACCTCGAGAGAAGCATACTCCCAAGTCTCAAATTTATTCCCTTAATTTTTTGTGACAAAAAGATAATAGGAAAAAAAAAACAGGCAACATGCAACCCTCGAATTGGTGTGATGCACTGATGCACAGTAGCTACCCCACGCTAAAATAAAAAAATCAAGTAGTAGCATTACAATCATTCACAATATTGGATAACAAATTAACAATTCAATCCTACACTTATCAACTTTGACGAAAATTCAAACGCTTTCAACGCGTACCCATTTCACTTTAATTATTTGTCGATTAAGATTCCAAAAAGAAAAAGAGAAACAAAAAATGTTTTCTCATTATTTTCATACTTTAGCCAATTAAATTAGTGGGTATTATTGTTTAACAAAAGAAAAAAGAAAAATGCTTCACTAGTCTTTAGTGAGATTGCATTTCACACAAGGTATTAAAATTCATCATTTAATTAAAAAATTAAAGATTATCGCGTTAATTAAAGGGTAAGAAGCCAATATTTGAGAATTTGGCATTAAAGAAACAAACATTTAAAATTTTAATATATATTCTTTACACTTAAATTTCATAACCTTTTTTTAATGTTGAATGTGGTTTAATTTTACTATCAAATACTCCCACCATTTCATACTTAATTATCTATTTACTATTTGCAGTGATTTAGTAGGCTTGGGTTTATTTAATGAAGGTGAATTAGTGTATGTAATGTAATGATATGATATATAAATAGACTAACGTAGGGAAGATATAAGAGAAACTGACTCTTAGGTACCAAATCTATAATAATGTTACTCTAAGGTGCACAAAAAATGGGGTGTAACTCTAAGGTGCAAAAGGGGACATTTATACCCTTAATTCTCCCTATTATTACATTTTATACCCATTCAATATCTCTCAGCAAGATATCAAAACTGGGGCCCACATTTACATTTTTCACCCTCTCTCTCCACTAATTAAACCACCGGTTTCTCTCTCCTCCCTCATTTTCAAAACTGAGTAAATATCAATTTTGGTCCTGTAACTTTGGGTGATTCCATTTTTAGTCCTGTAACTTTTTATTTTTTCATTTTTAGTCCTGGATGTGTCAATTTTAGTCATTTTTGCCCTGAAAAATTTAAATCTCGCCGGAAAAGGACACGTCACCACACGTAATTGGGATTTTTGCCATGTGGTCAAAAATATAAGTCCACGTCAGCTCCCGACTCACCCCGGCCCACCCCATATCTATGATGCATGGCAATTAGATAAACATGCCTTCAATACCAGTTGCAAACCCATGTATTTTTCTCAGACCTTTCTTCGAAGAAGAAATATGGGACTGAGAACAAATTTATTATAACTGAAAATTGATAATCAAGAGAACAAAATTAATTTAGGAGAAATGTTCATGAGTCCAAGGCGAAAGCCTTCGCCCACACCATCATCACAGCCATCCATGTCATTGCCGCTACTAATTTTTTTTTTGCTGAGGAAGATAAATGGAAACGTGGGGTTGGGGAAGATAGAGTGTGAATCTTAACTTAATTTATTGGTCTACTTAATTTTATTTAGATTTTATATTTTATTAAATATTTCAAATAAGTTGAGGGATTGATATTATTTTCGTGGGGAGGTGGGTAAGCCGTGATATATTACCCTTATTTTATTAAAAAAAACGGTTAGCAACCTATCGCAACATAAAAATAAGTAAAAACCACGTGGCAAAAATTCCAATTACGTGAGGTGATGTGTCATTTTCCGGCGAGATTTAAAATTTTCAGGGCAAAAAGGACTAAAATTGACACATCCAGGACTAAAATTGAAAAAGTAAAAAGTTACAGAACTAAAAATGGAATCGCCCAAAGTTACAGGACCAAAATTGATATTTACTCTTCAAAACTCATCTCAGATTTACTTTCTCTCTCATCCTCTACCTTTCTCTCTTCTTCTCTCAATATAGTGAAATAAGTCAAAACCATTCAGATTTAGACCGGTCTCCCACTTTGAGTAGTGAGGCCGCGGCCGCGTTTTCGCGGGGGGTAGGGGTGGGGGTGGTCGTGCGTTTCTGGGGTTGCACGGTGGAGGATGGAGAGGGAGGGGTGCCGACACCGGCGACGACAGATGGTGGTTCGCGGTGGTGGTTTGTGTCGCTGTGCACGAGGGGGTGTGGGGCTGATCTGATTTTTCAATTATTGCAATTAAATTTCACCTATACTTGTTTATACTATGGAGAAAGAAAGAACTTTCATGTTGTTTTGGTTTTATTTATTTATCTCTTTGATTTTGTTTGCTAGGAGTTTCTGGATGTATATGATAATGGAGATGGTTGATGAGTGGGCTGATCTAATGGCGGCGGATTTGGGGAAGATGGCGGAGGATTCGTGTTTGAGGGAAAAGATTTTGGGGAAGATGGCGGAGGTTTGGTGTTTAGGGTTTCGGGGCGGCGGCGATGGTTGTTCTGATTGAAGTCGGCGATGCATATTTATAATTTTTGTAATAATTTTTGTTTGATTTTAGCTGTCATTCACTGTTGGTGTTATTTTTGTTGCCATTGTTATGTGATTTAGGTGCCAATCACTGTTGTTGTGACGGCGGCGATGCATTTCTGTAATTTTATGTTTTATCTAATTAGGTTTGATGTATTTTTGTAATTTTTATTTTATTTTTGCAGATTTGTGTAATTTATAATTTAGGGTTTCTCTTGGATTTATTTTTAGAATTTTTCTATATAATTTTGTGAATGTATTTTTCTGTTTAAATTGTATAATTTGTAATAGGGGTTTATTTTTACAGATTAGGGTTTCTGTTTAATTTAGGACTTCAATTAATATGCACTTTTGAGTTTGGCACAAATACAATTTCCCGCAATTTTTCTATATTTAAAAAAAAAAAAAATTTCTGTAATTTTAATTTTAATTTTTAGATGTTTCCATATAATCATATTTGTGTACTGATATGTATAAGGTTTCCACATTATTTGTAATTAGAGTTGTGTATTTTTTTTGAAAATTGTATATATTTTTGTCTTTAATTTTCAAAAAAATACTCAAAATAAAAAAAAATTCAAAATGCACTCCAAAATTGATCAAAATACAATTTAAAAAAAAATGCACTCCAAAATTGATCAAAATACAATTTAAAAAAAAATGCACTTCAAAATACATTTTTTTTTTTTAAAAAAATGCACTTTAAAATTGTCCTAAAATACAATTTTTTTAAAAAATGCACTTCAAAATTGATCAAAATCTTTTTTTTTCATGAAGCGAGAATTTATTGGTCAAAGCCGGAAAGAAATTATTTTTTGAAAAATTAATTAATATGCACTTTTAGTCCTGATTCAAAATACAATTTGAAAAATAAAAATGCACTCCAAAATATAATTTTTTTTAAAAATTGCACTCCAAAATTGATCAAAATACAATTTTAAAAAAAATATAATTTTAGAAAACATGCCCTCTAAAAATACAATTTAGAAAAAATGCACTCTAAAAATACAATTTTTAGAAAAAATGCATTTATGAATTTAATTAAAAATACAATTTTTAGAAAAAAATGCACTCTAAAAATACAATTTTTAGAAAAAATGCACTTCAGAATTAATTAAAAATATAATTTAAAAAAAAATACACTTCTGAATTTAATTAAAAATATTTGGTGCGGTGGGGAGTGCATATAGGATTTCAATAAAGGGGTGGTGGGGACTCATTTTTTGTGTGGACCGAAAGATGGGTAGTTGGGAGATAAGAAAATGCTTTTTGATTTGGGGTGGGGTCCACAATTTTTTTAAATTAAGGAATGTGGGGAGGGGCGGTCAACTCTTGCAGAACAAGGGGGGAAATAGTTGCAGGTTGGTGGGTCCAAAAATGGGGGAAAGGGTAATAAAGTCTTTAAAACACACTTTTTTATAAGTAACTTTAAAAGGGTATTACATAAAGTAATTTAAAACACACTTTTTATACCCAAGATATAATGCATAAAATAATATTATTTTATTGCCTTTTTTTGAAATAACAATTGAGGATGTGATGAATCCTTTTTGCCATTGGGTAATCGAGTTCGAGTATGAGACATGGGGATTATCAACTTATTAATTGGGAGTAAACATTTATTATTTTAGCACATTGCCCTTTTTTTTTAAAGAGTTGGTATGCTGTGAAACTTGTTTACCGTGAAATTGTTTTTTTTTTTACTGGAATACTCTTTAGTAATATACTTCACACCCTTAAGTAATATAAGTCACACCCTTCAGTTATCACTACGATACCATCTGCTATAATATAAGTCACACCCTTCACTTTTATGAGTAAACTCCTTTATAGTAAAAAGTCACACCCTTTATAGTAAAAAGTCACACTCATTAGTAATATAAGTCACACTCTTTAACCAGTTTCACTATGAAACTTGTTCACCTTATACTTGAGTTTTTTTAAAATAACAATTGAGTATGTGATGAATTTTTTTTGTCAATGGATAATCGAGTATGAGACATAAGGATTATCAACTTATCAGTTTTATAATGTAACTTATATACTCTTAACTTTAGTGTTTTTAAATAGTATTAATTATTTTATTAAAATGTATTATTAATTTTTTATTTTTTTATTTTTAATAAATTTATATAATAAAATTATTTTACATAATGAACTATTTACGTTATTCTATACATGCCACCAAATAATGACGAGTTTGTATCATGTGCACTAATTGTATCGTGCAACTCTTATATGGACGATACATGTAGACTAGTATAATTGAAATAAGCAGGTTAAATTTCATTGAAATATAAAATGAAACGTTCATGCTATTGTAACTAAAATGTGACAAATGTACAGATCTAATGTTGGGTGGTCCAGGTGGATATCTTACTTGGTGAATAACGATTACGTAATGTTTGAATTAGTAGAACTGCAATTACTAATAGGCAGGCAGTAGATTTGTATTTAAGAGTAACTTCTTTAAGTTTTTTTTCTTTCTAATTCATGATTCAAACCTTGTTTAATTTGTTCCTCAAATAATGGAGACGATTTTACAATATAATCGTATATTAAATGTTATTTGTCCAATAATAATTTACACATTTTTTATTTAAATATTCTATAATAACTTGTACACTTAAAAAAATAGAAAATTATTCATATTTTTTAACCAGCCAAAGAGAATATATTAAATAAGAAATAAAATGAAAAATTATTTATAAATTTCATCCTCATAATATTCACAATTTTATACAAAATATTACTACTTTTAGTTTACTCATACACACAATTCAACTCATTTTTTCATATTTATATAAAGGTTTAAAAAATTATCCCTCAAAATGCTACTCATTATTAAACTTTTTTATTTTATGTATTAATTATATATTGTAATTATTTTGGGACGGAGGTAGTATTACATATTTGTTTATAATTTTTAAAAATGTAATAATAATATTATTTTGACTTTGATCAGAATTCGTATTATTTAATATTATTTCGGGACTGGAGGGAATAATTTTGATTTTTAGAATGTACCTAGATTATTTATAAATAAATATAAAATAATGATTAAAATTAAAATGATGATAAGCGTGACAACCACCCATCATCATTCAAGTCCACAACTTCATCGTCAATTCACTCTCGACGACGCCGTTTCATTTTTTGTTTTATTCTTTCCGATTTGATAATATTAAATTATAAAATAGGAGTAATACTTTACTTACGAGTTCCGTCGGTTGTAATGACTAATGACTAATGACTAATGACTAATCAGATGTTTTTGGCACTATAAATTGGGAGTCTCGCTCTCATTTTGTCGAACACTTTCTGGTTCATATTTCACAAAAACAAAAATCTCAACTATTTTCATTATCAATGGTGACCAAGGTTTACATTGTGTAAGTTATCAATTTTATTATATTCTCTTTTTAAAAAAATGAAGATTATATCTTTGGGGTTTCCCTGTTTTTCTTGATTGCAGTTCTTGATTTTTTTTTTGGATTTTCTCTTTTTGTTTATCCCGTAATTTCTGCGTCTGTTGAAATTTAATGGGTATTGTGATTCTTGATTCTTTGACTGTTATAATTTGGGAGTGATCAGTATTGTATAATTGCTTATTAGCTGCCCTTATTTTGATATGTTTGTTTAATTATTAGAAATTAGTATACTTGTTTTAGAAATCTTAATAGCCTGGAGACTGATTAACAGTACAATAGATGTAGTTTTGTGGAATGTTTTAGCTGAGAATTTTTTGATGTATGTCACGAAGATGATCCACTTGAATTGTGTCATAATTTATGCTGATTTCAAGCATTCGGAGTTAATTATATTGCTTCAGTGAGATTGTATCATCTGTTATATGCGTTTTCTTTTATTTATACTACTTGCCATTTTTCCGTAGAATCTCTAAATGTCTCAGAACTCTAAATGCTTAAAAGTTGATAGGAAATCTAAATTCTCAAGAATCTGATTTAGTTGGGGATGGAACATCTCCTGAAATCCCAGGTTTACGTCTTACCAGAAACCGGAAAATTTACTCCTTAGTTCAATATTTATCATACTGCAGTATTTTCTCTGTATCAAAAGCTTTGTTGATATAGTTCAGTGTTCTGGTTGATATTAATTTGAACTTTCTGTATTAGTGATTTAGTGGTAAGATATGGATTCAATGTTAACAGTTGTAAAGCTAAGAAAGTTTTATATATATGGAGAAAATGGAACTTTCTATATAATTACTCAAAACTTTAGAGATATTGTTCTTTTTTATTTTTCATAAAATGCTTTGATGATCTGACTTTCACCGGTTACAGGTACTATTCTATGTATGGACATGTGGAGAAACTAGCTGAAGAGATCAAGAAGGGGGCTGCTTCGGTTGAAGGAGTAGACGCCCAAATATGGCAGGTAGGAATACCCCACTATCTACGCTTAATGTGTTATATAAAACAAGGAAGCTAGAATTCTGTTTATGTTCTTCGTTGTCTATAATTTTTATTTTGCAGTAGACTGATATGTCTTTCTGGTCCATATTATTTCTTGAATTGGCCTTATTTAAACCAGTTTTACCATACAATTGGTTCAGAACTATGGATTTATAGTATAAAAACTAATACTTTTGAATGGAACAATTAATGCTGTCAAGCTACGTATGTTTTAATGAAACAACTAGTACTGTTCAAGATACACACAAATGCAAACAAGTTGCACAGTGAAACAGGTTTATATAAGACTTTGCTTATTTCTTAGACGCATTAGAATGAGAAATAGGCCCTAGTAAGTAGGGGAACCTCATTGAAGAACTTAACTTAACTGAGCTTTAATGGGGTGACTCCTCGTTGAGTTTCTGAATTTTTCCGTACTTCGTAAGAGGAGTTAGCGGAGTATCTGTTCTCTCTACTTAGTCAACAGCACAAGCACTGTTGTGTTGGAAAAAAACCAATGAGATAGGAAAAAGGAAAGATTACGATGTTAAATTGAAAATTATGGATTCCTCTCTGTCAACTTGAAAATTACAGATTTGGAGCACACTGATAACACAGTTTCTCATTTCATGTAAGGCAAAAAGGTTTTCTTTTAGTCATGCATGTTTGCTCATTTTTGCTTTCAGGACATTCCGCTTTCATGAATTCAATTTTGTCTTCTTAACTTTCAAAATTCAACATTTGAGTCATTTGACCAGCTACAACCGGTTTTGAGCTGACATGACATTTTTTCCCAATTTTTTATTATTTTCTTTTCGTCATGTTAACTTTCAAAAACAGGCTACTAACGGGACAAAAGGATTAAAAACTTGAATTTTGAAAGTTAACTAACAGGACAAATTTCAAATCAAGACAAATTTCAAATCGGGAAATTGGAGTGCCTGAAAGCAAAAATGATAAAAACTTGCAAGATTAAAAAAAAACTTTTTCCCTTGATATTCATCTAATAAGCCTCTTTGTATACCTCGCTTAGAAATGAATTAAATTGCAGCCAGCATCAATGAAGGACTTAGCATTTTGTTTAAATTGTGTAAAAGGTCCCTGAAACACTACCAGACGAGGTACTCACGAAAATGAGTGCACCTCCAAAGAGTGAAACACCCATTATCACAGCTAATGAACTTGCTGAGGCTGATGGCTTCGTATTCGGTTTCCCCACAAGATTCGGTATGATGGCTGCCCAATTCAAAGCTTTCTTTGATGCTACTGGAGGCCTATGGAGAACACAGCAACTCGCTGGAAAGCCAGCTGGCATCTTCTACAGCACCGGATCTCAAGGCGGTGGCCAAGAAACTACAGCGTACGTCCCCCCGCAATTTTCTAATTTCTCTAGCACATTTAAATGTTTTTGCATATGTCAAAATTACTATCTATCCATCTTTCTTTTTTTTTGAATTGAGAGGCGGTTTTAGTCATTAGAGTTCTTGAGTTAAATGTGGGAAATTATTTTAACCACGTGACTGTTGGGGGACTGGCAAAAGAAATACACTTTTTGTGCTGGAAATTGAGTACAATAATTTTTAAGGAATATAATGTTTTTCAGTCATGTAAGTTATCCCTATCTCGATTTAAGTCCTGTCGACTTTCATGAATTGAAAATAGTCCCATAACTTTCAATTATCGTTGTAAGAGGTGAAACATCCGGTTGACCAATTACACTTTGCCACGTGGTGAAATCAGCCTTTGCCACATCAGCGTCAAGCGGATGCTTCACTGTCTACAGTTGGTTATTGTTCCAAAATGTAAAAAGTGGAAGTTACATAACTATTTTCAATTTATGAAAGTCGACGGACTGGCACCAAAATAGGGGTAACTCACACGACTAAAAAAATTATATTCCCTAATTATATTAAAAAAAAGAACATGCATTGAGTTATTCGGACTAAGATGTCCTAATCGGCCAAGATTTGTCATGTATGACGTGAATTGGAGATAATATCTTAAAAATCTTCGACACATTGAGAAAATTTGGGCCCAAGCCAAGCCCTTAAATTCTAAATGCACGAATTTTTCAAAATATTATCTTGAACTTCCAGCACCTAGAGTTAGCAAAATAATGAAAAGAAAGTTCTCAAATCTTGATTCTATCTATTCTTGAATTTATTGCAGATTGACAGCTATCACTCAGCTTGTTCACCATGGAATGATCTTTGTGCCCATTGGATACACGTTTGGAGCTGGTATGTTTGAAATGGAAAAGGTGAAAGGTGGAAGTCCGTACGGTGCAGGAACTTATGCTGGCGATGGTTCAAGGGTCCCATCTGAGCTTGAAATGGGGCAGGCTTTCCACCAGGGAAAACACATTGCTACCATTGCTAAGAAACTGAAGGGAGAGGCGTGATATATCGCTTACATTCACATACACACACTTTTTATGTATACGATCTTTTCTTTTTCGATTGAAGTATGTCTTGCTCTATTTGCACATGTTCTATTTGATACGATGGTTATGCTAGTTTCATAAGTTTGCCTACCTTAAAATTAGTATTGATGATTCTTTTTTATTTGGAGTTTGGATGAAACAAATATATGGTGTTGGAAACTTGGAATGTAATTGCATCTTTTGTTTGTGCATATTCCTGTATAGCAAGTTGCCTGTGCACCAAAATGGAATGGGTAATAATGATAAGAGCATCCACAATTGTCATTCATAGAGATGTTTTATTAAATGGATGAATGTTGATGTTCAAAATCATTATTGGTCACTTTTAAATTGAAGAGAGAGTGTAATCCAGCTAAACGTATGGATATGAGAGAGAATGTACTTTTGGCATGAATGTGAGTAGAAGAGAGATGATGGTGGGGCCTATAAAAAGTATATGGATGAATAAATGATTAATTAATCATTGTGAGAGTGTGTTTAAACTGTAGAATATTTGAAAATAAGTGATGTGGAGATGTTGCGAAGGAGTGAGATTGGATGGATGCTAGTGATAAAATAAAACACAGAGATGAGAATAGAGCGGGGGATATATACAGAGTTTTACAAACTCTACTCACATCTTAGAATCAATTCTCAGAATTAAGGCATCTTCCAGTTTGCAATTTTCTTTCCAATTGGCATATGAATCTTGACTGTTACATATGAAATAATCTCACAAGAAAGGGTCTAATTTATGTTTAATGGTTCCAAATTAAAGACCAAAAGAATAACACTATTTACCCTTCAAAAAGCTAGCTAGCTAGCTAGGGTCTAATTTATAGTTCATGTAATTTCAAGTTAAAGAACAAAGTAATAATATTTACCCTCCTAATCTTGCTAGCATGAAAGATAAGATATCTTATCAATTTTTTATGCGTATTTGTCACAATAATGTATTAACATAATTTTTAATTAACCTCATTACTAAAGCATTAAGCATTAAAGTTTACCAACTTTTCTGAATGAATTTAAATTTAAATCGGAATTAAAAAGCCATTTATGTTATAGTTTCCAGAAATAAAATATTTTGTTAGTGCTTCTTGTGACCAGTTTATAAGTAATCTGGTCAGGTCATCATTCCATTAAACGGCAAATGTCAATGCTGCATGGTTGCAGATTATACACAAGGATCAACTTCCAGTGAGGAAACACAAACCAATATTTATGTACTCTAGAGACACACAGACACATATATATATATATGCAAGTCTCACATAACTATATAGATCCAAAAAATTAAATATAGTATAATGGACGGGTATGATTTATTATATAAGAATATCACCTATTATAATTGAAGGATATAATTATATTACAAAATGATATATATCGTGACGATTGATTAATGGTATAACTTATACTCCCTCCATTTCAATCTTGACCGGTAATTTACTGTGTGCTTGGAGTTTAAGAAAGAGTTGTTTATTAATATTTTATGTGATAAAGTGATAAAATATTGGGGTAGAAAGAATTGTTTATTAGTATTTTATGTGATAAAGTGTTGGGAGTAGAAAGAGTTGTTTATTAGTAATATTTTATGTGATAAAGTGATAAAATGTGTATTTCCATTTAAGAAAATGTGCAGTTAAAATTAGGACGCCCAAAATGAAAAGAATGCAGTTAAAATTGAGATGAATGTAGTACTATAAAAAGACATTAGCTAGCATTGATAGTTGAAGGGTATGATTATATTGCAAAATGATATAAATCGTGATGATTGAATGATATGACTTATACTATAAAAGAACATTAGTCATGATAATTGAAGGGTATGATTATATTAAAAATGATATAAATCGTGATGATTAAACGGTATGACTTATACTATAAAAAGACATTAATTAATCGTGATAATTGAAAGATTAGATTTGTAAATATGAAACTAATTTAACGACGAACAAATTTTATAAGAGACGGACTTATAGAGCCCCCACAATCAGCATAAAATATCATGGAAATATTTAAGGGGACCCCCAAAACCCCAAAGAAAAAGAAAAAAATTAAACCTTCTTTTTAATTTGGGTTTCGCCCTCTTAAATAGTTATACATGAAATTATAATACAAAAAGTTCTATTCGTCTGAATAAATATCTTGATTCGTCCCTATAAACGACTTGTAATAATGTAACACGGTACACATAATTTATGCTCCATATATATTTATGTATAGGGGATATTTAGATGACAAGAAGAACAAGAATTTATGCTTATTATGGATAAACTTTTATGAAGACTAAAACAGGACAAATCAGGTAAGCATCTGTGGGACAACTGGGCAACAGGGAAAGCAAGATTAATCACTTCACTTTTGGCTAGCTTAATTATCACACATTTTAACATATTCCTACTACAAATTTTGTAACACAAATATTTTCCTATACATTAAATACTTGAGCAATAGAATTATTTAAATTGCGAGATACACAAACATATATTTATATATATATAACATCAGATGATGATGCTGTTGGAGTATATATAATCATGAATTAGCATTATTCAATGTGCAGATGCTTTCTTTTTGTTCTGGTTTGTGCTTCTAAGCAAAGCTATAATATATATACAGTTTTTTAAACAAAATTAATATTCTAGCTATGTACTTGATGATGCCTATATGTAGGTGTCACAACATCTACTACTAGTGTTAATTATTTGCTTTACCAATAATAGTTGCAATGAATATCATCACAATTATCACTTTTTGCTATGTTTATTTCAGGATTAATTCAAGATTCCTAAATATGCTTGTTTCGGGCTTAAATAGTTAGATCATGAGATTCAATATACTGTCAGCCTAATATTACACATACTTTATCATTTACTAACTATTTATTAGTACATTATTTATCATATAACACAACTCTTCATTATACTGTAAAATAACACTACCGAATATTTCATTTAAATAAAATATTTTTCTCTATATATACACTAAAACCTTGAATCAGATAAAACATAAACTCCTATTGATTATATATTTATTGCTTAACTCTTCTTTTTTCCATTAATGAATGAGTTATTTCTGCAGTTTGAATCATCTACTGATCGATTCTTGTTTGTATCACATAGTTTTTTTTATTTATCAGTACAAATCACTTTGTAATGTACACAATATAATAAATTTTTATTATTACATATATATGTGACTTGTAATAAATAGTAAAATAGTAGTAGTATAATACAGCACGTTAAAAAGGGAAAATCTACCTCGTGCATTATTCATTTCCCAAAAATGAATATTTGAAGCATAAACAATAGGGATATATTTTTCTAAAATATTTTACGTGAAATATTGATGTATATTGGGAAGGGGTTAAAAACTCGCGGATCAAATCATGTCAACCTCATTTTCCCCAAAAAAATCACGCAAAGACAAAATAGAAACTCGCTCTCAGTTCTGTATTATTATAAAGATAAACATGTGTTACTCAAAGGATTAGTAACACATATTTGCCTTTTTCAATTTACATATTTGTCCTTATAGTAACACATCTTAGGTATTAAAAGTTGTGTTATTATATGAATACAAAGGTGTCACTGATGAACAAAATTATGACACACTCTCTGTTTCATCTGATTCTCTTTCTATTTTTATCGGCTTCTTCTTTTGATTGTTTCATAGATCTTTGATCCGTAAAATATTTTATACTAGTGTTTGGGTAAACAATGTACTTCCAACTTCTTATTATAAGAAAATCTGTGTAAACTGAAAAATAAAAATAAAAATCTAATGATGGTTAAACTGAAAATTAATTCCCACTACATGCATGAAAAAGCCATCATAACGTGCAAGATTGTTTCATTTCATATAAACTATATATTTAATCTCCACATGGGATTGCACAAAAGTAAACCAACTTAGGTACGTTCAGTTTTCAACTAATAAATTTAGTGATTCACTAGGGACAATTTGCTGATATTTCCTCATAATTAGTACTAATTATCATCTTAGTATAGATAATAGGAATGAGTGCTCTACATACCCTCCAATGGAAGTAGTTCAATGTGACCATTGGATGAAATGCACAAAGGCGTGACATATAGCTCCATCTTCTGTTTTATATATTCCAAAAAAATATATTCAAATAATTACAATTAAATATATAATCAATAAAAAAAATTATTTAAAACAGGAGGATGGGGTGTGATGCCTCCAAAAACTTGCCTTTCTAGTTCAAGAAAGAATATGTAAAAATTAAGAAAGAAAAAAAAGACAATTTTTTTATCATAAAAACCCTAAAAGGAGAGTTTCAATGCACAAATGGACCCACATTCTCTTCTGACTTCCCACTAACATAATATTCCAAACATATAAACAATTTAAAAAGCCAGATTTCCTATCAAATAATCTCCCAACTGCCTGTTCTGGAATTCAATTATTCCCTTTCATTTCTCTTTAGAATTTTTATACAAAAGTTAACTACTGCCAGCTCTCTGCAAGTGTATGTACACCACACCAAAAGCTAACCCCTTTATATCATTCTCTTTCTGCTAAAATTTTATTTAAAATTAATTAGCTGAAAACAACAAAAAATTCATACTCTATAAATATAATTAATCATCTGGCTAGTCTACATGTTGTTCATATATTTCAATTATTGCAGAATTAATTGATACTAATTAATTCATCAGCATACAAATTAATTTTTCCCTAGCTAGCTAACTATTTCTTGGCCAATCTGCATCATGTGTATGCCCTCAATAGTAGAGTTAATTTGGATTAATTAATTTAAATTATCTGAAAGTTCCACCAAATGTAGGGGTCCAAAAATCCACTGCTGTTTCATGAGTGACTGGGAAGGTGCTGGAAACTGGTACTAAACACAGCCCTCGGCTTCTAAGATCTTGCCGAGACCCATCTCCATCTTTTGATTTATCTAATTTCTGCATAACATAACTCATAAAAGTTAGCATTAATTATTTATGAAAGATGGATGGTAAAATTTGATAAATTGCACTTTTGATTCCATAGAAAAATAAACAGAAACAATCGGGTTATGTCTGTTTATGGATTTGATTCGATTTGAAATCTAGTTAGTAGGTGAATTTGATGCATTGTAAAATGTGTATTTTGATTTTGGGTACGTTTAATTGAAGTATACATTTTGTGATATTCTAAAAATATAAGTAATAAATTATTGATTCTGTATTGAAAATTATGTGTAAACTTAAAATGATGATAGTGTTGAGTTGTGTAAATGAATAATAATTAAAAAAATGGAAGATAGATGAATGATAGTAATTTATTGGAAATTGTGTTTAAAAAATAGGTGAATTATAAAGTATTGAAATATGCAAGTGCACAATTAATATTATTCAATGAGAAAATAAAACTATTATTAGGTTAAAACAATTAATTAATACTCACTAATTGATATCTTTTATTAAAACAATTAATTCTCACCAACTAATACTTTTTAATTAAAACAACTAATACTATTTAAACATATACTTAAATTGCTTGGTGCGTGCAACTGATTCACATAACTATTTGCCTATGTTTTAAAGTGTGAAATTTTTTAGAATTTAAAATCCTATACTAAAAACACCGTCTTGACCAACTAGAGAACTTTATGTTTGTATTTTACGAAAATTTGGCCAACAAATCATAGAAACTAAATAGGCATTTTGGAACCATTTTGAAATGATCATAATCCAAAAGTGAAGTTTTTCCATGGAAAACAATAAGTGTTTAATTAGTAAAAAAAATTGAGATTTTATGCACCTGCTGATTCTGTATGGGAGCTCCATTTTTCATGTAGGGCGCACTCAAGGCCTGCAATTTCACACAAGAAATAAACATTATTGCATTCATACATATATAAATTTAATTTTTTTTCGTGGGAATTTGGTTATTGTTCAAAAGACTTACACCAACTTGTTCGTGGAGAAACTTTATGTATTCAATGGCTTCAGAAAGCACAGAAGCTGTATCAGTCTGTAATTAATTTCAACAAAGAAAAAAAAAAGAATTAGTGGAGTCCAGTTGGTGGAAATATTGTGATGAAGATTTAGAAGAAGTTTATATGTATATATGTATAAATATTACCTTTCCAAAAGGTGAAACCAATTGTTGAAGTGCCGTTATTCTGTCTCCCATCTTCTCTTTCCTCACCTAATCAACAACAATTAAAACACCGGCTTAATCATTTTATGTATCACTAATATCATAAATTAAATTAGCATGAATTGAAGCTCTCAGGATATATCAACTATACATAATTACTAGACCACTTTTTCAAAAGCTAAAGTCCATCAAATGTCTTATTATACCTTAAAGGCTGGCAATGGCGGAGGCGTTTCGTTCCGAGCTCGTTTATTCGATGATTCCGAGCTCATTTTCTTCATCGATGCCACCGCTTCTACCTTGTTCTGATCCCCACAATAATCAATACGAATTAAAATGGGAAAATACAAAATAAACTATGAATTTCATCCATATACTAGATAATAAGAAATTTGTTGAATGCACGTGGAATTAAAGTGAAATTAAATTACAAAGTGAAATTTAAAAATGAATGAAAGGATAAACAATTTATTATGGTACAAGAACAAATTCATGATGGCCATGATCCATAAACATAAGAAATTTGTTAGGAATTATAATTTCGAGACAAAGTTAATGCACGCGAAATTAAAGTGAAGAAAATACAAAAGTGGGATATAAAAGTTTAATCAAATGATTTAATCATGACCAATCCATGATGCATAAACATAAGAAGTTTTTAGGAGTAATTGCAAGAAAAAGTTAATGCACGATAAATTAAAATGAAGAATAAAATAGAGAAATGAGATATAAAACTTAATAAAAGAAAATAAACAATTCAATAACGAATTATGACCATTATGCATAAACTTAAGAACTTTTTTTTAGGAGTTATCACAAAAAAAAAAAAAAAAGAATATCTCCATCAAATAAATAAATAAATAAATTCTATTAATATATCACGCATCTATAAAATAAAATAGTGTTTCAAATTCGATTACTCACCTTTGGTTTATCATCAAAAAATGGAGCTACAGGAATCTGCGTTTGCAACGCCGGAAAAAAACTCCCCTGAGCGTCGCCCATGGCGGCGGGCGGCGCCGACGCATTCCAGAAAGGAGTATTGTTAGTGAAATGCAAGTGATTGCTGCCCGCCGCCGCCGCCTGCTTTGGCGGATATTTATTCATCATTTCCGGCGGCGCGTAGCAGCCACCGCCCGACGGGTTTGAATAATTCATCACCGGACGGCTATGGTAGGCGGGTTGATTTTCCGGCAACAAAAGGCCGTACGCGGCGGTGGGGTCCACCTGGAAAGCGGTGCCTAAATTTTGCGACGTTATCGTGCTATCATTTGAACTCGTCTGAGGACTAAACTGCGGATGATCCAACGAGAAACCGCGGTTTATCTCCCCAGAATACAGCTTCCGCCGCCAGTCGTCCTGCGAAGACGCAGCGGCGGAAGACCCCGATTCCGGTGGGAAGTCGTCTTGGAGCAGTGATCGAAAACTGCTCTCGGACGACTTCTCGCCCCTACTGTCCATAAAAATGAATACACGTCAATTGTTTTTTTATTTTTATAACTCGATAGTGAAAAGAAATTTTTTTTTTTATCGAGGACTTACAATAACGCTTGGTTCCACTCCATCTGAGAGGACAGGCCTAGCCCCATCATTTGCATGCTAGGGCTAGGCAAAACGGCGCCGTCGCTGCCTGGTGAGTCATCAAGGCCACCAGATGAAGCGGTCGCGGAGTCCATGGAAGACCGATTTTTCATGTCCACCATTTCTGTGGGCCATCCGAAGCTGGCGATGGAATTCAGAGTCGTCGAAATCGAGGGCGACGGCGTCGTTCCGCCGTCGAATCTATTTCTCGATGTGTCCCACCAGCTCCCGCTTCCCAGTTGGAAATCATCCGCCATGGCTGACTTTTTTCACAATTTAATTGTGGATGGAATTTAATTCCTTTTATTTTAAAAGAAAAAAGAGAGGAAAAATGGGGAGGCTTATGGTTGAAGACTCTTTTGAGTCCTTGTTTACTTTTTCAGTGTTGAAATTGTTGCTCTTGATTTTTATAAAAATGAAATGAAACCCGAATGGTTGCATCTTGGTATTTATACTGGTATCAAACTGGACTAATAATGAGGAGAATTCGTGGTTGACTTTCTATCCATGTGATTTGACAAAAGAAAGGAAAGGTCATCTCGAAAGCAAATTCCCTGCTTAGCCAATTTGATATTTTAATATGCAAGAGTTGAAGAATTAAGACAATTAATATTACATTACTCTCAAATTTAATTGAATATTTCTCAAAACATCGTTCCGAATTAAATTGAACATTTTTTAAAATATCGATAAAGCAACTCAATCAATTTAAAATATTCCCTCAAAATACCTCAATATTACACCACATGTTATTACTTTTCGGCAAAATATTATATGCACTATTTGCATTGTACACCACTACTATTATTGTTAGTAAGACCTAACACGCGATTTAAGTCAAAAAGGTCCCGTATCTTTGTACCTTTATTGAAAAGGTCCCGTATATATCTCTTGTTTCAATTTAGTCCCGTATATTTTCAATTTGTGCCGATTTAGTCACAAATTGCCGGAGACCGGTCAAACCAGCCAAAAACGACGTCGTTTTTTGCGCATGTGATACACGCTCCCCTAATTTGGGACTAAATTGGCTCGTGATACAGTGTTTCCCGATCAAAATTAGGGGAGCGTGTATCACACGCCCCAAAAACGACGTCGTTTTGGGGTAGTTTGACCGGTCTCCGGCGATTTGGGACTAAATCGTCACAAATTAAAAACATACGAGACTAAATTAAAACATGTGATATATACGAGACTTTTTCAATAAAGGTGCAAATTTACGGGACCATTTTGATTTAAATCCCGACCTAACACTTTACCAATAAAGTGTTGATACTAACGAACAATAGTTTAATGATGCACGGTGAAAATGATGCACATAACACTTTCTATTATTTTAATAGACTATTAAAGGAAAAGAAGGCAAGATCTTAGGAGTGTGTGTTATGGTTACTGTGGAAGGCAAGAAATTCAATAATTTTCCGCACGGAGCGTCCGAAAACAAATGAGCTTGTGGAAGAACTAAAATACTTTCTATTACTTTACTCACACTAAAGTTAACTTTATTTCTTTTTATTTACACTACATGTCATTAATTTATCATTTACCTCAATAAAAAACTTCTTATATTAATAAATAACTCGCACATTAAACATCATGCAAACAATAAATATTCAATTAATTTCGAAAGAAATATTATTTAGTAAAAATAATTAATACTGGTCAATTACTATCTTTTAGTACAAAAATAATTAATATAATTTAAAAATATATTTAAGTTGCACGATGCAACTGATGCATAAAAGTGTTTGTATATATACACGAGTAGTGTAACACTTGGGTGCACTAGTAAACCGTGTAATTGGTGCATAATTACTCCCCCCGTCCCAATTATATAGACTGGTTTGATTTTGCACGTAAATTAAGAATTTTTTATGGAAAGGTAAATTAGGCAAGTAAAATATCTATTATAACCCTATTAAATGATAATTATAGTTTACAACATAATTAATGCACAGGGTTATATTGGTAAATTAATTAAAAAAAAGTTGTTTTATATGAAAACAAGCCTATATATTTGGGACATCTATAAAAGGAAAACAAACATATATATTTGGGACGTGAGTATTAATTAACTAATTAACACCTTTTGGTTAAACATTTAATATGAATTAATAATGTACTTGCGTTGCGCGATGTAACTAATGCATAGAAGTATTTTTTTTTAGATAAGTGAAATTGGATATTTAAATTTTTGGGACGAAAAATGGACAGTAAGAACAATTTTTTTTTTTTCTATATCATATATTGTAATAATGCATATCTTATAGTGTGATACTATGTGAAATATAAAGATGTTAAAAGGACCATGAACCGTAGGATTGACCCGTATGAGCTTAAAAAATCAAAGCTAGAATTAAGTTTTTCATAATCCATCTAGTCCCGTGCTGTTTTGGCTAGGATCTTTTAATTAGAAGTCCTATAGTTTTGAGCCCTAATGGATAAGAGTCAGTTCGCCAACCCGCTTAATTTTTAATTAAAATTTTAATTATATGATAATTATACTAATACTTTATTTATATATGTACATATTTTATATAAAAGAGTTCAATATAACATTTTGTTCAAATAAAAATAATAAGTAAAATGAGTAGCATTGAGGTCAAGTAATATATAGTTATTGTCTCTTTTCATGAATATTATTTGATTTTTTAAATATTTGATTGATATGGTTAGAATCAATTAACAACAAATTGAATTATATTAGAGTTAAACCCCGCATAATGCGCGGGTTAAAAAGAATTTGCACTATTAATTCTACATTAAATATTTTAAATATTTATTTTGTTTGATTAATTTAGTTCAACTATTGTTATATTTTTTAATTTTTAATATTATATATGTGCAATATATTTATTTTCAAATATACTTTTAAACTATAAATAGGGATTAAATTTTTTGTAGTTTCATTTAATATGCTGCAGCAAGTTTTAATTTTATTTTAAATTGATCATTTAATTTGCTGCAACAAGTTATCATGCAGATAACCACCGCATATGTAATTATTTTATTTTTTCTTTAATTTCGAAGTGTCATTTGAACTTTATTTTAATCCTAATAATTTTAGACGGGGTTTTGGGTCGGGTTTAAAAATTACTCAACATTAAAAGAAAAGGTAAATCGAGTCGGTATATCGGGTCTAAACTTATCGAAAAATTAAAAAATAAACCAAAATACGCAATATCCACTATTTCTCTCTAAAAAAATACGCAGAAAAATTTCGACCCAAAATCATTAGAATTAAAAACGTCTAGGTGACATTTCGAAATTAAAGAAAAAAATAATATAAATACATATGTGGTTGTTACCTGTTTGGTAACCTACTGCAACAGGTTAAAGGACCAATTTTTTTTTAAAAAAATTGATAACTTATAGGACCTAAATCACAAAGTCAAAACAATCGGACCAATTTCAAAACGAAGCAAAGTTACTGAACTACAAAAAATATAATCCCTTGTAAATAATAGGTATCTTTGAATTAATGTATTTTAAATTTTATAGCGTGTTGATTAATATATTGTATCGATACTATGAGAAATACATTATATTTAGACTTATTTATAACTTAGAAATATATTTTGAAAACATAATATGTTTAATACTATAAATAACTTAAACTAATAAAATGAAAGTATTTCAAAATAGGAGCTTGTAGTGAATATAGGATGATGGACAAATAATTATACAAAGATTATTATATATTTTTTATTTTTAAACTGTGAATTTAAATTTCATCACGTGAGTTTATAGTTTTTTTATTAAATTGATTTTTTTAAAATTTTTTATTGCATAGTCGGTTAGTGACTTGTTTAACTCGAAACTGTTGTGGTTAGATTAAGCTACTATTACTGAATTGTTTAAAGCGGAATGTTTTATCTCGTAACCCATTTAGCTTGCAGGATTATTTTGAATGCTAAACAATATAATGATCTTTTCTTAAAAGTCATTTTATTATTTCAATTAATAATTCAAAATTCACTCGCAAAAATACTTTGTTAAAGTCAAATATAAAAACTGATATGAGATGGAGGAAGTACATGTAATGTAATATACATTATTATTTTGAATGCTAAATAATAATATTATATGTCCTATATTGTAATACATATGTCTTTGCATTACTGCATAAAAATACAGTGTAATACAAGTTTATAGTATAAGACACGTTCATGTCATTATACGTAGGGGTGGGAATAGGTTAGGCTACCCGACAGGGCCTACGGCCCGACCTATTAAAATCCGACTCTGCTCCCTCTCGTTTAATAAACAAGCTAGACTCAGATATTTTTAAAAGTCTATTTACTTAAATAGACCAAATTTGAGCTTTTCCGTAGGTCTTTTAAGCCCAATAGACCGACCTATTTAACTCTCTCTACATATATATATATATATTTGTAAATAATATTAATAAAATAGAAAGTATTTAATACTAATAACTAATAGTAGTATATATATATAGTATGCAAACGCAAGTAACACAATACGATAATTATTAACTTTTATAATGTTTTAAATATTTTAACTACTATTCACTTTTATAATGATTTTGTTATTGTTTTTTATAATTTGATGAAGCACTTAGTATTGTTATTTGTACAATTAAAAAAAATTAGGTGCGATTTTGAATTTTTTATAATGAATAGTAGTCATATAATAAGATTGTAAAAAAAATATTTTATATACGATTTTAAAAGGCTTTCAGGCCCGTCATATTTAATAAAAAGGTCAGGCCTATGCTATTAAAAAAGCCTATGAAAAATAACAGGTCAGGCTTGAGCCCAAAATTAAATATCAGGCCCAGACTTTTATATGTGAGGTCTGGTCCGGTCTGACCTATTCTCACCCCTAATTATACGTCATGTAATTGTATTTATTGTCATTCGTGCGAGAAGTGAATTTTTAAAAGAACTAGTAATTCTCCTGTGCGATGCATAAATTAAACATTATAAATTTTATTGTATGATAATGTCATGTGAGGCACAAATTATAATAAAATATTTTTTTAATTATTTTTACCTCTCAATTGAATTTTTTTAATTTTCATTTTTGTTATTTTTATAAATATATGAAGAATATATTGTATATGTATTGGTGAATCACAATTTATTTGATTAAATATAATTTTTAATTATATACTAAATTCATATAATTAATAAGATTTATTAAATGATACTAAAATTCAATAAAATTTATAAAATTTAAAATAAAAATATTTAAATTTAATTCACATAAAATATCAATAGCTAAAAAAATATATATGTTTTGTCTAAATTTTATTTTTATATGTATGATTAGGTGGACGACGACATACGCGAAATTTTTCGCCATGAATTATCAGTATTGAAATTTTTAATTAAAAAATGTCATGCCTTTGTCGTACTGAAAATTTGGTATACCGAAGTTTAGGCATACCGAAATTTTCAGTATGTCAATATTACATACCGATACCGTACCGATATTTCAGTATATACCGAAATACCAAAATATTTTTGATATACCGAAAATTTTTTCGGTATACCGATTTTTTTTTCGATATACCGGAAATTATTCCAGTATACCAAAAATATTCTGGTATGCCGAAATATTTCGGTATTACGGTATACCGAAATTATCTATATTTTCATACCGTTATCATACCGAAATTTTATCAAAAATTTCGATAAAATCGATATTTGTTGGTACGGTAAGTGCGGTATACCGGTATTTTCGATATTTCCTCCATCCCTACGTATGATATAGATGTTAAATAAAAGATCTATAAAAGAAAACTAATTTGATATATAATGTGTTGAAAATTGAATTTAGAAATTGATTGTGAAAAATAAGAAAGATAAGGAAAAATAATGATTGGTGAAACAAAATCACTCTCTTTTTTGGAGAATGAAAGTCACCACTACATCACAAAGCAAGTGGAGTTGCACTTGCTTCAACAAATATTGTATTCTCTCTCCTCACTTCTATTTTTATATATTTATAAATTTAAGTTTTAGAAAACATATTTTAACATAATTTTTAGAAAGGCTAGGTCTTGTATGCACACAGGTGCACCGTGCACTCATAGTGCATTTCAAAATCGTCCAACTTATAAATACTGAATCGTACAACTACTAATATGAAAAAATAATTGGGAAAATTACCCTAAGGTACAAAATACACAACTCAATTGCTCTAAGGTACAAGTCAAAACCCTTATTACTTGTAGGTACAAAAATCCACCTAAAATACCTTCTTTACCCTTGACCCTATCCCATCTCTCACAAATTTTATTCATAAGAATAAACAGCCTCCTCCTCCACACAATTAATTTCAAATCCCCTCCCTCACTCTATCTCTAAAACCTATCCCATCTCTCACTAAAAATTTGTCTGCAACTTCTCGCTTCGAATTGAGGTGGTCGTCGGATCTGCTCGCTCGTGAGGCCAATGGTGGTGGTCGGGTTTGGATGATGTTGGTTGTGGTGGTTTCGACCGCAGTTTGGGTGATGGTAGTGGTCGGGTTTTCGACGGCGGTTTGGGTACAAGGAGGCGGGTTTCGACGGTGAATGTATGGACCGGTGGTTTTGATGGTTTTTGGGGTTGTTGGGCAACGACGATACCGACTGTTAAAGTGGGGATCTGTACAACAGTGGTTTTGTGGGGTTTGTACAAATCCGTCGCTGGGTGCGTGAAAATAAGGGTTGGTTAATGATGGATATATATGGGCGGATCTGAAATGAGACGTCATAGAATTCCCGTATGATTTTTTATTTTATTTTTGTAGAATTTCTTCATCTTTTTTGATCTTATTTGGGGTCGAGTACTATGATGTTTTGGTTGTAGTGGCGATGGACGCCGCCGGGGGGTGCGACAATTTTTGTGGTGGTGGAGAGTCGATAGATTTTTTCTGCATTTTTGTGCAAAATATATTTGCATTATGGCAAATTATTTTTGCACATATATAGATCATTTTTGGATTTTGTGTAATTTTTTATTTTTTTATTTTTGCGCTTGTGCAAATTTCTTTTGTTGATGATGAAAAATGTAGTAGGAATTAAGAAGAAACGATAGCATATTAGATGAAGAAAGAAAGTTCTACAATTTTTTTTGTACTTGTAAATATTTTTTTGTGTTTTTGTATATGAATTAAGAAATAAAAAATGAAAGAAGAATCTGCATTTTTTCTCAGTAAAGATGAAAGAAATATCTACAATTTTTTTTTGAAGAATGCTATTTTTGCAGATTTTTGTGTTCATTGTTTTTTGTTTTGGGAATTGGGGGCTGAAAAAATGGAAAATGAAAAACAAGAAAGGAAGGGAAGAATCTCATGTATGAAATTGGGATTTAAAATGGAGTAATTTTAAAAATTGTGCAAAAAAAATTGTGTTCGTGCAAAATCGAACGGTGCACGAAAATTAATGAATGTTAATCATGAACCGTGTACCAAAAAGTGAGGTGGAAGGTTTAGTAAGGGTAACATTGAGCTTTTACATTAAATTTTGCATCTTAGAGTAAGAGTTTTTTTGAAGTGCACCTCCTAGTAATTATATCACTCATTTTGTACCCATAGTAAGAACCTCAAAATAATTGTACAATTCAATGTAAATAAGTTGGTATAATAATTCATACGATTCTAAAATACATTATAAATGCACGGTACATCTGGATATACATGAGACCCAGTCTTTCAGAAATTGTTTAGCAAATCTATTCCTACCAAATATTCTTAGGCAAATTATTTTGTGCACCATTTGCACCAATTTTGATTTGGTGCAATTATATTTCAATTCTTTATATTTTTTTACCGGCCCGACTCGAGTGGTTCATGGTTTACCCTGCCCGAATAGGTCATGATTTAGGGTTAATGATTTAGTGTTTAGAGTGTAGTTTGTTCATTCAAATTAAAATTGAATACAATTACACCAATTGCATCTTGTGCAATTGGTGCACACAAGTGTTACTCGTATTCTTATGGACAGTCTAGCCAATATATATACCATTTACGAGTTGACGTCATAAGACAAAAGTTTACAAGTCATACAATAGATAAGAACAATATTCTACGAATTTGATCATATGCCCACAGGTGGGCACAAACTTATATGTTCACCGTTTATGTGGCCCGCCACATATGCAAGATCCCATCATCATTTAATTAATTAATTTAATTAATCTTCTCATTAATTATATAAATCTGAACCTTAAACTATGAACCCTAAACCATGAACCATTCGGGCCGGGTGAACCATGAACCACTCGGGCTGGGTTCGGTTCGGGTTCGGGTCGGGTTGGGTCCGAGTCGCGTAAAAAAAAACTATATACACCTAAACCCTAAACTATGAACCCTAAACCATGAACAATTCAGGCCGGGTGAACTATGAACCACTCGGGCCGGGTTCGGGTCAGGTTGAGTCCAGTCGGGTAATTTTTTTTTTAATATAATTAATGAAATTGGGTAAAGTATGGAATATATATAAAGGAGAAGATTGAATTAATTAAATAAACTAATTAAATGATGGTGGAGACCTATATATGTGGCGCCACATAAAACTGGACATATAACCACCTGTATGGGATGATCAAATTCGCAATACTCTAATAAAATGACTAACAGTGGGTTTTCCCTTTTTATGTTTACTCAACTAATTTTAGAAAACGAAATCGCATTGAGAGTTGTAAAACTGTTTAATAATCAGACTTACCTAATTAATTACAACAATAAATCAATGTTTGAGACAAAATGAAGACATCGTAACATTAAAGTTGATGTAGTGAATTAAATAATTCGAGGGTATAGTATCACAATTTATGCCGTGAGTCATAAATTCAAATAATTTGATTTTAAAATTAAAATGAGGGTACATGTGCTAAATGAACATCCAACATATTTTCATTAATTTTTTAACATAAAAACTTATATATAATATTGCGTACAAGTGATATGTGCAATTAGCTTAAATTAAAGTTTTTTTTTATTTCTCGTGAGTCAGGCCTAACACGTATGGATTCACGCTTCTTGTCTCTTCTTTCTCTCGATCTGGGTGCTTCTTCCTTTGCGATCTACCAGATTTTTTTCCGACGAGGTGTTCAGACTTACCAACGCTCTCTTGACCGTCTCCAATATGAAGAAATGATGATAAGGTTATGATCTGATTGTAAACGAAAAGTTGATTAAATTAGATATGTGTTCTAATTAGTTTGTAGGATTTGAATAAATTAGTATTGCTTTTGATATTTTTGTTGTTGTTATTGTTGTATAGAATTTGATTGAATAAAACTTCTCTTCTCATGTTGTTCTTTATAAATCTGTAATTTGGGACTAAGAATTTTTTTTTCGTGCTTGTACTGACTTTTGTTCATGTAGTAACATTATTTTGTTCATAGAGTAACATTCTTTTGTTCATATAGTAACACATCAAGTTGTTCTTTAAATTTATAATTTTGGACTGAGAATTACTTTTCGCGCTTGTACTAGTTTCTTTCATGTGGTAACACATTTTTCTTCATAGGGTAACACTTTTTATTTATGTAGTAACACATATTTTTTTAATGATATGTAACACTGTACAATGTACATATGTCGTCGTGATACTAAGTGAATACTCATGTGTTACCATATAAACAACAATGTGTTACCATATGATAATGTATTTTTTTTAAAAGGGTTAATTCTAAATAAATACACGACCTTTAGACCAAATATCAATTTAATCACGGGCTTTAGAATTATTGTATAAAAGCTCAACCTTTAATGTTGTTGCAAATTAATACACATTTTTTTCCTCCGGCCATGAAGAGATAATATGGCTCGCCAGAACGATCGAGTAAGATGAAATGTCCAAATCATAAATATAAAAAATATAAAAAAGGTGAATTAAAACAAAAAACAAAAAGCAAAATAAACGGAATCTAAAAAAAATATTTTTTTATCTAAATTCCAAAACTTTGGGGATTCTGGGATTTTTGTGCAAAACAAAATTTTGGGGACTTGCAGAACTCGATTTTGGGGATGGGGGTATGTGATTTTGCGATTATGAGGGTTTTGGGTTTTGCATAATCGATTGACTTTTTGGTGATGATGTGACGATGGAAGAATGAAGATGAACTGTTTGGTTTTTTATTTTTTATTTACATTTTAATTGTTTCATTTTTTTTATTTAGATTTTATTTCTTTTAATTTTTTGTTTTATGTTTTTATTTATTTTAAATGTTAATGATAAAGGATGTATAATATGATGTGAAATTATTTTAAAAAATCTTTAGTATGTGTCATCCTAACCGACAAGTATACACATGCTCAGGTGAGCCATGTCATCTCTTCTAGGCCGAAGAAAATAAAATGTGTATCGATTTGCAACAATATCAAAGGTTGTGCTTTAATACAATAATCTCGAAGATCGTGATTAAATTGACATTTGATCTAAAGGTCGTGTATTTATTTGGAATTAACCTTTTTTAAAATGATAATGTAATTTTTATTTCACATAGTAACATTTTTCTTAATAGGGTAACATTTTTGTTCATATAGTAACACATGTTTTTTTAATAATATGTAACATTGTACAATGTACATCGTAGTGATACTAAGTGAATGTTCATGTATTACCATATGAACAACAATGTATTACCATGTGATAATGTATTTTTTTTAAATGATAATGTAATTTTTATTTCACGCAATAACACATATCGTTTCTATAAGTATCACATTTTTTTCATGTAGTACCACATATATGTAGTAACACAATTTTTTTTTTTTTTTTTGAAAAATAATGTGTTCAATAAGAATTGAATCTGCGACCAAATACATTTAACAACAAACCTGAACCATTAGGCTACAACAAATATTTGACAAAAATATCCATCTATAAATATATATGCGCTCTACCAGCCCAATCCACAACCTTGGACCGCAGCGCCCGACCCGACCCGCTTCTGACGCGCGAGATTTTTGAGTAATTTACCTTAATTATGGTGTATTGCACATATCAATAGGGTGCAATATTTCACAAGAGTCTACTCATTTTTTATTTTTTATTTTATCGAACAAATGATGACTTGAATTCATAATTTCGCGACATAGATAGTGATGTTCTAACTGCTTAAGCTATTTCATTTTATTATTTATTTATTAATTATTAATTCATAAAAACTCATTAAATTATACTAAGTGTGGAAATTTATAGGTAAGATCAAATTAAAATGACGAGTACTCCTAGCTCCATTAAAATAAACAATAAGTTCTTTGAAAATATGTTTTAATTTTATTTTATTTTTTGGATCAATTGTTCGGGAAAATTACTATAAGATACAAAATTTATGGAAAAATTATTCTAAGGTACAATATGCAAAACTTACGTTGCACTGTAGTATCTAGTTTGAATTAAAGTGCAAATTTTGTTTGCACATTGTACCTTAGAGTAATATGTGTGTCCACTTTGCACCTTAGAGTGAGGACCCCCAATTGTTTCGGAGACATCTGAAACTGAAAACTATAATGGGTGGACCGAAATTATGAGGGTCGGCTTTATAGGATCGCGGGTTAAATGGACTAAAGCTTTATTAGTTCACTCTTAAGCCCTGTTTGGTTCATGGGATAGATTTGGATAAACAATTTAATACCAAGTAATAAACTATTTGATTCGCTGGACAAGGGCTCAAGATGCATTTTCAGTCTAGGTACAAAAATGTGTTTTATTTCAATATTGAGATACTAACATATACTCCCTCCGTCTCGGTATATTTGTCTCACTTCTTTTTGTTGAATTGTTTAAGAAATAATATTAAAATAATAGATAGTGAGTTTTTATAGTATTTAATGCATGAAAAGTGAAGGTATTTGGGGTAGTTGGGATAAAAAGTGAGGAAAATAATATTAAAATAATAGTTAGTAGTGTTACTTTTTCCTTTTATGAACAGAGACAAATATAATAGGACGTCCATAAAAGAAAAGTGGGACAAATATAGTGGGACGGGGGGAGTATATCCCAGTGGAGGGTGGGATAAAATCTATCTAAAATGCAATATTACCATATTAAATAGAGAACGAGTATTGCTAATGCTATGTGGAAAATGAGGTCGAGGTATAACGGTGATGGAAATGAAGATGAAAATAATAATGATGAATAATAATGTATTTTTTGTATTTTTTCTAAACAATTTGGATAAAAAATTTATATACAAGTGTGTTCTATATACATTTACATCAATAGTTCCAACGCCGGAGTCTAGGGAAATCCATGTAAATCAATAAAAAAAAGTGTATTCTACAATCCTGTCAAGTCTATGAAAATTCATGTAAATCAATAAAAAAAGTCAGTCAAACTATGCATGGAGTTTATGGATTTTCTAAATCCACAAACTTTTTAAAGTCCAATAAAATCCAATAGAATCTCAATTGAATACACCTCCCTTAGTTCAATTTAAATACATTTATGACATTTCAATAGGTAACTCACATAATCCCTCAATCCAAACACAAATAATATTTTTTTTAGTACAAGTTAAAAAGATATAATCTTGGAGTCCAAACATATACATATATACTCTTATTTTGATTTAAATAATTCAGTTTAATTAGTGCAATCATACGCAATCCTATCACAACTAGTGCATTTAATCCTATGAAGCAAACGAGGCCTTAATGATTCCGTAATTATTGAAATCCAATCTTAGCAATTCTCTAACTAAACAGGCACTAACATGGAGCTAAATAAAATATTATAAAAATTCAATTTAATTTAAAATGTAATACGTGCAATTAGATTACTTATCTACTAAGCCCCCGTTTGGTTCGCGGGATTGATTGAGATGGGCCATGATTAGGATTTTAATCCCAACTAATCTTTCGTTTGATTTGTGGCATGAGGATCCATGATATACTTCAAGCCCGGGTAGAAAATATATTAAATCCCTCCATAGAGAGATACGCCAATCTCATGTGAAAGGTGCAATAGATCATATCTCAAATGCAATATTATAAATTGTCCTTCTATTGTTTGAATAGATTCACAAGAATAAAGTGTGGTTGTTTCAATTCAATTTACGGGTATTTATGACATTTCAATATGTATCTCATCTAATTCCTCAATCAAATTCTACAATCCAAACACATATCTTGATACAAATAAATTCAGTCCAATCATATCAATTCATCAATCTTACCCAATCTCATTCAATCCTATCACATCTAATCAATCAAGTCTCATGAATCAAACACCCTCTAAGCGTGTGATTCAATCTCTAAAAACTTATAGAAAATCATTTTTTTTAAAAGACTGATAGATTGAACTTTTTTTTATAAATAAATACTACTACGTTATGAGTTTGTAAATAATAACTAAATCTTTACTTCTAAATCAAACCATTGGATTACTCTTCAAAAGTCAAGGTCAATTTAAATTGTACTTTTTAAATAAAGACAATTATTTTTCTTATTTCTAAATTTTTTATGTTATGTTTAGTTTGGATTTTAAATGATTTTTAAATGAGATTTTTTAAATCCTCATAAATAATAATGTGTCTTTTTTTTTTAAGTAGGAAGAGATTTAACTTTATATAAAATCAATGTATAAGAGTGATCGACGTTGTATTATTATATTTTTGTTGAATGAATTTTATGTCAAATCAATGTACAAGAATGAACGATGTTATATTATTATTATTAATAAAAATGTAATAATTAAATGATTGTGTAATGATTAAAGTTTATAGGTTGATAGGAGTGTATTCTAACAACCAGTTTATAAAATCCCGGAGTAAAATCGGTTTGTGATTTTAAAATCCAAAACCAAGTTTTCGAAACTCAAAGTAAAACTATACTGTTTATTTCTCGATCAACAATACTTTGCAAACACAGATTGTTACCCTTTTATATTTTAGTGATTTACAAATACATCTACTGTTGTCAATTGATTTTGATTGGTTCAATCAATTTGATATTTTTAGTTGAAATTGGCGTAGTTTGTTCTGATTAAAATAGAAAAATCAGAATATTAAAAAAAAAACATATTTGGGCTCTCAGGCCAACCTGTTTAGCCTGCCGGTTAGTCGATTACCAAACCCAGCTAGCCCTCCAGTGCTCAAACCTAGCTTGCATATTTCAGAACTAAATGGCCGCCCAACAATCCGCTGCCTACTTAGTATGTGTTTGGAAACACAAGTCAAGGAAGAAGTTTTTTTTTTTAAATAAGCTGAGTCATGCCAGCTTAAAAAAAAACGCTTAACCAATGTTGATTTGTGACTCAAAACAGGTACTTAATATTTCTACTAGAAAACTCGATCGCCTACCATTAAAAAATGATGTGTATTGTCAAAGTGGATTAACTCAAGTTGTTAGAGTGTTACTACCTAAGACCGAGAGGTCCTAGGTTTGAGACGAGTTTCCCCTTCTTTAATGGGATTTAAATTGGAATTTTCCATCCTCTTTGGGTTTTCTCCTCTACCATGTTCGAAAATGTTGTAAGTGAGCGAACATTGACCTCCCCCATCTTAAAAAAAAATAAAAAATGATGTGTATTTTCTAGAATGGTACATTTATTGATCTCTGATATATATTTATTTATTTTAGAAAAGAGTTTATTATGCATACAAGCAAACATTTCTTGTCCTCTAGTAATCTATAGAATTGAGGAACAAGAAAATCTTCCTTTTATCATGTTATAGTGGTGGGTCAATATCATGAGTGACTAATACCACCAGATTCAACGTTACAAAAGCCAAGCCGTCATCATCACCATCCTCCATCACCCTTTGGAAAATCGAAATGATATTAGCCGTGTCATTTTTTGTGTTCCACTTTATTTTTTATAGTCTGTATTTTTAACGTATGAAATGTTAAAAAATATTCAATGAAGTACCATAATTCTGAATTCATGTATTGAATGATCAGGAGATGAAATACATATTAAAACATAAAAAATGGAACAGAAAAATAAAAATGCTAAAAACACTGTAAAGCCCCTGAAAGTAGTGGATTGACAATCAACTTGTGCGTGTGGAGACACAAATTGAGGATGGGATATGGAGTTTCAATTTTGTCATTAATCATGTATATACAACTTCTATGCCCGGTCCAACGGCTACATTTTATGTACCTATCTTATATATATAGGAGTATCATGCTACATAGGTGCGTGATTTAAATCATGACGTATAGTAGATTAATAAAATTAATTAATTAATAATATATAATATTAATTATTTATTAGATTAATAAAATATGTTATTAATTATTAATATATTATTATATTATTAGAATATTCATGAATATTGAATTGAATAAAGTTGTGCTTATATTTGAATTCATTCAAATACCTTTCGAACTAATAACATATACTCCCTATGTCTTGAATTAATCTACACCATTTTATGGGAACACAAAATACGTGTTGATATTGTGAAGATGTTGGTTCATATGTGAAACAACATTCTGAATAACATCCTTAACTTGTCCTTTCTTATTACACTAACTCCAGTTTGTTAGATATTTCTTTTTATGTTTCTTACACTGCAGGTTAACGACATGGTGGTTATTATGTCAAGTGGTTGCCATTGTAAGAGTGAGAGATGAAAAGAACATGGATGATTATCAAAAGATCATGGAGTGGTGTGTGGAGATTTTCTAGGCTGTCCAAACAGGGCCTAGTGGATGAGACAATGCAGTTGGGTTCGAAGATCAATATTTCAATTTGTCTTCTCCAAAATTCAAAAATATATAGTATCCAAGACACAACTTATTGAGTGTTTAGTACATCTAGAAGTGTGAGAGTCGATACTATTGATTTGTGTTGGTCGAATATTTTTCGATATTCCTATCAACATTGTGTCTAAGTAGCTTCTATGTTAGATTGAATATGATCACTAGGCATACGTGTGAAAAGATTATTTAGAGAAATGTATTTTTACACTACACTTTTTTTTTTGTCTTTTAAAAGGTCCTTGTTTATATCACTACTCATTTTAATGAAGTTTTTAATCATGAGACTCGTATAGTCTGAATTAAGACTATACACAAATTTAAAATCTTTTACAAAGTGTTTTTTTAAGTCTTCCGCTGTTATATGTTGTTGTTTATGTAGCATAATATTTTTAACAATACTCTGAAGATCACGCGCACACACTTTCAATTGAAAATTGAATAATAAGGGCGTGTTTTGAAACACTTAAAACATCTTCCAGAAGTACTTATTTTCAAAGCTCCCCCTCACAGCTTTTGAAAATAAGTATTTTTGGAAGTTGTTTTAAGTCTTTCAAAACACATCCTAAATAGGATATTGAGGGGTAATTTTGTAAATTTTCTATGTATAAAGTAAAAAAATTGGTTGGATTTTGCGTGTGTTTGAGATCAAAAGTAATTGCATTTTGTGGAAAATTTTGAATATTGTGAGAATGAAATTTATAGAGGGGTTTCTATTATTTTGATGTGCAAATTATTTTGAGCCGTACGAATAAAAAAGAGCATGCAAGTTATTATAAGTTATAACATGGGGAGTATTATTAATTGACAAAGTATTATATGAACCAGTTTCACCATACCAATATCCATGCACCACTATCCAAATAGAAAACGGGTAAAAAATGGGTCATACATAACCAAAATTTCCCTTTCTAATTCACTCACTTTTTTGGATTTTTCTCTCTCTAATCCTAATATTTAGCTCGCGATCGGAATCTCTCGACCCCAAAATCCCGCGCTGCTCATTTGAGATCTGCTTGTCTGTAACTCTCTCCCTTCCAAAATTGCGATCTACTCGTCTCTATTTGAGTGAGTAACAAAAGTGTCATATAACTGTTTAAAATTTATAAGTAATTGACTCCAATTCAGATAAAAGGCTATCCTATTGTTTCTAATATGTAACGGTAGTCCAGGAACGGAAAAAAATCTGTAGATAGCAACACACAATATAAATAGATGAACACTGACCACATTAATGATTTTAGAAAAGTCTAATAAATTGAAACAACAAAGTGATTATAATTAATCACTTTAATTACTCCACAATATAAAGAGAAAAAAGCAATTGCAGGAGATGAAATATATAATATAGGAGCATTCACCTTCAGAGCCTCTTTCAAAACACAAAATCAGCACATCAGAGAAAAACAGTAGTATCACAAACAGTTTTTGATGTAGAATCGTCAAATTGACAATTCTGGTAAGTGCAACAAAAGTAAATAGGATCATGAAGTATCTGTAGTTTCTTAACACTCAAAACCCTCGGTATTACCCATAATCAAACTTCTAGATATACAAATTCGAAAATAATAATGAAATTCTGTGATTTCTAATCAAAATTCTTCAAACAAATTGGGGAAAAATTAAATATATACTGTTTATACGCGTACACACAACAAAAAATTCAGAATCATGAAGTATCGATTAAAAAAATAGTGTAGTTACCTCTAATAGATAACCAAAAACCGTCGCTGAAAACACCAAAACGACGAGCAGATCGCGATTTTGAAAGTAGAGAAGTTCATATTGGTTAATTTCATGCTCCCATTGTGGATCATAGTAAATTAAAGGCTCAATGAAATAGATATATGGTCATGTTTTGTAGCTTTTCCATTTGTTATAAAATGGCATTACTGAAATTGTTGCATCCTTATTTGATATTTGTTAATGACTTTGATATTCATATTCTTGCACTTCTTCTTCAATGGAATATGTGAATATGAACAGAATATGAGAATAAATATCAGAACCTTGATTAAAGCTTTGTTATTGTTAGATATCATGCAATTAGGATCAAATTATCAACATACTTCTATAATTTTATATCTTTATGTATTTGTTTCAATTAAATAATTTGTTGAATCCTCTCATTTGTTTATTGAAGGATGGGCAAGCGGCAAAAACAATGTTGCTTGAAGGACATGGATCCTTATAAGAGGAAGTATTCAGTTAGATGGTGTTACTTGATGTTAATTTGTTGAACCCTCATTGTTGTAGGTATTGCTGAGAAAATAAAAGTTCAACGAGATGAAGAAAAAAGAAGTACCGAGATAGTTGAAGAAATTATGTGAAATTAGAATAGGGAAAAGGAAGGTGCAGGATTGAATTGAATAGATTAGAAAGATTGTTTGTTAAAATGATATTTGATATATTGTTAGTTGAATACATTAGAAATACTATTGTTGTTGTGCTATTAAAATATTTACTTTCAGGGTAAGATGTTTGAACACATAGGTTGCTCTAAAAGAACTTATTGGTGATGTATAGGTTATCTAAAACTGGATATGTTTTTCTTCCATTGTGCGGTGTAATATTGTTTTATTGTCTGTACTGAAGCAAAGTCTCTTTAACTTCTGGTTTTCAGTTTTTCTAACTTCAAATTGGAATAGGGAAGTTGGGAATGTGATGTTGGTTGTATTTGTGATGTTAAACATTCTATATATTAAGTTTATTGATATGGTTTCCATACATTTTTAGATTGAGTAGATCAATTATATAGTAATTGTTTTTCACGTTGATGTGTGACAATGAAAAATTACAGCAGAAAAGTTTCAAGCCCGTATTCACATTGTGCAGTACTATTTGATACTAGTATTATTTGATATTATGTATGGTACGAGTAGATATGTGTTATAATATTAGTTGATTTGAGAAATAGTATTAATTAGTTACTCTTTAATTTGGGCAACAATATTGTATAAATTGATGTTATATGAGCTATAGTATTAGTAGAAATGAACTATAGTATTAGGTGACATAAGCTATAGTATTAATTTATATGAGCTATGGTATTACTCCCTCCGTCCCCCAAAAGTATGCTCAGAGGGCTGAAACATGTTTTACGGAAAGGTAGATTAAGCAAGTCTACGGACACAATTTTTTTTAATCTTTATAGTCCAACAAACACTTAATTACTCAAGTTATCATTATACTTTACTCACATTTAATTATGTTATTCATAAATGGACTTAATCTACCTTTTCGTAAAACATGTTTAAACCCTCTGAGCATACTTTTGGGGGATGGAGGTAGTACATGATATGAGTTATGGTATAAGTTGATATGAGTTATAGTATAAGTGAATATGATACTTATATGGGCTATAGTATTAAATTATACGAGCTATAGTATTAAATGATATGAGCTATAATATTAATTGGTATAAGTTATAATATTAATTGGTATAATATGAGCTATAGTATTTTTTTTTTGATCGGACAAAGTTAGTTGTTAGTACACCAAACACCCCAAACACTCCACAAATTCATCAAGTCACCTTATAACTCCCATAACTCCAATTCGTTCCCAAAGGGAATCGAACTGGTCTCCCACTCAATTGAGGAGCCCAGTGGCCAGGTGGGCTAAGCCACCTGGTTAATATGAGCTATAGTATTAATTAATATGAGTTATATTATTAATTGGTATAAGCTATGGATATATGAGTTTAGTATAAATTGGTACAAGCTATGGTATATGAGTTTGCTATATGATTAAATTATATGAGCTATAATATTAATTGGTATAAGCTATAGTATTATTTGGTATAAGTTATGTTATATGAGTTTAGTATAAACTGATACAAGCTATGGTAAATGAGTTTGCTATAGTGTTAAATTATAGTATGAGTTATAGTATTAATTAGTATAAGCTATAGTATTAATTGGTATAATATGAGCTATAGTATTATTTGGTATAAGCTATGTTATATGAGTTTAGTATAAACTATAATTCAATTGATATGAAATATAATATTAATTGATATAAGCTATGGTATATTTCATGAGCCATAGTATTAGTTAATCAAAGGAATTTAAAAGTTAAAAATTTCAAATATTTGAGGATGCAGCAAGATTCGAACCACGCACCCTGAAAAAATAAATAAAGAAGTCAACCACAGGGCCACTAATGCTATTGCTTTAAAGTTGCATTTGGATTTATATATGCGTTCAAACGCCTGGGTCGTAACCTGGCCCATATTTATTATATGTATAGTGATGTATGGTACACCACTTACACACAAAATCTGCTCTTATTAATTATTATAAATTAGTATTCGTGAATATTGAACCGAATGCAGTATGATTATATTTGATTCAAATACCTTTCAATTTTTTAAAAATTAATTTTATATTCAAATACGAGTAACAATAAATAATTTTTTTTAAAAATTAATTTTTTTATCCGCGATGGTACATAGTTGGTAAAATTTGACTGGGTATACCGGTAGTCGGTGCCATCATTCCTATTTTGACCCGAGCCATCTTATTTTTAAATATATATAGAATAGGTCAACGAGTGGCTCCACGCGTCTTCTGCGCGTGCGGGTATGGGTCCCGCAGAGACCTAAGAGTCAGAGCCCGACAGCGACGTTCGTGTGTGTCACAAAACATTCCTCTGACTAATTATTTCGTCACACCATTTTCTCCGCCTATGTTCACACCTCTTTTCTAGCTTCACTAATATTTTGACTTCTAATTGTAAATGATTACAATTAGTTATTCAAATATTAATTGTTGTATTCTTGGCTAGATTTTTGTTCTTTCTTCAACATGTCTTCTCTTATTGAATTCAATTTTTATGGGTTTTTTATTGGTAGGTGTAGGGAGGAGGTTGCGGTTGGTAGCTTGGGGGTTTGCGAGGGTAATTTTTATGTACATATAATGCTAGTTGATTATCATGTGGTTTTTATAGATGAACAAATAATCTATCAAATAAATAAAGATAAAATTTGGTAGTGAAATGCTCTTTTAAAACTCTTTTGTGCATTTATTGTACTTAGAATCCAACCCTTTATAACTGAGATAACAGTCTCATTTTATAGAATAAAATCGTGCATTGTCCACGTGACTCTGATTGACTGAAGATGACATGATCAGGCTTGGTTCTTGAGACCCATTACACTCATCAATTTCTTTGAAAGAAATTGGGTCAACCCGATCACATGATTCATATCGACATTTCAATGAACGACTGCATTTCACTTGTTTTTTTATAGTAGCCTCTTTCTTCTCATGGAGTGTAACTACTATATGTCAATTTTTTTTAATCAGACAAGACAAAGTAAATGAAAATATAAATGAGATTTATATTGGAGCTACTTACATTTCAAATATGCTCTGCTTTTGCAAACTTGGAGTACAAGTATCGAAAGAATTTCGTTTCATATAAAAATCTGAATTTGTAGAGAGATGTAAAATTAATTCGTTTATATTACTTCCCTAATACTCTCACTCGCTTGTGGACTTAATTCTCTACACTCTATTACGAGAACGAGGTTCATCGAGTGGATAATTTAATATGAGTGAAGTTGCTTTCAGCTAGATGAAATTCTTTCAACCTCTTAACCCCAATTTTCTTATTATGTTTGAAATTTTTAAAGATAACTAAACAAAATTTCTAAAATTTATGTTATATTTTTGAGTAGGTTTAGTGTGAAAATTTTTATGTATGAAAATCTATAAAATTATCTTAAATCAACAATCTACACCCTAAACACTAAATAATGAACTCTAAATTATAATCTACTCGGGCCGGGTGGACCATGAATCACTTGGGCCAAGTGAACCATGAACCACTCAATTTTATCTTACCTTCACCGATTACAGAACTTGATTGTAAATTAAAGTTTTTTCATGTATGAAAATATTCGTACTAGACTTTGTCTATATTTTTTGGTACTTGTAGATATATTAAGGAAATCAATTTTGACTTACACAATGTAATATTTTAAAATAATTAAAAATTCTCAAAATTTATTCCAGCAAAAGTAATTTGAATTTTTTTTTTATAAAATATTCTTTGTTTCATCAGTTTATTTATTTATTTTACTAATTTGAAGAAATATTAAAATAAATAATATCACATAAATAAAAAGATCAATCAACATTTCTACAATATACAAGAAAAGTCCAAAAAAAAACCCACATAAAAAGCAGTAAATGGACTAAAATTAAAAACTATATAAACATACATGATCAAAATAAAAAGTTGAAATATCTCGAACCAATTTAAACACAGAAGTTGTTAAACTTTAAAAAATATATATAATTCCTAATAAAATAATCAAAATTATTAAGATTTACTTTCACATTACGATAATCTTCTTTTAAAAATTAATTTATAACCATAACATAAATCTCCTTTTTAAAAATAATCCGTCAACAAATCAGTCATTTTCTTTTTAAATAGCTTATTTGAATAGTAGAAAATATCAAGTAATTCAGTGGTAATCCAATGTGGATAGCATGACACAGAATTAAATGCCGAAAGACATGATGAGTAAAGAGGTTTTGACTAAATTTAAGAGAATAAACATAATCTATATTATTGAGGAATTATAAATTTCCTAATGGCGGCTGCCTTTCTATTTTATATATATATATATATATATATATATATATATATATTTTTTTTTATTAGTAAAAGAGAGATATTATAAAATTGTAGAGTACAAGGGGTACTCAACCATTTTACAACAATTTCACAACAAAGTGACTCAGGTTACAACACTTAACTGCTCCAAGCTATCTAATGGTTCTCGAATCCAATTTGAAACCGGTTTGTCGTTCAAAGATTCTTCTCTTGCAATAATCCATGACCACGTTCTAATTTTGATTTCATCAACTAACTTGTTCACATCCGGAATCTTGTTCTCAAAGTATAACTCATTCCTTGCTCGCCATATTACCCAGATAATACCAGCTCATAAACTTATAATCACTTTATTGTCTTTCAGATCGTTGAGTAAGGCACTATGTTGAAGTAAGTTCATGGTTGGTATTGAATGAGGTACAACCACAACGTTCAGCCATTGATAAATTTTCGCCCATATTGTAGAAGCAAACTTACAGTTGAAAAAAAGATGTGATGTGTTTTCCTCTTCTTCCCCGCATAAGATGCATTTTACCTCGTCGCTGCTCAACGTGATTCCTCTTCTAGCTAAGTTGTCTTTCGTTGTCATTCTTTCTCTTAACACTTTCCACGCAATAATCTGAAATCTTCTCGGTGCATAGTTACGTCAAATCTTCTTGAACATCTTCATGCCTTGCTGATTTTCCGTTCTTTGCTCTTGCTTCATTTGCAAAATTTCGTAAGCCTTGCTTGCTGAGTATAGCCCGTTTGGAGTGTGTTATTATATTAAGAGGCACATTTGCATGAGACCGTTTCACGGTGAGACAAAATATAATTTGCTCATACACTTTAACATTTTGGGAAGAATGAGTGTCAATTATGCTAAATTGTACTCTGTCTCATACATGAGATCTTCTCATACGAGTTTTTGTCATATATTAATATATACCTACTTTTCAAATATATACAAAACTCCATCCATCCCAAATTTCGCATTTACTGTTTGTACAATATTTTAATTTTAATGTATAAATTATTTATTAGTATTAAAAAAATAAAGTTATTTTTTTATAAGGATTATGTGGTAAAATAATGATATTTATGTAATTAAAGAAAAAAAATTAATTTTAGTGTGAGGAAAATAATGACATATAGTGTAATATTAAGATGTCTGAAATAGTTTTCTAAAAAGGATAAAATTGTTTTATTCTTTTTTAAGAAAATATTCAAATATGCAATTTATTTTTTCTTGAAAAACTGAAACGTTCAACTTATTTTACATTAAACAAGATGAACATTTTAATACAAAAAAATTGGAACGCTTCAAGAAAACAAGTTGCAGGTTTCAAAAAAATAATTAAAGGTCCGCTTGGTATGACAAGGGAATGATAATGGTAATGAATATTATTGAGGGGTCAATCACAATGAGTTATTGATTGCATTGTTATTGTTTGGTTAGAAAATCAACAATGTATGTCATTTTAGGAGGGTCGAGTGAATGATTAGTGAATACATGAGTGAAATTAGGTAAAGAAGTAGGGTAATCAGTTACTTACTTCTATTCCTATTACGGATGTATCAAAGTTGTCAGACGCTATTAACAAAAATAATTCTCATTACCCTCTTCCATTACCCCCAACTAAACGGGTCCTAAATTTCACCGAGCATGACTTTACCATAACTCAGATTATACACATAATCATTGTTGAAATGGAGTACCGTAATTTCCGGCATACTAGGTTTTGCTCAATTAATATTCAATCATTTCAATTAAAACTTTAGATCTTGACGTAGAGAACTTGCTTGAGCGTGAATCAAATTCTGCAGTTGTCTTCACTCAAGTTTGAATTTTTAATCAATTGATTGCAATCACGTATCCTTTTTTCTTGTCTCTATGTTTAAAAACGCTTACAAGAGAGCCTAACATTATTATTATCATCATGTCCGAAAATGTTAAATGTGGTGGATCGGCATTATTATTAAGTTGTCATTATTTCCCAAAAATAGTTATGCTGTACTATATAGGAGTAATAATTATAATGATAGGCTAATTTATAATTATATTTCTCATGTGAGACCTATTGCTTGAAAATAGTAAACATAATTTACTTTTAGTTAAGAAGGATAATACAAAATGATTAATGTATATCGGTCCTACAATCCGGCTAATATTATAAATGCATGCTCATATAAATATTTGCCAATAAGAAACTATTATCACAAAAAAAATTTATGATCGAATTCACGTGAATCGTCTTTGTTTAAGCATCAATATTTAATAATTTTTAAAAAATTAATATATAAAATTAAATATTTTTGAAACAGTGATATTTCATTTGCTAAACAATAATAAATAATAATATTTAAAAAAGAATAGTTCCGATGAACTCGAGTTTATAGAAAAGATGTTGTTGTTAATAATTACATGGCCAATTGCTATAATTTTGATAAGAAACATTATTTGTTTTTATCTTTTCCAAGAACAATTAGTAATTATCATTTGTCACACACAGTTGATTAGGGTTGACATATCGTACCGTATTGGTTATACATTATACTGTATCAAAATTTACGGTATGAGAAAATCCATATCGTACCGTACCGAAAATTTCGGTATACTGAAGTTTCGTTATGCTAAAATCTCATACCTTATACCGTACCGTACCGAAATTTCGGTATACCATATCGTAATGCAATTTCGATACACCATACCGTACCGAAATTTTCCGGTATATACCGAATTAATTGTATATCATTTCATACCGAAAATTTGGTATACCGTTCATACCTTGATTATTTATTAAAAAAAGACTTGTATTTTATAAATAATAATTTATCTTAACATATGTCTTAGTAGTCTAACTGTTCAATACAACAAATATTAAAAATAATATAATCCATGTTTCAACAAATGTTAAAAGAGAAAGAGTCAAATGAGAGAGAAAATACTAAGACTAGAGTTCGTAAACTAAAATTTTAATTAAATTAAAAAAAAATAAAATTATATATATATATATATATATATATATATATATATATATATATATATATGTCTTTGTATTAGGTATATATCGATATCCGAAAATTTTTAAATTATCTGGGACCTTCCAAAATTTTATACAGTTACCGTACCAAAATGTTCGGTACAATAATCATACCGTACCAAAAATTTCGATAAATTCGGTATTTTTCAGTACGGTACGCCTGATATAACGGTATATTCGGTATATTTTCCACCCCTACACGTGATTCATAATAATTATTAAAATAATTATACTATTCAAATAATTTTAGAATATATATAATTTTAAACTATGCATTTTTCCGGTGAAACTTGTTCATAATATAAAATTTATATCATTACATTTATAAATTAAAACATACAACACTTGTCAACTGATATTACTATATTTATAAATTAATGTCATATTATAATTAATATATGTTATGGGTATTAATTTACAAGAATAATGATATCAATTTATAAGTGTAATAATATCAGTTTTATATTTTTATTTTATTTATTTTTGGCCAGGAAAAGATAATTCATTAAAATGAATTGTTTAGGTATAAGTAATACTCATGGTAAATAATATAAATTTTATATTATAAACAAGTTTTATTAGGAGAGTCTAGGTTAAACTATATATACAATCTTTCAGATGTATAATGTAAAATGTCTAAAATTGAGAGTATTTCTTCACGAGGCAAAAGTGTTACCATGGGTGGATCTATGTTGGGATTGCACCGAGCTTCAGCCTAGTGCAAGCCCCAATTAACATGCTATATATCTATATGTAATGTGTGAATAAAATTCAATATATAAATTTAAGCTCACTCAAATATTATTTCCTACTTTATATTTAACTTGCAATCCCCAGTCCAAAATTAAAAGTTCATCCCCACATTCTTCATTCAATTTTTTTTTTTTGACAAACAAATATATAATCTATTACAATGTGTTCCTTCTACCACATGGCACATCTTTTTTCTCATCTTATCAGTCGGAACCACAACACCACCTTCTCCAATCCAAGCGTGAGGACATGGGAGGTCAACGCTCACTCGCTTGCAGCATTTTCGAATATGGTCAATATTCCACACTAAAGTTTCATCCACATTCTTCAAGATCTCGAGCATACGGACCCATAGAGGACAGAGAACCCCATATAAAGGGCGTAGTACCCCATAAAGGGTGGAAAATCCCCAATAAAGGAGGCAGCATGTCTCGAACCCAGGACCTATTGGTCTAGGTAGTGGTGCGCTAACTGTTAGGATTTAAACAACAATTATGGAGAAAATAATGAAAACACGAATTAAGGAACACAAATTTGGTTACCCAGTTGTTCGGGAATGACTACGTCTGGGGGCACTACCAAGCCAGGAGATCTACTATTTTCGAGTGATATGAGTGATACTATGATACAATGAGTCAAAAGAGTATTTAAATGAAACCCCAGTTTGGCCCATCGGGGCGCTCGACTGAGCTCCGTGGTCGAGCAGATGTGCTCGACTGAGCTCCTTGGTCGAGCGCCTTGATTACCCTGGATCCCGCCGTGCTCGATCGCCTTTGGTCGAGCAGAAGTGCTCGACCAAACCCCCTAGTCGAGTGCCTTGAGCGGCCTGCATCCCTTCTCCGACTCAGGCTCCATAACCCAACAATCTCCCACCTGGAGGCTGACTCCAACTGTAACTAGTCTCCGTTTCAACGGTTTCTCTCACTGGTAGTAGTGTCGGGCCTTCATCTCAGTTTTCAAGGCCAGTTGAAGTCATGCATAACTTCAACTTCTCTAAGGTCACAACCTTAGTCAACATGTCAGCATGATTCTCACTTCCTCGAATCTTCATCGGCTGTAAGATCTTGTTCTTAATGAGGTAACGAATGTAATGATACCTCAACTCAATATGCTTCGTCCTCGAGTGAAAGGCCGAATTTTTTGCCAAGTGAATAACACTCTGACTGTCATTATACCGAATACTATCCTTTTGCTCCTTCCCCAATTCACACGAAAGATTCTGCAACCAAACCATTTCTTTACTAGCCTCAGTAACTGCAACGTACTCTGCTTCTGCAGTGGACTGAGCTATGATCTTCTGCAACTTAGAAGCCCAAGAAATTGATGTACCACTAAAAGTAAACACATACCCGGTTGTACTCCTCCTTTTGTCGAGATCATTTGATGCCAAGTCTGCATCAACATATCCTGCCAACTCAATGCTTTTGCCCTCAAAGCAAAAAACTTGTTCAGTAGTACCTCTCAAGTACCTAAGGATCCACTTCACTGCCTCTCAATGTTGCTTACCCGGATTGCCCATAAACCGGCTAACAACTCCCACCGCCTGTGCAATATCCGGTCTTGTACACACCATAGCATACATCAAATTGCCAATTGCCGAAGCATACGGGGTGTTTTGCATGTAGGTCCGCTCGTCTTCGCTACTAGGTGAGTCCTTGTTGGATAGCTTGAACTGACTTCCCAATGGGACCCGAACCGACTTTGCATCTTCCATACTAACTCTCGTCAAGACTTTCTTTATGTATTCAGCCTATGAAAGATACAACTTTCCTGCCACCTTATCACGATAAATTCGCATACCTAAGATTTTCTTGGCCTCTCCAAGGTCCTTCATAGCAAACCTTTCAGATAATTTTTTCTTCAACTTGCTCACTTCCCGAGCACTGGAGTCTGCTATCAACATGTCATCAACGTATAATAGCAAAATGATATAACCACCATCATACCTCTTGAAGTAACATCAATGGTCAGCTTCACACCTATTGATTTCAATCTCGTGCATGAACCCAGCAAACTTCTTGTACCACTGTAATGGAGCTTGTTTCAAACCATACAAACTCTTCTTCAATCTGCAAACTAGCTCACTATTCCCCTTTGACAAGTATCCTTCCGGTTGCTTCATGTAGATGTCCTCATCTAGGTCACCATGAAGAAAGACTGTTTTCACATCCATCTGTTCTAACACCAAATTTTCTGCAGCCACCAGACTCAGAACTAACCGAATGGTAGTTAGCTTCACCACTGGAGTAAAAACATCATTATAATCAATACCATGTTTCTGCTGAAACCCCTTAACAACCAGTCTTGCTTTGTAACGTTTGCTTCCATCAGCCTCCTCTTTGATTCTGTAAACCCACTTATTATGCAGTGCTTTCTTGCCCTTAGGGAGCTCAACTAGTTCCCAAGTTTCGTTGGTCACCAACGAATTCATATCATCATCCATCGCAAGTTTCCACTTGCTCACCTGTTCACTACGTATAGCCTCTGCATAACATTCAGGTTCACCACCATCAGTCAACAATAAATAATGAAGAGAAAGTGAATACCTATCAGGAGATCTCTGTTCTCTCATGGATCTCCGCAGCGGAATTGTTGGTGGTGGTGTACTTGGTTCTTCCTCAATAACCTCCTGATCATCTAGAACCCCCTTGCTCCCACCTGAGTTCGAAATGTCTAACTCCACAACCTGAGTCTCAGAACCACCTTCTTTGGATATCCCCAACTTGTCTTTGTACAACACCTGCTCATTAAATATGACATCTCGACTACGAATTATCTTTCGGTTTTCCTCATCCCAAAATCGATAGCCAAATTCATCACCGCCATATCCAATAAACGTACACTTAACAGATTTAGCATCCAATTTACTTCTACTAGTAGCATCAACATGAACATATGAAACACACCCAAATACTCGAAGAAAAGACAGATTTACCTCCTTACCTGACCAGGCCTCCTCTGGTATGCCATTTTCCAAGGGAGTTGAGGGTCCTCTGTTTATCAAGTAAGCTGCAGTGTTAACTGCTTCCGCCCAAAACATCTTTGGCAGCCCACACTTCAATCTCATGCTTCTAGCACGTTCACATAGCATTCTGTTCATGCGTCCTGCCACACCATTCTGTTGGGGGGTTCCTCTCAAGGTTTTCTCCATTCGAATTCCATTCGCCTCACATAATTATTTGAACTCACGGAGCTCGTACTCTCCACCATTATCTGATCTCAAACACCTCACCTTGAGACATGTTTCAGTTTCTACAAGGGCCTTCCACTTCCTGAAAGCATTAAAGGCATCAGACTTATTTTTCAGAAAATAAACCCATACCTTCCTCGTAGAGTCGTCAATGAAAGTCATGTAATATGATGCTCCACCAAGAGATGTCATTGGTGCTGGACCCCACAAGTCGATGTGGACTAACTCCAGCTTCTGCTTCTTCAAGGTTCTGCCTCCCTTCGAAAAACTCACCCTTTTCTCTTTTCCGAATACACAGTCCTCACATAACCCGATGTCAACTGTCTTGAGGTCTGGCAGTTTACCCTTCTAACACATAACTTTCATTCCTTTCACACTCATGTGGCCAAGACGACAATGCCACAAATCTGCATTCTCTTTTTCACTTGCAAGAGCAATGCTGTCCCGGGTGTTGCCTGTCATATACAACGTTCCCTCTTTATTGCCTCGAGTCACTACCATGGCACCTTTGGATATCTTCCACGTGTTACACCCAAAAGTCACCTTGTAACCCTCATCATCAAGCTGCCCAACTGAAATTAAATTCCTCTTCAAACCAGGAATATGTCTCACATCTTTCAACTGCAAAACAGTCCCATTTGGTGTTTTAATCTGAACATTCCCCTTCCCTTTGATTTCCAGAGGCTCATCATCAGCTAGATAAACCCTCCAAAAGTTCCCGGAAGTGTTCTTCTCCATTACGTCAGCACTGCTGCACGAATGAAACGGTGCTCTAGAATCTAACACCCACGATTCCAATGGACTGCTTACGCTTAAGATTAATGCATCTGAGCCCTCATCAGTGGCGGCGTTTGCTGAGTTTTCATTCTTCTTTGGTGCATTCCCTTGTGCCTTTGCTTGTGCCTTGCACTCTCTTTTGTAATGACCAAGTTCATGACAATTGTAACACTCAACTTGACTCTTATCTTTCTTGGGCTTATCTTTGCCCCTTGACTTTGATCTAACACGATTTGGCTTCCCCTTGGACTCAGATATGTCTCTGTTTCCCACACTCAAGGCTGATCCTGTGGCCACACCCAACTCTTTCCTGCGAATTTCTTCGCTCATGATCAGATCTCAAACCTCATCAAATTTTAGTTTCACTTTACCCGCTGAAGCACTAATAACCGTTACCGTCCCACTCCAACTTTCTGGTAAAGAAGACAACAAAATTAGGGCTTGAACCTCATCATCAAAATAAATCTCAACCGAGCTCAATTGGGCTATGATCATATTGAACTCGTTGAGATGATTGGTTACCACAGTATCCTCTGCCATCCTCAGGTTTAATAACCTCCGCATCAGATGAACCTTGTTCACTGCAGATTATTTTTCATACATCTCAGTCAAAATCTCCAGCATCTCCTTTGTGGTTTTTGCTTTCACAGTATGTAGGGCGACGTTCTTGGATAGGGACAGACGAACCACACTCATCGCCTTCTTGTCCAGCAACTTCCACTCGTCGTCCTTCATATCTTCAGGCTGTGAACCTAAAGGTTGATACAGATCTTTACCGTACAGGTAATCCTCGATCTGTAATTTCCAGAATCTAAAATTCGTTCCATCAAACTTCTCAACAGGCGATTTCCCTTCAGCCATCATAATTACTCCCACCAGATCCCTTGAACCAGATGCTCTTGATACCAGTTGTTAGGATTTAAACAACAATTATGGAGAAAATAATGAAAACACGAATTAAGGAACACAAATTTGGTTATCCAGTTCGTCTGGAATGACTACGTCTGGGGGCACTACCAAGCTAGGAGATGTAGTATTTTCGAGTGATATGTATGATACTATGAAACAATGAGTCAAAAGAGTATTTAAATGAAACCTTAGTTTGGCCCATCGAGGCGCTCGACCGAGCTCCTTGGTCGAGCACTGATGGTCCCGGTGCTAACGAGTCTCACACTTGTATGGGGGGGGAATACACGTGTTCAGTGATTTTTAAAATTTTTCTTTCAGTGAGGTCAGATGGGTCAGGTTATCCTGATGATTTGGCCATGAGAAGCACATATTGCCCTGAGTCAAAGTCTACTGAGACAATGATCCTGAGCTGCTTTCAGAAGCTTCAGATTAACCCAACTGAGCCTGAGTTTATCAGAGATCCTGAGCCGCTTGGATCAGATAATTATCTTACTGAACCCTCAGTAGAGTTAGTTCAGTTTGGTAACTATATGTTCTAGCTACTCAAGTGTGTGGAATGGTTGGCCCTATATTTATACTCGTTTTAACTTTGCTAAAAATCTTCCTTTTAATAAAACAGAGATTAAGGCTGTGATCAATTTGATGCAAGTTCAGTGGATTGGTTCCAACTGAATATCAGTGAATTATGCTTTAAGTGAAAAACATGCAACATATAGTAATGCAGTACAGAAAGCAAAACAACACATCAATTATAGTGGTTCAGAGACTCAAGCTCCTACGTCCACTCTCTCTGATCTTCAGAAAAAATCCTTAGCCACTTCCTAAAGCTTTCTGGCTAACTCACTGTAGCTTACTCACTTTTCTACCTTGAGTTTTCTGGCTGACTCACTGCAGCTTACTAACTCAAACGCACACAAGTGTTCAGACTACCACAAGTAGCTTACTAACTTCTTCTCTAGAGTTTTCTGGCTAACTCACTGTAGCTTACTAACTCTTTACAACTCCAACTCACCAACAAAACACACACAAACTACCTTAACAAAGGGTTTGGGTTTTGGGTTGGTTTCCGACTAGGATGAGATATCCTTTCAATAAAAACAATGTAAAGGCTAGGATATCTCTACTAAGCTTTGGATATATCTTATCAATCTAAGCTTAGTGAATGAGCTCTCTCCAATGTGAAACACTTGGGAAATTCTAGGTTTTTCGAGTGCTTCAATTTGCAATAATACGAATGAGCTCTTGAGTTGCTTTGAAATTTCCCGTAACCTCTCAATGTAAAGGGTCACTAGTATTTATAGGCAATTTCACCAAGGTCACTCTTGAAAAACTATCCGTTGGAGGAGATAGCTTCATGAGTTTCCTCTTATGGTGTTTGATGAACGAATATTTTTAGGGTTTGAATACTCCCTTGCATGTTTTAGGAAATATGCATTCATGTAGTCAATCACCAATTTTTGCAGTCTGGAACATAGTACTATTGACATGATTCAGTGTCCCGGTAAACTTTCGATTGTCGATAAAAATCAGTGTTGTCTTCCTCTGATTGGTTCTTGTCTTCAATAAATGTAGACAAACATAACGGCTCTTTTTGGTCAATCTCTCTGAATGAGATAACCTTAAACAACACTTAGACTTAGTTCCTTTTGTCTGCATATGAATGTTTTGGGCAATATCTATTTTTCTGAATTTTTGCGTTTTTCTCAGTTTTGTAGTCTTCAAACAAATATTATTGATTGCCTCGAACATTGGGTTATTCTCGAGTATTCAAGTAATTCTTGGGGATAGATCTTGGGTCTTGATATCTTACGTGTCTTCGAGTCTTGATGTTTTACGAGTCTTGATGTCTTACGAGTCTTGATGTCTTACGAGTCTTGATGACATCTTGAGTCTTGATGTCTTTAGTGACATCTTGAGTCTTGATGACTTTACCGAGTCTTGATTTCTTGATTACTTATCGAGTCTTGATTTCTTTAGAAACTTCTTGAGTCTTTAGTTACTTCTTGAGTCTTGATTTCTCAAAGAACTTCTTGAGTCTTGATTTACTTCTTTGAGTCTTGATTTCTTTAGTTACTTTATCGAGTCTTGGTTTCTTGACAACTTCTTGAGTCTTGATTTCTTGATTACTTACGATCTATATCTGGCGACTATACATGGTGCAGATAACTTCGACCACTCTATCTTTGAATCGACTCGATCTATCAAGATTATCCTGAACATGTCATACTCAGGGGTTTTGGGATCTAATCAAAACTTCTTTATTAAATTCATCTCCCAACAATTTCCTCCTTTTTGATGATGCCAAAACCATCTTGTTACAAAAACCTAACCTATACTCAGGTTTCAGTTTTTCTATTACAATCCAAAATGGCAATTCTCCCAACAATTTCAAAACATAAGGCATATCAAACATAAAAGACATGTAACAAGATAATGAGATATTATCTTTGAGCGTAAAGATAAAGTTTTCATTGATGTAGATAAGAGTTACAGATTTTTAATGAAAATCAAAAACAAAAACAGAAGTACAAAATCTTCAATCTTCGTCTACCTCATCCTCTGGCACTTCCAGGTTGAACATCCCATAGTATCTCTTCTTCAGTTCATCCCTTGCTTTGATGATATCAGGGTTGTTTCCTGTTAGGCCTAGCTGGATGGCATATTGAGCTATCTCCTGATAAATGGCTGTTTCATTCACATAGTCATTCTCAAGTTTTGTAGCTGGGTAAGTGTATGGACCAGGGGCTACTATCTGAGTATTTCCTTCATTTGCCAAGTTGATCCAACTTTGCAGGTACTTAGGATAGAATGTTAGTAAGTATTCAATGAAAGCTTCATTCATATCCGAGCTGCTCCCCCTCCATTCTCTCAGAATCTCATAATAGAACCAGAAGGTTCTCTTGATTTCCTCCCACGCATCATTGAACTGAATAGCCATCCATTTGTCAATGTGCAGCCATTTCTGAGCTTTCTCTGTACCCCTCCTTTTGCTCAAAATCTTCTTGAAACCACTTCTTCTTTTCTGCTCTTCTTCTTTCTTTTTCCTGATCACAGGAACACCTGATACAGAAGCAGCAGTCTTCTTCTCTTTTTCAACTTGAAGGGTTTTCAGAACTTTCTTAGTATTGAAGACTTATTTTTCAGCTTCTTCCTCAGATTCTTCAAAATCTATTATCAATTTCCTTTGAGTAGACTTAGAAGCTTTAGATCTTTTCTTCTTCTCTTGTTCTACAAATGCCACAGCCTTTCTCTTTCCAGGTTTGACTTGCTCTTCACCGGCTTGGCTTGTCTCAATCATCCTTCTACCACTCAGTTTCTCAGAAATTACTTCCTGAATAGTTTGCTCAGAAGTTTGAGTGTAGATAGGCTTCTCAGCTTCTTTGAACTTGAGCTTCTCAGTGGCTTCAACTTCTTTTAAGGCATCATCAATTATCTTTTCTTCAGCTTCTTTCTGAGCCTTTCTCTTCAAGGTTTGTGCCAACAACTCACTTAGTTTGCCACCAGGCCTTTCCCCCTTTTTGGCACCATACCTTGGAAGAAGTTGAGAAAGTGCAGTATCCATATGATATTTCTCTTTGCTTATACTTCGCACTTCCCCTGCCAACTGATCGTGCTCATCTTCTAGCCTTCTCATGTGATTTTTAGCTACTGAGAACTCTTCAGAAAGAGGTGCAAACTGATTTGAGAAGACATTATGCATTATCTCTGTCATCTTGGTCATGAGCATAGAGTCCATTTCCTCAACAGCTGTCTTGATCATTAGATCATTCTTCTCAACCAGCTTGGCTTCTAGATAGGCTGTTCTTTCCTGATACATCTGCTTCATCTCTGCATTGAGCTCAGTTTTGACTACATCAACCTTTCCTTCCAAAGTAGTCATTTTATCAGCAAGAGATGTTTGTAGTTGCAGCATGTCTGAGGATGAACTCAGGTTTTCCAGCTTTTGAGATTGGCTTGCCAAGATTTCTTCTATTTGAGTCATTTTCTCCACCATTGGCACCACCTTCTCCAATTTCTTCAGGATAGGACTGAGATCAATTTCTGGAGTGTGTACAACTTTTTCCACCTGAGCTGGGTGCTCCAACTGAGCCTCAGTCTGCATATCAGACATAATAGATTTAAAGATAGGAACTTCAGTAGCTTTGGCATAATGTTTAATAGTGCCAAAAGATACCTGAAGAGTGCTAACTTCAGTCTGAGGATGTGAGATATCAGTCTGTCCAGCATCAGTTTCCTTCTCCATCTGAGATTGATTTTCAGTATCATCTTGTTTGTCACCCTCTTTATCTTGATCCTTAGAACTGGAGGCATCAACATCAGCTTCTCTTCTCTCAGCTACCTCCTCTCGACTAGCTTATCAAAATCAGCAATTTTCATTTTGAGCTTTGTTTTCCTGAATCCAGAGAACTCTGTCAGAACAGCAGTCTCAACATTCCACCAATCCTCTCCTCTGAAGGAGGCTATATTCAGCATCTCTGGAAGAGTCTGATTCAGGATATAGACTGTGGTTCTGAGTCTGAAGAAGAGATCCTGAAGGTCAGGATATGCGCTCAGCTCAGGGTATCTGTCCAGGATGAATCGTTCCCCCTTGCTTCGCCACTCAGTTTCTTCTGCCTCTCCCTTCTTCAAATTTTGGCTCTCAGGGTCAGTAGGATCAGATTTCAAGAGTTCAGGTGCTGATGGATCGAGAAATGGTTCACTCAGGAGCGCATCCAAATTCGGCAGTTCCTGAGGTTCAGACTGATCTGAGGTCAGAACAGGTATCTCTTCAGTAGGAACCTGAGGTCCCTTGAAGATTTCCTGAGAAATTTTATCTGAGCTCAGAGAAGTTCTGAGTACCTCAGAGAAAACCTATTCCTCAGTTTCTTGATCTTGCGCAATTGTCACAACCTGAGCCAGAACCTGCAGAGGAGATTTCAGCCCTTGCTGGCCTTCAGGTTGAATTTTCCCAGTGTCACTGACCTCTTCCTCAGTAATAGATTGAAGTTTTCTGCATTTATGAGGGGCCAGTGTTTTCTTTTTCAGATTTTCTCCTTTCTCTCTTTTCACTTGCATCAGGGCCTTCCCCCTGGCTTGTTTGCCTTCAACAGCTTCTTCTTCAGCGGTCTCCTCCTGAGACTTAGAGCTTTTCTCTTTCTTTCCTTTCAAAGTCTTCTTTGTTGTTGGTGGTTTGAACAGGATTTTTGACTTTGGAAAGGATGAGGAATTGGCAAATATGTCCTCCTCTTCTCTGCACATTTCCAAGATGAATGCAATCTTGGTTGCATGAAGGATCTTTCCTTTGACAACAACAGACCCATTCACCTTCTGAACTTGTTTTGCTTGATCACTCACCACTTTGATTAAATAGTGTAACCAGTTGAATGCAGTGGTGGGTGAATCTTCAATCACTACCATTAACCTCAACTTAGGCGTGCTTATCTGTTCAAAGCTGCCAGACCTACTCATGATGCATTTACTTACAATGTCCAGCAATACTCGATATTTAGGCTTCAAATACCTTTTATCCAGAGTTTCTTCGAACTTTACTGGATGCTCTGCAATCTTATCCAGATATTCTTGCTCCCTACCCATCATATACACTGTAGGGTCTTCACCTCTATCGCTTAATTCATATATGGCATTAAGATTCTTAGGAATAATATACAATTCCCTAACAAAATCCACATATTTTGAACTATGCTCTAAATGCGATACAGTAATCTGCGATTCTATACAATCTTCCTCATCTAACTTCAAATTAGAGATAAACTCTATTACCTCTTTTGCATATTCGGCCTCTGGTTGATTCGCAACCAGGCAAGTGAGCTTTGACAACCGAATCATATGTAACACTTCCTCTTCGTGAGTTGCATTTGATGAGCTTTCGAGAGAGACGACATATTCATACCAAGGTTTATTGGAGATGGCAAGTTTGTCGTATACCAAAAACGTCATTTTTGGATAATTTTTTGTGAAAGGTTTTTGAGATAGATAAAAAAAATTCTGGGCAATCGAAAGTTTTTGAAGCAGAGTGTTTGAAGATGAAAGCTTTTTGGAATCAGGCTTTGAAGGAATTTCTTCAATAGATATAGGATTTTTGATTCATGGAAAATCACATAGATGAAGAGATCGACGGTCGAGATTAAAAATCGACTAAATCGGGTATATGAAAGGACGATTTCACAAATATAACGCCGCCAATTTATCCCTATTGGTGATTAATGAACAGTGCATTTAATTACTATTCCTGCAGACCATTGACTTTCTTCGTGGATTTCAAAGGTCCCGCCCAAATATTCCTTCAGGTGTTTTGTTATTTATTGCCAATGATTACTGAGATTCAGTTAGACAATAAATGTGTTGCATGAGTCAATACTTCTTCAGACTAATTTCCTCCATCAGTCTTACTGAGTTTTGACCTTGATAAAATGTCAAGATAATCTTGAGTAATCTTGAAAGAGGTCAAGATAATATCGAAAATCGATCTTGACAAAAGGTCAGAGTAGTAATGAGTACTGATCTTCAGGATATCTGAGTTTCCCAAGACTCGTGTTCAAGACTTTCAATTTTATCCCTGAAGTTTTTCAAGTAAAAACTTGAGAAAACTTCATGCATCCGAAAACCTTCAATTTTTTGATTTGCTTTTAATCACTGGATCCAACATACCTAATTCAATCGATAGTTCCGAAATCTTGATTCAACCCAAAGGTTTAGTCAAGATATCGGCTCTCTCGCTTATCAAGATGAATTTTCTCCATTCGATGTCTTTCTTCTCAACATGATCTACGATGAAGTGATGTCCGATATCAACATGCTTACATCGGTGTGCAATACCGAATTTTGTGTAATAGCAATTGCACTATTATTATCACAAAATATAGGTACTTCATTGGCTATAATCTTATAATCCTCAATTGTTTATGCGAGGCAAAGAATGCATGGCACAACAAACTTCCTCATGACCATGTATTCAACTTCGAAGTAATCTTGGTTACTCGAGGTTTGTTTCTTTGAAAACCATGATATCGGTTTACTTCCAAGAAATAGACAAGTTCTGTGGTAGACTTCTGTCAATTCTACATCCTCCATAATCAAGATCTGAATAACCGGTTAATTCAAGGTTATCATCATTTGGATACCATAATCCTCTATTCACAAAGTGCCTTTTAAGATATTTGAGAATCTTTTTGGCGGCCTCCATGTGACTAGCCTTAGGATTAACTTGGTATCTTGCACATATCCCAACAAAGAAATGTTATATCGACCTACTACTTTGTGAGATATAGCGATGATCCAATGATCCTCTATAATCGGTGTGATTTACTGATTTGCCTTCAGGATCAGGATCCATCTTGTAGTTAGTATTCATAGGAATTCTAACTGCATTGCAATTCTGTACACCATACTTTGCAATCAGATCTCTGGTGTATTTTACTTGATTGATGAAAATTCCTTCCTTAGTTTGTTTCACCTGAAGTCCAAGAAAGAAATTCATCTCCCCCATCATTGACATCTCAAACTTTCATTTCATCAGGGTAGAAAACTTTTCACACAGCTGATGATTTGGAGATCCAAATATGATGTCATCTACAAAAATCTGAACAAGTAAGATGTATTTCCCATCTTCTATCCTGAACAGAGTCCTATCAACAGTTCCTTTGATAAAACCATGGTCAGTAAGAAACTGAGAAAGGGTAACATACGATGCTCGGGGTGCTTTCTTAAGACCATACAAGGCTTTCCTGAGCCTGTAAACTTGGTCATTCTGTCTGAAACCAGGAGGTTGTTCCACATAAACTTCTTCCTTAAGCACCCCATTCAGAAATGCACTTTTCACATCCATCTGATAGACTGTGAATTTCATGTGGGCAGCATATACAAGAAACAATCTGATGGCTTCTAGTCTTGCAACAGGTGCAAAGGTTTCATCATAATCCAAGCCTTCTTCTTGGGAATAACCTTGTGCAACTAGCCTTGCCTTGTTTCTCACAATGTTGTTATTTTCATCTCTCTTATTCTTGAATACCCACTTAGTTCCAATCACATTGTGCCTCTTAGGTCTATCCACTAACTACCAAACTTCATTCCTTGAGAATTGATTCAGCTCTTCTTGCATAGCAGTAATCCAAAATGAATCTTGTAGAGCTTCTTCAATCTCAGTAGGTTCTTTTTCAGATAGGAAGCAGCAGAACAAAGCACTTTCTCCATGGAACCTTCTTGTTTTGACACCATCTGATAGATCACCCACAATCTGACTTTTAGGATGACTATCCAACCATTTTCTCCTGGATGTTCCCCCTTCAGTAGTATCCTCAACATCAGAAATTTTAGGTTCAGGTAGTTCATTAAATTCAGGGAACAACAGAAAATGAGAAAGAGAATCATCTTCCTTAGGGGAAATTCTATTCAGAACATTGTCAGAGACATTTGTTCCCCTTTGGTTGAAAGATTCAGAGTTTGCCTCAGCTGTGACCACATCTTCATCGGCATTACATACCTGAGTCTGAACTGTTGTATGTTCAGATTGGTCAGCTTCAGTGTGTTGGCTTTCCTTCAGTGGAGAATTTCCATCCTGAGTCTCACCATCCTGAGTTTTTCCATCCTGAACTTCTTTGTCTGAGTTTGAGTCACTCCACTCATAGAAAGTGACTGACTTTTTCTTTTTAGGTTCAGAGGGTGTTTTATCATTCTTTTTCAGGCAAAGTCTGGTGATTCTCTTGATCAGTTCTCCTGAGTCATGTTCCAGTTTCTTCTGAACACAAGTAGATTCATCAAAAACAACATAAGGTATTTCTTCCACAATAAGAGTCCTACAGTTGTAAACTCTGAAGGCTTTACTGACTTCAGAATATCCTAAGAATATCCCTTCATCAGTTTTACTATCAAAAGTTTTCAACTGATCTTTACCATTGTTGTGTATGAAACACTTGCAACCAAACACACGAAAGAAAGAAACAAGAGGCTTGCTTTCATTCCACAGCTCATATGGAGTTTTTACTTGGTTCTTGGTCAGCATGGATGTGTTCTGAGAGTAGCATGTAGTGTTAATAGCTTCAGCCCAAAATCTCTTAGGAATACAGCTTCAGCAATCATTGTCCTTGCAGCTTCTTTCAGAGTCCTATTTCTTCTTTCAGCAACACCATTCTGTTGTGGGGTCCTTGCAGTTGATGTTTCATGAGCTATTCAATTTTCTGCACAATAATCAGATATAATATGATTGATAAACTCAGTTCCTTTATCTGATCTGATTTTGACCACACTCAGATTCTTTTCAGTACTGAGCCTTTTCAGTAGTTCAGGCAGTTTTATCTGAGTCTCTTTCTTACTGAGTAAGAATATGACCCATGTGTATCTAGAGTAGTCATCAACTACCACAAGTGTGTATTTTCTGCCATTAGTGCTCACAGGTGTTACTGGACTAAAAAGATCCATATGTAACAGTTGTAGTATTCTATCAGTAGAAACATCTACTTTGATTTTGAAAGATGCTCTGATTTGTTTTCCTTTTTGACAAGCATCACATACATGATCTTTACTAAAAACTTCATTGGGTAACCCCCTCACAAGTGCTAATCTTGCAAGTTTGTTCAGGGTTTTGAAGTTTAAGTGATTCATTCTTTTGTGCCACAACCAACTGGTATCAGTGGAACTTTTTGCAACCAAACATGTATCTTTAGGAGTTGAACTCCAATCAACAAGATACACATTTCCTTTTCTAGTATCAGTCAGTAAAATATTATGTGAAGTATTGTCTTTCACATAACATAAGTTCTTTGAGAACTCAACATTGAATCCTTTGTCACAGAATTGACTGATAGAAAGCAAGTTATGCTTTAGACCAGACACATATGAAACACCATGGATATGAACAGAGTCAATTTCAAGAGTTCCATATCCTTCAGTTTGTCCTTTGGAATTGTCTCCAAATGTGATCTGAGGGCCTTTTTGCTCAACATAGTCAGTGATTAGTTGCTTATATCCTGTCATATGTCTTGAACATCCACTGTCCAGATACCATACAACAGGAGCCAATTCATTTCCACTCATCAGTTCTATGTTGTATTCATTCAAATTTCGGTTCTTTTCCTTTCACGAAAAACAGATCGGTTCTTAGGTACCTATTTGGTGTAGGGTCCTACCAGTTAATTTGTACCTTTTGGAACCCAAATCGCCTAACAACTCTAATTACTTTAGAGTGGTGATTTGTCTCCCATAAACATCTACATACACATTCACCACCCTAGGTGCCTTGGCAAGATCCTGTATGAGTGCCAAGTTTTTAGCATGAACATGAGCATTAGAGTTCTTCTTGGGTTTAGGCCTTTTGTTCAAGTGCCTTAGCTTTTGTGCAGCTGGTCTCTGTCTCTGCTGACTTGGGTTCAGGAAACCTTTACCTTTAGGCAAGTTGGGTTTAGGTTGCTATCTTGAAATTGGGGTCTTTCGATGTCGAGGACTTGGTCTTTTCGGTTGAGAATATCTCTCTTGAGTGTTTCTCTTCGAAAAAATTCCTCCGATGCTTCAAAGGCAGATCTCTTTAGGTTGGTATTCTTAGCTTGAGGCTTTGAAGTCTTGGCTTCGAAGATTTCCTACCGAGTGTTGGGTTTTCTAGCCTTTTCCTGAGGTCTGGGCTTTCTTCCCTGAACCTTCGCTTTTTTTGAAACCATAGGTCCTTTACCCTTGTCTAAAACTTTGGGCGGTTCTTCAATAAGAAGATTAGATGCCCTTTGGTTTAACAAAAGGCGATCTTGGTGCTACTAGAAGGCGAGATTGAAGACCTTGTGAGGTTCCCCTTGGAATGTATCTCAATCCGGCTTTTTATAGTTCTTGGTCTTTGATAACTTTGAATTTCATCTATCACTTTAGATGCGAGAATTCAATAGAGCTAACTTTCTCTGCAAGACTATCCTCACATTTCTTTAGAGTTTCATGCTTCTCAAAGAGGTCATTGAACTCGATTTCGATAAAATTTGAATCTCTTTTAGTGGATTTCTCTAATTTTCCATTCGGGATCTCTATCACCTTCTCTTTTTCGAGAGTTGTACTTTTCGTAACATCTAGTTCATCAAGAGTTCCCATCAATTGAGAAGTGATCTCAAAGCATTTTTAGAGTCTTTCCACTTTGATTCTCGTGATCGATTCCTTGTTTACGCTCTTGAGTTTTAATGAGCGAGTTCTTGTAAATACGAATAGCCCTTCATAAGATTGTCAAACGAATCCATCGGTCAAAGTTATCACATTTCTGGTTGAACTTGAGAACTCATGTGCTTGTGTAGGAGCAACAACAGAGATAGAAGAATTTACCTCCTCCACAGCCATAAGACAGATATCATCACTATCACTATCTGAGAAAATCTCATCTGAGGAACTGGAACCTTCTTTAGAATGTTCTTCTTCCTCTGCAATCATGGCTTTCTTGCTTGAGATCTTCTTGTCTCTGTTGGGTTGTCTTTCCTTTCTTTCTTTGCTTTTCATTTCGGGGCGGTCATATTGAAAGTGACCTTTCTTCTGACAGTTGTAACATCTGTTGGTATCATCATCCTGATCACTTTCCTCCTTAATTTTTGGAGTTCTTCTTCTTTGATGAGGATACTTCAGCTTTCTGGTCCTTTCTTTTCTCAGTGTATCTGTCCTCAGCTTCTGAGTCTCTCTTGTACCTGTGATTCCTGTAATATTTCTTATATTTCCCATATCTGCTATTGAGTCTTTCAAACCTCCTTGTCATCAGTACTAGCTTATCCTCCTGCTCATCCTGATTTTTGGCAAGTGAGTTCTCAGACTCTCTAGACTTACAGGATTTCTCTTTGGCTTTGAAAGTCACATTCTTGCTAGATGAAGAATCATCTTTGCTGTCAGATTTCTTAGATTTCTTGTAAGCTTTCAGTTCAGAGAAAACTTGTTGATATGGCATGGAATCAATATTTTTGGTGTTTTCAATCACCACAGCATGTATATCCCATTTCTTAGATAATCCTCTAAGAATTTTCAGTGCCACTTCTCTCTGTGGGTATCTTTTCCCAAGAGCACTCAGATCATTCATGATGCTAGTGAATCTGACCTCAAGTTTGTCAATGGATTCACTATCTTCCATTTCAAAGCTATCAAACTTTCCAATAGCAACATAAAGTTTGTTTTTCTTAATATGATATGTGCCTTGACACATAACAACAAGTGTGTCCCATATTTCTTTTGCAGTTTCACAGTGAGAAATCATCCCCATAACACCATCATAAATAGTGCTATACAAAGTATCTTTAGCAATGTAGTCAAGATTGACTAACTTTCTCTCATCAGGAGTAAGTTGATCATCAGATTTTGGAAATTCATCTTTGGGATCATTCCTCTCAGTATCAATGATTCTGGGATTCACAACAGTAAATTTGAATGGTCCTTCAGAAACCACTCTCCACATTCTTTCATGTTAAGAATACAGATGAACCTGCATTCTCAATCTCCATAGATTATAGGTCTCAACAGAGAACATAGGAAGTTTCTTAGAAGGCATGATGATTGAGCCTTGTAAGATATCAGCAAACAGATCTATTCAGTAGACCACCAAAGTCTTTCAGCAAAATAGACCATGGCTACCAAAGCAAGTGGTCAAAATGAACCACTGCTCTGATCCACTTGTGTTGGGTTTATACTGTAAAGTATGCTTTTACTTTGTATAATCAAAACTGAATTTCGGACTTATTTACTGAAATAAATTGTTTATCACTGATGCTTTAAATATCATCAAATGTTACATATATTTACTGCATAATTGTTCAATAAATAATACGTGTTACATTGTAGTTAATTTAGTGATACCAGATCACAGAAGATTAAATTAACAGTTCCTTGTAACCAAAAGTACACCATTAACGACCTAGATGGAAATAAATAATCCATCCTGAAAGGTTGAAGTGTAAGGCTTAGATTGACTTGTCTTGACTAAGAGATTACACTAGTGCATGACTGATGCACTGAATAGGACATACAGGAGGACAAATTCTTCAGAACTGAACAAGGAAGAATTAGACCTCAGTGGTTCGTTATTTCTTAATCTTCGTCCCTTAAATAGGATCACGTGTGGTTGGTAACTATTGCTTTAATTTATCACGGGTAGAGAATCAACGAGATTCAATACTTTATATCTTGGGCAATATTATTGGTCACATGCAATTGCTAAGATTTAATACAGAGAATTATGTGCAAGTACGCTTGTTCGATTTGCCCCCTTGGGAGGTTCATAAGATTTATCATACCAAATCTTGCAAGTGGAACTAGTTTTCGGTATGGATAATAATGTTGAACTGTTCCTTAACCAAGGACAAAAGATATTAATTAATGGAAAGTTATTTCAGTGGCTTGAATTAATTAATGGGCTAGATAATCTTAAACACGGGAAATAATAACCGGAAGCCATATTGACTGTAATATGGGTTAAGATGGATAGTGCAATATTAATTATGTAGTGGGATTAATTAATATTTATGGGCTTGAATAATATTGTGGCTCAATATTGATAATTCAAGATCCATTGGAAGGTCCAATCTTAATTCTCCTAAAGGCCCCCTAAGTAGCCCAACATAAAGTCCAATAACTGAAAAAAGGTGTTTAAAAATAAAATAAATTTTGTTGCCTATTTTTCCTTGTTTTTTTCGAAAATTATGAATAAAAGGGGAGAAAGATTTTCTTTGAATTTTGTTATGGAAGAAGATATGTATTCTTGGAATACAAGATTATCTCATTAAATTCAAGAAATCTCCCACTTGGTTATTCATATGTGAGATTTTCGAAATTTTGATAATTAATGGAAAGAAAGATTTTCTTGGTTTTCTTGAAAAGATATTATGGAAGATATGTATTTCTTGAAGTACAAGTATATCTCATAAATTCAAGAAGATCCAAATCTTGGAATCTTGTCCCTAAATTTTTGAAAATTTCCATAACATGATGAGGTGGGATTTTTTGTGGAATATTTTAATTATGGGGAAAAGAATATAGGAGATATATTCAAGATTTCTTGGAGATCAAGAAAAGATTTTCTCATATTATTTTTTCCCTAAAATTTTGACCACCACCCCATCTATAAATAGGGGATGATTCTTTCATTCCCAAGTACAATTTCATGTGCTGGAAAAATTAGTAAATCCACAAAAGTGGTGCAACAAAGTTTATTTTTCCTTTTGTTAATTGTTCGCGAGCATCCTTCCACCGGATTGTCGAGCAAGGACTAGGGAATACTTGGGAAGGCTTTTTGGTGTGTTTTCATCGTCGAGTCCATTGCCATTCTAAGAGGTACGCTCACGTAAACTCGTAGTAATTCCGCATGCGTAGGATTTATGTGAACTGTTTATATGCATGATTTGTTGTTAAATTATTATTTGAATTAATATAGGATTAATTCATGCTAGTAATAATTGTTAGAATTAAATTTGTATTTAAATATTCATCCCGAATATATCCGTGCAATTAATTCCCCAACAACTGGTATCAGAGCCTCGGTTTCGGGCTCTGAATTTTAAATTGTAATTTAATTCATTTTCATTAAATTTGAAATTGGATAGTAGAATTGCTAGATCTTTTTTGCAAGTATCCAATTGTCATGGAATTTAATGTGTTTATTTATGCATGCATATAAATTGTGGTTTTTAATTCGATTAGTTCGAATTCGTTTTGCCTCGTGAGAAAATCCATGAGTAGATTATGATTTGTTTGATTTGATCAAATGTAATAGACTAGTCTAGATCTAGGTTTATTTATTTTTTGTAAATAAATTGTAACCGGATCGGAAATGGAGGCGGAGATGAAGAATTAAAGGATAGATCCAGAACCGTACGCGGACGACGTGCATCGCGCAAAACGTGCCAAGGGAGGCATGCGTACGACACGGACATCGCTATCTTGGATGGGACGACGATGCGTTAGCGTCGCGGCGGGATCGGCTTCGACGCGCCTGGCGCTGACGGGCGATAAGATAAGCGTTTATGGGTGCCATGACCATGCGCCGACATCGAGGCGGATGGGCGGATAATGGCGAAGCGCGTAAAGGGATGAACGACGCCGAGATCCACGGGGGCGGTTAATTTGCACAAGACGGATGCACACGGATACGCTCGATCTGTGGCGTCGCCGCCGAAGCCGCCGCCGAGGAATGGCGAGGCACGGCAGCGGTGCTCGCCGAGGCATCTTGGCCGATCGACCAAAGGGCGGCGAATGCGGGTATATCCCTGCGCGAGCTACTTGGCGTGGCATTTCGAGACGGAGTTCTTTTCCAGACGATCGAGTGGGAAAAAATCAAGACGGTGTTTCTTCAAAATCAAGCCAAGAAAAATCAAACCATGACAATTGGATAATTTGTGCCCAATATGTTTATTTTTCCGCTTTGCTTGGTTTATTGTTGTAATTTTTTGTGCTTTATTTAATTTGTTTAAATGTGTTTGCATGAGAATTGCCCAATGAAAAATCTCACCTTCAAAAATAACTAAGTATGTTTTAATAATTAATTGACAATTTTATTCCGGATAATAAAATTGAATTAATTTTGACCTCCATGATTTATTTATTTGTGAATTCTTTTGGAGAAATTCCCCCCACGGGACGGTCAAAATATAGCTTTCACATGAATAAATTCCAGATGGATGATTGTGGATTATTACTAGTGGCGCATTTATGATTCTCCCCCGAGAGGCTCATTCAAAGTTTAAATAAAAATTCTGTATTTAATCATGGTTATTACTTAGGTATAAAATTGATATGCATATACTTCCCCGAAGTCCCTGTCAATTTTATATTGGTCAAGTGGGAGCCAACTATTAATCTGGATATTAAAGGTTTGTAACTATTCTTGTTTATAACCTGTTTGAATGTGTTTAAATAATGACCCACTCCACGTGGCTTATTTAAACTGTTTTGAGATGTTGGCTGATGCATGTTCATATTTTTTTTGAGATTTTAATATGAAACATGTGATCGAACCTTGTGATATATTTATGCTTATGCATATTATTATTTATTTCAGTTCAGCATGTCATAACCTTTTAATCCACTGCTATTATACTTAAAGTCAATAGAATAAATATGGAAACTATATTGATTGGGAACGAAAAATTATAATTGTCCTAACTGCACAAAAGCACAAGTGGATTCTTGACACACCAAAATCAGATGAGCCAACTTACGAGTCAAAAATGCGGGACTCGTCAGATCACCTTGCGAGAGATGTAGTCGCTGAAAATGGTGGAGGGCAAACCCGTGAGGGATTACGTCCTCAAAATTAATGGCTCATCTGAACCAATTTGAGGTTCTTAGTGCAGATTATAATCTGGAGACTCAGATGAATTTGGTACTTCACTCTCTGCCCAAAAGTTTCTGAGCATCTTAGCCTCGCTAGCTGATTTGTTGCAAGCTTTGGTCTCGACAGAGATGTTGATGGGGCACCAAACTCAAGCTTAGACGGTAATTGGTCCGTCTTCATCTTCTAGGCCAAGGGATGGCAAGAAGAAGAAGGTGACCAAAGGCCATAAGCAATCAGACTCAACTGTTGCCAAGGGCAATGATAAGATGACGAATGCTGGTGGTGTCAAGGAAATCCAAAGAGGAAGTGCTTAAGCTGTGGTGAAAGAGGACAATGGAGGTTTGCCTATTCCAACCCCAAAAGGGCCGGAAAGAAAGGTAATTCTCACGCACTAATTGTTGAAACTTGTTTAGCAGCGTATACTTCTCATTCGTGGGTAGTTGATACGGGATCCACTAATCATGTTTGCTTCACGGGTTCAAACTAATCCGGCAACTTAGTGGCAGTGAGATCCTCATCACACTGGGCGATGCTACGAGAGTGGCAGCTGAAGCAGTGGGAGAAGTGCACTTGTCTTTTGAAGACAAAGTTCTAATTTTAAGAGATGTTCTTTATGTTCCAGTTTTGGAAAGAATTCACTTCCAGTTTCTAAAATTCTGTTAATGGACACTTAGTTTCTTCTAATAAGAATGAAATCATTTCTTGAAATGATGAGTGTATCTGTTATGGGACATTGATGGAAAATCTCTATACAATTAACTGTGCACACCACTCACGAAATGCATCCTATAACACATCAACTGTTTCCGATAAAAGAAAACGTGAACGAGACACTTCTATGGCATCTAAGATTGGGACATATTAATCCAAAGAGGATCCAAAGGTTGGTAGAAGCAGGTTCACTGGAGTCTCTCCAAGTTGAACCAATTCCAACCCGCGAATCATGTTTGGAGAGTAAAATGACCAAGAGGGCATTCGGAGTCAAGGGGAATAGAGCCAAAGAAGTGTTAGAAATCGTTCACACAGACGCATGTGGTCCAATGTCAACCAAAGCAAGAGGAGGTTATGAGTATTTCGTCACTTTTATTGATGACTACTCAAGGTACGGTTATATTTTCCTTATGAAGCATAAATTCGAGACCTTTTGATAAATTCAAAGAAATTAAGGCTCAAGCAGAGAATCATAGGGAAAAACGTATCAAGTCTCTACGATCCGATCGTGGAGGCGAGTACCTCAGCGATGAGTTTTTAAACTACTTGTCTGATGAAGGGATTGCATCCCAGCTAACTGCACCCGGAACCCCTCAACAAAACGGGGTTGCAGAGCGAAGAAACAAAACTCTTTTGAAAATGGTTAGATCAATGATGAGTTATGCGGATCTTCCCAAGTCGTTCTGGGGTTATGCCTTGGAAACAACACCTTACATTCTGAACTTGGTGCCATCCAAATCGGTTCCCAAAACTCCCAAAGAATTGTGGACCGGGCGTAAGCCCAGTTTGAGACACATGAGAATTTGGGGGTGTCCGCCTACGTGTTGGACAAGGAAGCCAGAAAATTGGATCCTCGATCAGAATTAAGGTTGTTTAGGATACCCCGAGGGAACAAAAGGGTGTATGTTCTATGGTCCCGAAGATCAAAAGGTGGTAATAAGCACCCACTTTAGATTTTGGAAGAAGACTATATGAACAAAAGAAGACCCAGAAGTGAGATTACCTTAAATGAGCTAAGGGGCTAACCTCAGTGCCAACTGTACAAGATGACATACCAAACGACACACTTACACAACCGAAACCTCGTCGTAGTGGGAGGGTTGTAAAATAGCCCGAGAGATTCATGGTGATAGGAGAGTCCTCGAACTTGATTCCCAGACAAGACGAATCAGACCCATGGACATATGACGAGGCAATCCAAGACAAGGATGCAGTTTCTTGGCAAACAACAATGAAAGCCAAAATGGGTTCTATGGATCATAACAGAGTGTGAGCTAGTCGAACCACTTAATGGGGTCAAACCCATTGGTTGCAAGTGGGTATACAAGAGATCGGACGGGAAGGTGGAAACCTTCAAGGCAAGGCTTGTGGCGAAAGGTTATACTCAGAAAGAAGGGATCGACTATAAGGAAACCCTTTCACCTGTAGCAATGCTCAAGTCCATCCGGATTCTCTTGTCGATTGCTGCGCATCTCATTTTTTAAATCTGGCAAATGGATATCAAGACAACTTTCCTTAACAGAAGTCTTGATTAAGAAATATATATGCAACAACCCCAAGGCTTCATTGAAAAAGGCCAAGAACACCTAGTTTGTAAGCTCATGAAGTCCATTTATGGACTCAAACAGGCATCCAGAGCTTGGAACCAATGTTTTGATCATGTTATAAAGTCTTATGGATTTGATCAAAACGAGTTCGAAAGTTGTGTGTACAAAAAGTGTGTCGGAACTGCATTGGTATTCTTAGTACTATACGTAGATGACATTCTTATCATCGGGAACGATGTAAAGGTGTTATCAGATGTAAGGGCATGGCTTTCAAAACAGCTTGATATGAAGGACTTAGGGAAAGCTGCGCACATCCTTGGGATCAAGATCACTCGAGATCGCAAGAAAATGATGATAGGCTTATCGCAAGCTTCATACATAGACACAGTCTTGAAACGATTCATCATGCAGGATTTCAAGAAAGGCTTCGTACCTTTCAGACATAGAATCCATCTATCCAAGGAAATGTGCCCTAAGACACAAAAGGAGATAGATGACATGAAAGGCATTCCATATGCTTCGGCTGTCGGAAGCCTTATGTATGCAATGTTGTGTACGAGACCGGATATCTGCTTTGTCGTTGGCATGGTGGTAAGATATCAAAGTAACCCGGGGAAAGAACATTGGACGGCAGTTAAGCACATTCTGAAGTATTTGAAAAGAACTCGAGATAGAATGTTGTTTTATCAGTCAGATAGTCTAATCCCCATCTGCTACATGGACTCGGATTTCCAATCAGACATAGATTCCAGAAACTATCTGCCTCAGTTAGTGTGCTTTCATTTGGGAAGTGTAGCCATGAAATGGATGAGCGTGAAGTATAAATGCATCACTGACTCAACCATGGAAGCCGGGTAAGTAGCTGCTTGTGAAACAGGAAAGGACCATTTTTGGCTCTAGACCTTCTTAGTGGACTTGGATGGAGTTCCGAATTTGTCTAGCAATATTTGCTAGGGGCAATTGCAAATTCAAGGGAACCAAGAGTCCACGAGTCAAACAAGCATACTGAAGGAAATAAATCTTAGACGAGAAATCGTTAAGAGATGAGATGAAGAGATGGCTAAGATCGCATTGAAGGATAACCTAGTTAATCCTTTCACAAAGTGTCTGCCTCTGGAAACATTCAAGAGACATGTGGGAGGAATGGTTGTCAAGTGCATAGCCAATCTGCTTTGAGTATAAGTGGGAGAAATTATTAGGTTCGTGTAGGTGACATTAGATGTCACGCATTAGGACCTACACAAGACATGTTGTAGTATACTTAAAAGCAGACTTTGAGTATAAGTGGGAGATTGTTGGGATTATACTGGAAAGTATGCTTTTACTTTGTATAATCAAAACTGAATTTTGGACTTATTTACTGAAATAAATTGTTTATCACTGATGCTTTAAATATCATCGAATGTTACATATATTTACTGCATAACTGTTCAATAAATAACACGTGTTACATTGTAGTTAATTTAGTGATACCAGATCACATAAGATTAAATTAACAGTTCCTTGTAACCAAAAGTACACCATTCACGACCTAGATGGAAATGAACAATCCAACGTGAAAGGTTGAAGTGTAAGGCTTAGATTGGCTTGTCTTGACCAAGAGATTACACTAGTGCATGACTGATGCACTGAATAGGACCTACAGGAGGACAAATTCTTCAGAACTGAACAAGGAAGAATTAGACCTCAGTGGTTCGTTATTTCTTAATCTTCGTCCCTTAAATAGGATCACGTGTGTTTGGTAACTATTGCTTTGACTTATCACGGGTAGAGAATCAACGAGATTCAATACTTTATATCTTGGGCAATATTATTGGTCACATGCAATTGCTAAGATTTAATACGGAGAATCGTGTGTAAGTACGCTTGTTCGATTTGCCCCCTTGGGAGGTTCATAAGATTTATCATACCAAATCTTGCAAGTGGAACTAGTTTCCGGTATGGATAATAATGTTGAACTGTTCCTTAACCAATGACAAAAGATATTAATTAATGGAAAGCTATTTCAGTGGCTTGAATTAATTAATGGGCTAGATAATCTTAAACACGGGAAATAATAACCGGGAGTCATATTGACTGTAATATGGGTTAAGATGGATAGTGCAATATTAGCTATGTAGTGGGATTAATTAATATTTATGGGCTTGAATAATATTGTGGTTCAATATTGATAATTCAAGATCCATTGAAAGGTCCAATCTTAATTCTCCTAAAGGCCCCCTAAGTAGCCCAACATAAAGTTCAATAACTGACAAAGGTGTTTAAAAATAAAATAAATTTTGTTGCCTATTTTTCCTTGTTTTTTCGAAAATTATGAATAAAAGGGGAGAAAGATTTTCTTTGAATTTTGTTATGGAATGAAGATATGTATTCTTGGAATACAAGATTATCTCATTAAATTCAAGAAATCTCCCACTTAGTTATTCATATGTGAGATTTTTGAAATTTTGATAATTAAGGGAAAGAAAGATTTTCTTGATTTTCTTGAAAAGATATTATGGAAGATGTGTATTTCTTGAAGTACAAGTATATCTCATAAATTCAAGAAGATCCAAATCTTGGAATCTTGTCCCTAAATTTTCGAAAATTTCCATAACATGATGAGGTGAGATTTTTTGTTGAATATTTTAATTATGGGGAAAAGAATATAAGAGATATATTCAAGATTTCTTGGAGATCAAGAAAAGATTTTCCCACATTGTTTTTTCCCTAAAATTTCGACCACCACCCCATCTATAAATAGGGGATGATTCTTTCATTCCCAAGTACAATTCTATGTGCTGGAAAAATTAGTAAATCCACAAAAGTGGTGCAACAAAGTTTATTTTTCCTTTTGTTAATTGTTCGCGAGCATCCTTCCACCGGATTGTCGAGCAAGGACTAGAGAATACTTGGGAAGGCTTTTTGGTGTGTTTTCATCGACGAGTCCATTGCCATTCCAAGAGGTACATTCACGTAAACTCGTAGTAATTCCACATGCGTATGATTTATGTGAACTGTTTATATGCATGATTTGTTGTTAAATTATTATTTGAATTAATATAGGATTAATTCATGCTAGTAATAATTGTTAGAATTAAATTTGTATTTAAATATTCATCCCGAATAGATCCGTGCAATTAATTCCCCAATAACTTGTTGGTCCCGGTGCTAACGAGTCTCACACGTGTATGGGGGGGGATACATGTGTTCAGTAATTCAGTAATTTTTAAAACTTTTCTTTCACTGAGGTCAGATGGGCCAGGTTATCCTGATGATTTGGCCCCGAGAAGCCTGATTGCGCTCGAGTCAAAGTCTCATCGAGACAATGATCCCGAAGCCGCTTTAAGCTTTTTCAGACAAGGATTAACCGAGCTCGAAGTTTATCAGAGATCCCGAGCTTCTGGATCGATAATTATCTTTATTGAACCTCATAGAGAGTTAGTTCAGTTTGGTAACTATCTGTTCTAGCTACTCAAGTGTGAGGAATGGTTGGCCCTATGTTTATACTCGTTTTAGCTTTGCTGAAAATCTTCCTTTTAATAAAATAGTGATTAAGTCTGTGATCAATTTGATGCAAGTTCAGTGGATTGGTTCCAACTGAATATCAGTGAATTATAATTTCAGTGACAAACATGCAACTGATAGTAATGCAGTACAGAAAGCAAAACAACACAGCAATTATAGTGGTTCAGAGACTCAAGCTCCTACGTCCACCCTCTCTGATCTTCAGAGAAATTTCTTAACCACTTCCTAAAGCTTTCTGGCTAACTCACCGTAGCTTACTCACTTTTCTACCTTGAGTTTTCTGGCTGACTCACTGCAGCTTACTAACTCAAACACACACAAGTGTTCAGACTACCACAAGTAGCTTACTAACTTCTTCTCTAGAGTTTTCTGGCTAACTCACTGTAGCTTACTAACTCTTTACAACTCCAACTCACCAACAAAACACACACAAACTACCTTAACAAAGGGTTTGGGTTTTGGGCTGGTTTCCAACTAGGATGAGATATCCTTTACAATAAGAACAATGTAAAGGCTAGGGTATCTCTACTAAGCTTTGGATATATCTTATCAATCTAGGCTTAGTGAATGAGCTCTCTCCAATGTGAAACACTTGGGAAATTCTAGGTTTTTCGAGTGCTTCAATTTGCAATAATACGAATGAGCTCTTGAGTTGCTTTGAAATTTCCCGTAACCTCTCAATAGTATTTATAGGCAACTTCACCAAGGTCACTCTTGAAAAACTATCCGTTGGAGGAGATAGCTTCGTGAGTTTCCTCTTATGGTGTTTGATGAACGACTATTTTTAGTGTTTGAATACTCCATTGCATGTTTTAGGAAATATGCATTCATGTAGTCAATCACCAATTTTTGCAGTCTGGAACATAGTACTACTGACATGATTCAGTGTCCTGTTGCTTTCAGTGTCAGTAAAGTACAGTGTTGTCTTCCTCTGATTGGTTCTTGTCTTCAGTAAATGTAGACAAACATAACGGCTCTTTTTGGTCAATCTCTCTGAATGAGATAACCTTAAACAACACTTAGACTTAGTTCATTTTGTCTGCATATGAATGTTTTGGGCAATATCTATTTTTCTGAATGTTTGCGTTTTTCTCAGTTTTGTAGTTCCTTCAAATATATATTATTCAGTGCCTCTGAACATTCAGGTTATTCTGAGTATTCAGTATTTTACTGAGTCTTCAGTAACTACTGGGTCTTCAGTATCTTCTGTGTCTTCAGTGTCTTCTGAGTCTTCAGTGTCTTCTGAGTCTTCAGTGTCTTCTGAGTCTTCAGTGACATACTGAGTCTTCAGTGTCTTCAGTGACATACTGAGTCTTCAGTGTCTTTAGTGACATACTAAGTCTTCAGTGACTTACTGAGTCTTCAGTTTCTTCAGTTACTTACTGAGTCTTCAGTTACTTCAGTTACTTACTGAGTCTTCAGTTTCTTTAGCAACTTACTGAGTCTTCAATTACTTACTGAGTTTTCAGTTTCTTCAGCAACTTACTGAGTCTTCAGTTACTTACTGAGTCTTCAGTTTCTTTAGTTACTTACTGAGTCTTCAGTTTCTTCAGCAACTTACTGAGTCTTCAGTTTCTTCAGTTACTTACCTTATCTATATCTGCTGACTTTACATGGTGCAGATAACTTCCTGACCACTCTATACTGAATCCTGACTCAGTCTATCAAGATTATCCTGAACATGTCATACTCAGGGGTTTTGAGATCTAATCAAAACTTCTTTATTAAATTCATCTCCCAACAAGCGCCTTGATTACCCTGGATCCCGCCGTGCTCGATCGCCTTTGGTCGAGCAGAAGTGCTTGACCAAACCCCCTGATCGAGCGCCTTCAGCGGCCTGCATGCCTTCTCCGACTCAGGCTCCATAACCCAACACTAACCACCTAAGCCACTTTGACCTCTTCATTCAATTATTAAATTTTGATAGAGCATGTGAGCTTGATCAAACCTCACACGCAAACATGCAGAGTACAATCATCTGAATATAAATTTATTTTTAATTTAATATTTTTAGTTACTTAACATGTTTAACATTAAATATGTAAATTGTTCTCTTAATTTTTGTCCTTTTATTTTGAGAAATGTGTTAGAGTATTTATTTTTTATTTGTTACATATTGTGATAATGATAATTTGTTGGCCACTTTAATATTAGGAAAAAGAATGTAATAAAATATTAATACAAGTTAAATGAGACTTTTTTTTTAATTGATTAATGTTTCTTGAAATGGTTAAAAACAATATTGAGCGTGAATTGTATCTATTAATAGAGAAGTAATGTATTTTACAAATGAACATCAATCTTTTAGAAGATATTTTTTTTAGAAATATAGATAAATTTAGATTTAATTACTGATAATTGTTATGTTTCGAAATCTCATATGAAACAATTTAAATAAATATTAAAAAAATATCATATTAAATATAAAATTTTAATGTGATGAAACTTTAATAATTTTTAGTTCATTCTACTGTTAAATTCTGAACCAGCACCTGAAGCTTTAATAATTTTTAGATCATCTCATTGTTAAATTCTGGATCCGCACTTGAGTGATGTAAGTATAATATTGTACATTTGAGTAATTATATTGTACATATGGATCCGAACTTGAGTAATGTATATCTTTTAATGACGAAGTGAAATAGCTCAAGTGATTAGAGCACCACTACCTATGACATGAGATCATGGGTTCGAGTCATCATTTGTCAAATCTAAAAAAAATGTATATCTTTTCATTAACCATCTTGTAGGTCCCGAACGGGTTAAGTGAGGGCAGAAGTCTAGAGGGGAGGGGTGAATAGACTTAAAAAAACTTTTTCGTCTTGATCGGTGTGAGAGCGGATAGCGATCGAGTGCGAGTGAATCGATTTGGTCTCGATAACCAACTTCATGAACGCGTAAAGCGAGTCGGTTCGTGAACTATCAGATTAAGCGGTGTGTGCGGAAGCTTAAGTTTTACTGTGTGAAAAACCGGTTTGTATAAATCGATTCCAAGTTTTATCTTTTTAATCGATGACCGAAATTTCAGAAACCGATCGGATCGAAGCTTGGTGCTATCTCGATCTTAACTTAGAATGTATGCGCTTTAAGATTGTGCGATGTGAGAGCGATTAATCAAAGCAAAAAAGGCACACAAGATTTATAGTGGTTCGGACAAACCGGTCCCCACGCCCACTCTTCCCTTTCACAAGGGCACCAACTTAACCGACTTAACCGATGGACTTAGTTTAGTGTGTTAGTCCAACACAAGACACCAACAGATGTTTTAAGAGTTCTCACTCAACCGATCCCTTAAATCAAGATTAGAGACCCTAGATCGAAATCTTGCTAAACAACTTATCCTAACTTGGGGTTTGGGTAAGATTGTTGAGGTTCCAACTATGAAATCTTTTCCTGCATGCAAAGCTGCCTAAAAGCTAGATGAAAAGATTTCTTGCTAAGAACTTATGGGATGAACACAATATAAGATAAGCTTGTTGTTGTGTTCTTCGTATGAAATCGACTATAGTTTGAGCTTCTTGATTATGTTGTTTGTCCAAGCATTTCCGTATTTCACTCTCGAAGTGTGATCCCATATTTATAGACCTTGAGATCAAAGAGCCGTTGGAGAGCAATTTGAATCTCGTGCTATTTTAGGTAGACTTGCGTGCTTGATGTGACGCGTCTTGAGGGAACGGCATGGCCGAAAAAGCGTGAATGTGTATTTTAGCCGTTTGAGAGAGCAACATCGAATCCCGCGAGTATCGAGATCTGTTCATACGTGTCTCTTCCTTATTGGATGGAAGCCTTGCTGCGGTGTTGTTCCTCCAACTAAGGTTGATATTCTTCTTGTTTAGATCGCGATCCGTATGATAAGATGAAACATCGTTTTCATCTTATGAGTCGGTTTGTCGAATCTGGTGATCACCGATGGAGTCTTCGGCGCTGTTGACTTAGCTTAATTTGGTCGACTCTCGGCGATGTAGGTCTTCCGGTCTTATCTTCGGAAGTCATCCGATCTTCTAGTATTCGAGGTTTGAGCTTCATGACTTCCCATTGAGTTATCCGACTAGATCGATTCGATCGATCTTCCGCGTTCGGGTTTAACGTTACGCCTGTCGGATATCGCCTTTCTTACGATTCTTGGATCGACCTATACATATTGAGTTCCCCCTCAATATGTGACCTATCTATTACATCCATTTTTTCTATACAATCATTATCAATTGGTCTCCTATCGCGATAATGTAAACATCGATCATTTAACAGTGCGATCTGGGTCTATTACATGTGTTTTGGAACTTTCATCAAAACTATAAATTTCCCAACAATTTCCCCCTTTTTGATGAAACCAAAACACCGAGAAACCAAACAGTTGATAAGTATAGAAACGATTAAAGAGAAAGTAATCGAAGACAAAGAGATTTTGTCTTGGGATCGAAAAAATAAACTTTTCATTAGATATGTTGATTACATGTTACATCGTAAAAGTTTTGAATTTAAAAGCGGTGATCCTAGACGTCTTCTCGATTCTTCACTCTGGGCTTGTATCCTTCGGCATTTCTCTTTGGTCTTGTGGAACGTTGAAAATCGATAGAGTTTCCATTTGACATCGGTTGTCCGCACTTGATCGCTTATATGCGATTTGCTCAAGATGTCAAAGTAGAATCTCTCAAATGCCACCATTAAATGAGCCATCCGCCTTCTTCGAAAGTATATTAACAGATCATACTCTCAAGTAGATATCTTTACATTTATAAGCTTGGCCTCATTTTCCGGATACTTTCGTAAAGTGCGGATATTTATTCTCAGAACCAGTTGAGGAACTCATCATCCGGTGATTCTTCTTTGGAACAAGATCAAGGACAAAGGCATCTAGAAGCCATTCACTTCGATCTTATTCCATTCCTCAAACCTCTTAGCGCGTGTGCGGCAGTTTTTGGTATGATCTCGTCGAATTTGTCTGGCAATCGAGGTTCCGTGCGATTTTCCAAATAATCCTTTCTTAGCCCTTGATTTGAACTCGTTTCAACCCTTCGCTTTGTGCCCGTTTTTTCCGCTTCTTTCTTCTTGGTCATCATCGCTCTTTTGTACAATCTTCACTAGCTCCTTATCACCAGATGTCGACTAGTTGGCTTCGGTGACTTTTCCGTCCGAGTAATCGGTCCAGATTTTGATGTCCCAAAGACCCGCAAAGAACCTTTCTTGCAATTGAGCTTTGTCCATGGGCCTTATCTTCGATGTGTCGGTTGGTTTTCAGATCCTTCCTTTTGGTTTGATCAAAAGCGATTGAGGTGGGAAGTCGAGAGCCAAAGTTAATCGATAATGCCCGATTTAGATCATTAGCAGATAAACTCAAGTTTGAGCCGTTAGATTCTCGAGCAGCTTGTAATCACTCTGTCTTGGCGGTTTCATTGTAGAGAGAGTGTCCAAATCATTTTGTCAAATTTCTCTTCGATAACTCGAGCCTTTTTCTCGATGGCGTCGAAAAGAAGATTGATTTTGATCCACTTTGTTTTCACTTGTCATCAATCGATTTTTTGTAAGCTCGCCAGACATGGTGGTCATGGATTGGGAGAACCGATCTCCGATTGCTTCGATTTGTTTGAGACTAATTTGTCTCTCGATCGAGTTAAGACTCCTCAATCTCTTCTTTTCGGAGATCTTTGAGACAAGATTTGATCTCCGGTTGATCATGGTGATTTGAGATGTAGGAATTGGATCCATCACTTGATCAAAGTTCGCTTGTTTGTGCCTCCGGTGGTTGGTCGTGAACTGGGCAGCACACAGTTCCACTTTCATCAAGCAGCCTCCTGCATTCTCCATTTCATGCGTTTTTCGAGCTTTTGAAAGCGATCTCCAAACTTTTCTTCTTCCGGCAATTCCAACTTCCTGTGGATCAGAGCTTTCACAGATTTATCGGATATTAGCTCAGCTGGTGATCCCACTTTGGCAGACTTCCTCATATCGAAGTCAAAATCTGCGAACTCATCCGCACCACCCATCTGTTCAACAAGTAAAATAAGATCTGAGAAGCTTTTTAATCTGAGATCTCTCCAGGTGAGGATCTCCATGACTTCTTCTCTTATAGCAGGATGGGCGACCAGTTGTGGATACGTCTCATCAATCTCTCGTTCAATTCTTAGTCTGACCATTTTTCCAGTGATGGTCTTTGTTGATCTGGATACAGGAATTATCTGTCCAGATTCTGTTGGATGAGATGTGGAAGCTTCTGGTTGTGCTTGAGTCGGCGGAAGTTGTCTGATTGGTTCGACCTGCAGTGGTTCCGGCCAGAGTGGCGGTTGTATCTCGGTTCAGTTCATGAAGAGTGAACTAGCGGGAGAGACATGCTCAGTGACCTTTAGTCCGAAAGCGGTGAATCATTTCGAGGTTGAGGAGAAGGAGATTTATCAGTTTGTGCTTCTACCTCAGATCGTTCTGGCGAGCCCTCAGGTTGAGAAGCTTGCCTGTCTGATTCTGTTCTTTGTTGCGCAACAGACTGTTCTGGCGCTCTATCTTCTTCTGACTCATCTTCTAGTGCTAGAGTCATGGTAGCTTGCTTTGCTTTCTTTGGCCTCTTCTCCTGGGCCTTCACCAGTTTTCGTTTCTTTTTCTGTGGAGCAACTGGTGTGGATGAGGCGGCTTCTTTGCTCTTTCCTTTCTTCAGTTTTGTTGGAGTGGGCTCCTTGTCATCGTCTGGTGGCCCATATATAACTGAAGTTGATGAGAGGAAGGCATTGTAGGACTTCAGTCCATTCTGATTCCATTCAGCGCTTGGCAGTTTGTCCTTCAAAATAAGCGCAACCTTGTTGAGATTGTTGACTCTCTTTTTCGAAAAGACACCGCTGGATTCATTGACTCCAAATTTTTTCGTGTTCTTGGAGCAAGATGGCTTTCAGAAGCCGTGCCAATTGATGTTCTGAGCCCCATCAATTATTGCTGCCATGCTGTACATTTTGAGTGATGTGAGAGCATCTGGGCTAAATGAGATTCCCATGATCGTTCTTTGATAGAATGTCAAACAATGATCTTACTTTCTTTTGAGCATTGGCACGATGAATCCGGCTTTACGATGTTTATCCGCCTCTCTTAAGAGCTCCTCTCGATTTCTTCGTCCTCATTCTCCTGTGTAGTGCGGTGAGATTCGGCCCTTTGGTAAGCCGAGCAGGCAGTGATGTACGCATTTGTCGATCGATTTCTTCTCCATTGTTGGCGACATCGGCCGTCTCCCGGTTTTTCTCAGTATCCACACTCAAATTCTGCAAGAATTGTAGTGCTTACCGCATCTTTGGATTGCGATGGCGAAAGCAATATGTTTCATCGGCCTTCTTCAGAATTTGTTCCACCTCCATGGATTCAGAATCCTCGGTGGTTCCAAACTGAACGAACTTATCCTCAAAGATCTTCGTTGCCAGTCCCGCATAGTTGCACATGATCTTTCCTAGTCCATGAGTGGCCATCTACAGTGAGATAGACTCATTAAATTTGTGCATAATCAATATCAATATCATATCTTGGAAAACAAAAGGCAATGAAGCATAAATTCGAAAAACAACTTTTGAAAACAATGTTTTTAACGGAAAGAAAGATTCATCATTAAGTTTAAAAGAAAATATTACCAGATTCAAATTTTCAGAGAAGATTTTGAACTTTAAGAAATCGTTTTGAAACGTAGAGAAAATTTGAAGTTTTTCAGTGAAAGTAATGCAAGTTTGTGAAGCGTAAAAAACTCGTAAGGTTTGATGAATCTTATATATAGGCGGAGGGAACAATAAGACAAGATTTTGAAGATCAAACGTTTTGAAAAGATTATGCGCTCCAGATGAAGCGGTTTTGATCGTAGGGTCGAAAAAACGACGCATAAAAAAAACTTTTGGATTTAAAAGCACGATCAAATAGAAGTTAATAATACATGTACCCACGTCCGCATTAAATGATTTGCAGAGCACACGTCACAAGGATAGTGGGTACAGTAAGGCAAATAATATCAGATACGATCCGATAAATAAGTAAAGAACAAGAGAAAAGAGATCAGATCCGGTTGGATCGATATTGTGTCGGTCAATATTACTTGTCAATGTTGATTCCACTTGTTGATCTTAATCATTCTGCCTAAGCCTTAAGAAATTTCCCTAATCGATCCTTTCAACCGATCTTCTCCAACAGCATCCGATTTTGTTGAAACTTCAAAGCTTAGCCGATCTTTCCTTGAGTACGTCTGATTTCCCTTTTGATCCTCCTTGATCAGTTGAAGTTCCCCCTTCAACTGATATTTCTGACATAGACTGATATATCTGATTTGTTGGAGTTTCAAGCTCAGCTGATCTCTCTCATCTGATCATGCTCGTAAGTAATCAGATTTTGGTTGACCTCATCTGATTCTTTTCAGATTAAGCCAATTCTTGGGATAAGTGTTACCGCCAAAACTTAGTCTTGAGTAGTAGCTTCTATTCCCTAAGTAGGCGTGATTTGACATGCGTAAATATAAATGCGAATCTCTCGATATGTCAATCAACCGTAAATTTATCCAATTATCAGTCGCGTGATTTCTACACTCTGTCCTTTTGATGCAAATTTCTCGGATAGGCTTCTTGAAATGGAAATTGCATTTGCATCCTTGCTTGGCCTCTATAAATTGGACCAATGTTTTACACAACATCACCCATTCACCATACTTATCTTCTTTGTAAGAATCATGTATCTTGGTGAACCCTTGTTTCCGGTGAGACTTCCCAAGAAACACTTTTACACCCTTTTATATGGTTTCACCTTCTCAAATCAACCCTTTTCAGATCCCTTATTCTTTGTTTTCTTCATCATCTTCGATTTCACATACGATTGCTGCAAAGCTTCTCTACCACCAGGGCGGCGGATCTGTTGTTGCAACTGAGAAGACACTTCTCCTAACCGTATGCACCTTGTGTGTCTATCTGGATGACGTAACCAGAACCATCGGACTTATGCGGTATAAAATATCGACAGACATGTGCCCATGAGATCTGACGACCAACTCTTTGGCACGCGTGCTCCATTTAACGTTGGAGAGCCCTACTACTCTTCCTTTTAGGGCTCGGGCTTAAGAATCCTATCAAGGCATTGCCGCTCATTTTTTTCTTGATCTTGACTTTTATGCGACCGCTTTGGGATTACGTTCTTTTAAAGCCTTTCTCACCCCTTGTTAAGTGGGGAAAATGAGAGTTTAAAATCTCTCTCTTTCCTTCATACAGGGGGGTTAGGATGAAGGTTTAGGGTTATAGGTGTAGGATTTTGGTTAACATTTATGTAATCGACCTCGGTCTTCTTGTACTTGTAATTGTGAATGTAACCTCACCTTCGGGTTTTTATCAATGAAAAGTTACGTTATTTCATCGTTGTGTAAATTCCTTTCTTATGCGATAGTTAGCTCTTAATCTCCGAATCTTGCTTGTTGAATATCGCCTAAATCGATTCACAAAGAAATACTATAACCAAATTGATTTAATCGGATAATCCTTTAAACCGAAAGCATTTTCCTTTAATCGATAAACCTTGAATCGTCGGTTCCTTTGAAATCGATAGACTTTAAATCGATAAACTAAAAATCGATCGGTTCCTTTGGATCCGTAAGCGTGTAAGTCGGACGATTTTTGCTTATCGGTCTCTTGAGATCGGTTAAGATACCAAACTCAAATCGATTTCTCTCGATCCGTTAGTCTCTTAACCAAATTTAGTTCGAGAACATTCCATCAAACATTTTCGGTGACATTTCTCCAAGATCTAGAAGTCCTAGCTCATTGCATAAATCTCGAATCGATCTCAACTAGTGGCTTGGTTAGAATATCGCCTTCAGATATCAAGATGAATCTTTTCCATTTCGATATTCTTCTTTTCAACGTGATCTCTTATGAAGTGGTGTCCGACATCCACATGCTTGCATCTTGTATGTAGAACCGGATTCGAGTGATTGCAATAAGACTATTATCGTCACGTAATATAGGCACGTTTTTAGCTACAATGTTGTAATCCTCACCGGGCCGATCGAGCTGAGCGAGCAGATTGGGAACAACAGCCTTCCTCGCACCATATATATTCGCTTCGGTTGTTGATGTCGAATGAATCGATGTACGCTTCTTTTGAAAACCACGAGATCGCTTTTTTACTTCCTAAGAACCGACATGTTCCCGAGGTTGATTTTTAAATCGATCTTGCAACCTCCATAATCGTAATCGTAATACCCACTAAGTTTCTAGATTATCATCTCGATGGGTAGAATAAACCAAGGTTTATTGTTCCTTCAGATACTTAAGAATCCGCTTAGTCGCTTCTAGGTGGTCGATCATTGGATTTGCTTGAAACCGCACATACACCTATTGCAAAAGTGATATCCGTCCGCCGGGCAATCGGGTATAATAGAGATCCAATGAGAGCCCTATATTCCTTCTCGATTTGTTTTTTCGACTAAATTTCATGCGGATCCATCTTGAATCCGGTCATCATAGGAATTTTGGCTTCCTTACTATTTTGAACTCCAAACTTAGCCAATAGATTCCTAGTGTACTTTGCTTGGCGAGATGAATATCCCTTCAGTGCTTTGTTTAACTTGGAGACCTAGAAAGTAATTCATCGACCCATCATGGACATCTCGAATTTCCCTTGCATCGGTTCTTTGAATCTTTCACATAGGCTCTTGTTAGAGATCCGAAGATGATGTCGCCCACGTAAATCGAACCATCGTAATATCTTCTCCATCTTCTATTCTCGAATAAGGTTACATCCCATCGTTCCTTTAGTGAACCCACTTTCAATCAAGAACCGAGAGAGTGTATCATACCGTGCTCGCGAACTGTTGTTTTTCAGTTATAAAGAGCTTTTCTTAAACGATACACTTGGTTGCTCGGAGGTTGTTCGACATAAACTTCCTCCGCTAGTACCCCGATTTAAGAAAGCACTCTTTACGTCCATCCGATACACAAGTGAACCCTCGTGGGAAGCATAAGTTTAAATAGCGAATGGCTTCAAAGGAAGCGACCGGGTGCAAAGGTCTCATCGTAATCAATTCCTTCGATTGTGAATACCCTTAAAGCAACAAGTCTTGCCTTATTTTCGGTGATAACATTTTTCTCATCTCTCTTGTTCTTGAAGATCCATTTCGTGCCAATTACGTCTTGATAACTCGTTCATCTACTAGTTCCCAAACTTCATTTTCTCTCGAATCGTTCCACTCTCCTCCTCGCATGGCTAGAATCCAGTTTGCGTCTTGTAATGCTTCCTCTATTGTAGATGGTTCCTTCATAGACAGATAACAGCAATACATGGCACTTTCACCAATCTGATGTCTAGTTTTAATTTTATCAGACGGGTCTCCGATTATCAGATCAGTTGGATGACTGGTTATCCAGTCCTTCGCTCGATTTGCGTCGGGTTTTGAGAACATCGGTCCGCTTCGATAAAATCTTATTACTAGCGATTGGGAGTGGTGCAGGAGTTATGGTCCACTTGATAAGAACAAGTCTCAGCTGATGTTGGACTCATCATGTGCTGATGTCTGTTCGTGAGAACTTCAGAAGTTCCCCCTGAACCGGATGGTTCGATTCTTCTTATCTCAAATTGAATCATTTTTTTCATCGACGATTGTTCGCACCTTAGGATCCGATTGATCCGTGAATCGCCTAGATCCGGAATGTAAATTGATACGATTTCGATCCTTTTTCCTTGATCGTTAGCTGATCCATTTTCTGAATATCAGGTTCTCGTAGATCGTACTTCTTGTTCTGAGGCAGATTTCTCTTGATCAGAAGATGCTTCATCAAAGGCTACATGGGGTGTTTCTTCCACAATTAGGGTTCGTTTGTTGTAGACCCTGAAAGCTTTGCTAGATGAGGAATACCCTAGAAATATACCCTCATCAGACTTGGCCTCAAAAGTCTTCAACCGACTTTTTCCCATTATTGTGTATGAACACTTACACTCCAAAAAACATGGAAGTAAGAAACACGAGGTTTTACGCCTTCCATAGTTCATAGGTGTTTTGTAGTGAGCCTTTGGTCAGAGACATCTGTTACTGCGATGGCATGCAAATGTTGATTGCTTACGCCGTAAAACGGTTTGGTATCGTGATGTTCAAATTTAACATTGTTCGGCAGCCTTCTTTGAGAGTTCTCGTTCCTCCGCTCGCCTACTCCATTCTGTTAGGGCGCCCTCGCAGTGATGTTTCATGTCAGATAATAAACTTAGAGCAAAAATCGGTAATAAAAGAGTTCGTAAATTTGCGTACCTTTATCCGATCCGATTTTTACTACTGGCGACACCTCTTCTCATTTTGTAATCTTCTTAAGAATTTCGGGTATCTTGGTTTTCGCCTCATTCTTCTTATGTAAGAATATAACCTGTAAACTTGGAATACCATCCACGACACAGAGTGTATTTGCGTCCGTTGAGACTGTCTGGTGTAACTGGTCCAAACAGATCCATATGAAGCAGCTGCAGTACTCTGCTGGATGCTGGTCCGGAAATTCCTTTGAATGAAGCTTTGACTGTTTTTCCTTCCGATACGCAAGATATGTCTGATCCTTTGAGAACACTTCATTCGGAAGTCCTTCCACTAGAGACATCCTAGCTATCTTATTAAGAGTTTTAAAGTTCAGATGGCTCATTCTTTTGTGCCAGAGCCAACTGCTACTTTTGGAACTCTTAACAATCAGCACGCATTTTTGGACAACTGTTCCAATCACCGCGGTAGATCGTCCTTTTCTTGAACCGATTAGCAAAAACTGCTGAGTGACTCGATTTTTGATAGTGCATTGATCAGTCGAGAACTCAACACTGAATCCGTTGTCGCAGAATTGTGAAACCGATAATAGGTTGTGCTTCAGACCTTCGACATATGAGACTCCAGTTACTTGTACATCATCATTCTCTGCTGTTCAACCCTTTGGTATAACCAAAGTTATCATCACCGAAGAGTACACGCTGGCCTTTCGTTCTATGTAGGAACCGGAGGAGATGTTTGCTTCAAATCATGTGCCTTGAGCATCCACTATCGATGTACCGGATAGTTGCTTGCACACCTCCTTTGTTGGCGGACCCACGCCGAACACGCAATCGATCGGGCTTTAGGTACCCTTTCGGATTGGGTCCCGAGGGGTTAGGTTTCGATTTGGGGATCCATACAAAAGAAAGCACTTCTATTGTGATCGGTCGCATCGAAGGCCCGATTTGTCTCCCATACTGCCAACATAATCATACTTATCCTCATATGCTTTCGATTTGTATGATTACTTGTGTGAACCTCGATGACTTAGAAGACTTATGATTTAACTTTTCGGTTTGTCTTTTTTTTTATCCAATTGTGGTTCAAAGAAATTGACCCCTAAATTTCGACTATAGGGGGTAGGTACGATCGCTACCATCAAAAGATTCATATATCTTTTTCGCATAGATGGTTTTCAGTTTACCGAAGCATGCTTATTAGGCGGTGACCTTGATCGGGTCTCGATTAGACTTCTTTTGTAGGTTGTCTTTTCTGATTCCTGATCTGTTGATCAGGTTGAGGTCTCTTCAGAAGAACTGGGTTCTTCCGTTGATTCTCGGCTGATGCTTTTACCAGTTGGGGTCCATTTCGTTCCTTTCTGGTTAGGCACTTGCCTTTACCCGCTCAACTGGTTCTTACCCCTATTAGATACAAGTTTAGCTTTTGGTGTATCTTTTTCAGAAATTCGTCTGATTACACCTTTCTGAGATGAATCAGTCGGGGCTTTTGAGGATGTGGAGGGTTTCTCATAGCCAAGTCCCTCCTTATCAATCTTTATTCGAAAATAGGCGTTCATGTCTTTAACGGTTTGAGATGATTTTGAAAAAACATCTATTTTCTTACGCAGATTATCCTCAGAGGATTTCAGACTTTCATGCATTCGGAATAGCTCATCGAATTTTGCTTGCAAGATTTTGAAGTCATCAGCTTGCTGTCTGTTAATTTCCATCTGATCTTTGATCTGCTTTTCCTGATCAGAAGCTTTAACTTCGAGAATTTTAAATTCCTCAGTTACCTTCTGAGCAGTTTCAGCTGATCTAAGTTCAGAGGCTTTTCTGAGATCATTTTCTTGCCAAGCGTGATTATTTCGGTCCTCACCTTTATCATTCTCACTTCACAATAGCATAAGTTTCTCTTTGCATTGGAGAGATCTTCGCCAATTGCTCCGAGTAGAGCCGCAGGTCAATCTCCCAAAGAAGTGTGCTAATGATAAAGCAGTGTAGAAGCGAACGAAAGCGGGTTTGGAGGTTACCCTTGATTTTGGTCCTCCCCGCCATCGGGCAGAGTTCATCATCGTCGACGAGAATATCGGATCTTCATTTTCATAGAAGTCGATCAAGACGGGCTTGACAAAGTAAGTCTTCTACAGAGGAGTATCCGAGTCCTCTGAGGGGGCAGATAGAATCGTCAATTCCCCGACGATCAAGAACCATGGCTCTTCTGTCTCTATAGCGTTGCTCTCTTTTGTTCCTCTTTTCTTCCCTCTCTCTCGGCGTCAGTGCAGGCAACGTGCTATAGTGACTGGCTTCTCACTGATTGAAGAAGCACGCCTTGATCCACCGAAATTTTTCTTCGGGGGTGAATCACTCCAAAATGTATGACCTATCGGTGACTTTCCTTTCTCGATAATAGGGTCCGAACTTCTACCGTCTCGATTGATTTTCTTCTTTCCTTCGGCTCGACTATCTCTTTCCCTTTCATCTCTGCGGATCCCTCCGATCATCGATCCGGTTCTTTTCCGGAGATCTATTATCCGATCTCCTATCTCGTCCCCGGCTATGTTGATAGTCCTTATAAAATCTTCGATACTTACCAAGTTGTATATCCGACTTCTCAAGCTTCCGGTAAGTAGAGCGATCATTCGCCCGACTTAATATATTTCCAATGGGTTCATTGGCCTTTGTTCTCGCTCTTTGGTTGCCTTGGCTTAACCGATTTTTGAAGTCGAGGTTTTTGGGGGACCTCGTCTTCATCGCCTTTGACCTCTTTCAATCAGTCGAACTCGTGAGCTTTAAGACTCAAGAACAAGCTACTAGGTTTCATTCTTGAAATGTCCGGCAATCTTTGATTACCGTGACCTTCATGTCCCACTTCTTCTTGTAGAGACCTTAGGATCTTATAGTTGATATCTTTATCGGACATCTCTCTACCAAGTTCTCGGCTTGTTTATAGACATTGTAATTCTTCCATCGAGTTCGTTGATGGTTTCGTTGGGCAAAGATTCTTGATTTCTCGAACTTCACGGTTCGGCTTGAAGACTACTTTCTTTTTATCTCGCTCATTTCCCTCGCAGATCTCGGCCCAGAGTATCCCACATTGCTTTCGCAGATTTGAGATACTTAATCTTTTCTTTGGTGACCTTATCCATTGTCTTCATGATGATATGTCTTGCAATGGTGTCCAGAGTATGCAGTTTTCTTTCTTCGTGGTCCATCGTGTATGGCTTTTTTCGCACAAGACTTCCCGCGGGAAAGTCCGGATCTCCTCCGATCGCAGGATTGTCGAGTAAATGATGATGGGTCCTCTCGATGACTTCCATCATTTTGCCAATTGATCGAGCCTAGATGGTTGGACATATATATGGTCCAATCAGATACTCATCAATTGAGAACTTCGGCAGATCATGATACATACCGGACGTGTTATCCATGCCGAGTGATTTTGGAAAATGAATGAGTTTTTAAAAACGGTTTTTCAAGATCGGGGTTCGCTTAACCACAATGACACGTAGTCATGGGTCGGAAGAACCAACCGCCCGATACCACTTGTAGGTCCCGAAGGTTAAGTGAGCGAGGCGTAAGTCTAGAGAGGAGGGTGAATAGACTTTCGAAAAACTTTTTTTCGCGATCAAAGTGTGAGAGCAGATGCTTCGATCAGAGAGGCGAAGTGAATCAGTTTTGTCCGATAACCAACTTATCAACGCCCGTAGCGGATCGGTTCGGTAACTATCTGATTAATCGATGTGTCGCGGAAGCTTAAGTTTTACCCGTGTGAAAACCGGGTTTGTATAAATCGATTCCAAGTTTTATCTTTTTAATCGATGACGAAATTTAGTCCGATCGATCGTAAGCTTGGTGCTATCTCGATCTTAACTTAGAATGTATGCGCTTTAAGATTGTGCGATGTGAGAGAGCGCTTAATCAAAGCAAAGAAAGGCACACAAGATTTTATAGTGGTTCGGACAAACAAAATCCCTACGTCCACTCTTCCCTTTCACAAGGGGCACCAACTTAACCGACTTAACCGACCGACTTAGTTTAGTGTGTTAGTCCAACACAAAGACACCAACAGATGTTTTAAGAGTTCTCACTCAACCGATCCCTAAATCAAGACTAGAGACCCTAGATCGAAATCTTGCTAAACAACTTATCCTAACTTGGGGTTTGGGTAAGATTGTTGAGGTTCCAACTATGAAATCTTTCCGCACAGACAAGCGACCTAAAAAGCTAGATGAAAAGATTTCTTGCTAAGAACTTATGGGATGAACACAATATAAGATAAGCTTGTTGTTGTGTTCTTCGTGCTGGAAATCGACTATAGTTTGAGCTTCTTGATTATGTTGTTTGTCCAAGCATTTCCAGATTTCACTCAAGTGTGATCCCATATTTATAGACCTTGAGATCAAAGAGCCGTTGGAGAGCAATTTGAATCTCGTGCTATTTTAGGTAGACTTGCAGTGCTTGATGACGTGCTTCCAGAACGGCATGGCCGAAAAGCGTGAATGTGTATTTTAGCCGTTTGAGAGAGCAACATCGAATCCCCCGCGAGTATCGCCTGCTCGTTTCATACATTGTCTCTTCCTTATTGGATGGAAGCCTTGCTTTGCAGTGTTGTTCCTCCAACTAAGGTTGATATTCTTCTTGTTTAGATCGCGATCGATGATAAGATGAAACATCGGTTTTTCATCTTATGAGTCGACCTGATCACCTGAATCGATCGATCACCGATGGAGTCTTCCGGCCCGCTTGACTTAGCTTCAACCGGCCGACTCTACCGATGTAGGTCTTCCGGTCTTATCTTCTCGGAAGTCATCCGATCTTCTAGTATTCGAGGTTTGAGCTTCATGACTCATTGAGTTATCCGACTAGATCGATTTCGATCCGATCTTCCGATTCTGGTTTAACGCTCGCCGCTGGGATATCGACTTTCTTCCGATTCTTCAGATTCGACCTATACATATTGAGTTCCCCTCAATATGTGACCTATCTATTACATCGCTTTTTTCTATACAATCATTATCAATCGGGTCTCCTATCGCAAATAATGTAAACATCCTACCTAACAGTGTCCGGTTTGGTCCTATTATGTGTTTTGGAACTTTCATCAAAACTATAAATTTCCCAACACATCTCTAGAGAGTAACTTTCAAGCTACAATTGATGTAATTATAATATTGTACATTTGTACTTAGTGCTCGTACGGTCTCGAGAGATATATAGCCTACGCACGACTTTAAAAATTAAAACTACACTATTGTAATGTAATATTCTTTATTTGGGGGGCTTATTTCTAATTTTTGAAGAGATGTGCAAGAAGAGAGTCACCCTTTTGATCCGTTTAATTCTAGGCCCAAAATTACACATGGGTCAATACCAAATTAATAAAACGAGGCAGTCGACCATATTGCACGAATTGGTGTGAGGTAAATATCAATACTAAATTGATTATAAACAAAGTAAGATAAATTATGTAATTCTTCTTTTTTTCGACCAAATTATGTAATTCTTCTTAAGATCTCAAAATCAATTGAATATTTTAGTACTTATTGTAGAAAAGTATAATCAGAAATAAGCATGTTTAGTGGTGAACATATATATCTCTCAACTTGAATGATATCTCAAATTAATTCCGAGTCTCCCCATTCTCGTTGTCACTTAAAGAAATGGGCATGCTTTAATACCACAAAACTCACAAAATAAGCTGGCATATAGGGGGTTTGCTTCATAATTCTTAAATTTGAATGGTAATAAAATTGAACATGATAATTATGGTGGTTAATGAGACTCAAAATAAGGTAATCATTATCTTTGTTTTGATCGACGGAGTATGTGCAAACTCAAGTTGAAGGAGCATAATCACTTATTTTTAAAATTGTCCCTTCACAACTTCAAGTTCTAAAAAGTGCTTATAAATCGTGAGTACAATTTTTAAACACCCTAACTATATCTCTTCTCTTATAATTATTTTATCCCCAATCATTTCAATATTTATTCCTTAATCAATAATAGTCTTTTATCTCAATCTATTCATGTAATTATAATTTTTGTTGTAATAATTCATTATCGGATAATTTTCTCGTTAATTATCATTCCCATTTAAAATTTTGAATTATCAACATCCCCAACTAAATTTCTAGCATACATCAAACCGATAATTGATCGATATAGAAAAGATAAATAATGTTAAATAACAAAAGCATTCTTGCAAATATAAGGGGCAACTGCAATAGACGTGTATAATTAAAGACGTTTACCCTAGAATAAATTAAAATAAACTCAAACTGAAATTAGGAGGTCATCGTGACATAAGCATTTGATGTACAAGTGGCAAAGCAGATGGGGTCTTCTAAATGTTGAAATATGGGAACATGTCAACCACGAGTCAAGCATATAAGTATATAATATAGTACCAATTTGAATTGGGTCGGGTCAGGTAAGGGACCAGAAAATCAGAAGTCAAGAGACTTTATTTAAATTATAAATTATGTTCTTCAATCATTATGATTCATGTTAAATTCCATCGTGATTATCGATCTAGTTCGATTGCCTATGTACGAAAGGTCTCGCACGACATTTATTTCATTCGGGAATTCAAGAATCGATAAGATAAATTAGAAAATATCTTTTATATATAAATATGTGTGTTTGAGAAATAAATTAATTTAAAAGGGGTTTAACACTTTGATAGTTATCGGGCGGAATCTCCTGTTACACAATAGTGTAACCGTCTCTCGCTATACCATTAGGTATCGGGATGTCACTATGAATGACTACAGTCGGGCTTTAAATTCACAACAACCTGTTATATGATTTTTTATTTTTAAATTATATTTTATTGTTTTTATGAAAATATATTAGTTTGAGAATATTTAAGAAAAAAGGATAGTCGGGTTCGCTGGCCTGTTGATTTATCGGTTTGGGCCAGAAAGACCTAGGTTTAAACGAGCCTCCAATTATTCAAATCTAACCATGTATATTTATAGGTACAACAAGACAGTCCCCAAAAGTCTTTACTCATTTAACATCTCTTATCAATCATAATTTTCCATTTACTATTTTATTTATATTAGTAATTGAACTCATGCGATGTACATTATAGTTGTACAATTAATTTAAAAGTTATAGGAATATACATTTTGGAAAACTTTTGAGTTTGTCACATATGAATGACATTGGTATACTTTTGTCATTAAAAAAGAGTTGATTAAAATCCTAATAATTAAACAATAAATTACACAACTATATCTATTGAATTTACATCATTGGAGTCTGTTAAAATATACTACATATTTCTAAAAAAATCACAATTCATTATTATTTGCTAATATTTATTCCAATTTTTTTCTTCTAAATTTGGCGTTGAAGTTTGTGGAAAATCACTTATATACTAATAGAGAGTTTTTTTTTTGATGTATCATCTCATGATTAATTTGAATGATGTATCGTCTTGAGGTTAATTTGGATGAGATGTCACATTTTCTTATATTGATGTGTTATTTTTCTTATTTTGTAGTTAATATGTGGCATCCATGTGACAATTTAATAAAAAAATTACAATAACTAAGTCAATTCATAAATTTAAACATTGCACCTCTTGGGTAATATTTATATTATTTACCACCTACGTCAATTCATAAATTTTTAAGTCTCTTGAATATATTTGTATTGAGCACTAACTTTGTTGTACTAATCTTTATTTTGTACTCCCTCTGTCCACGAAAATTTTGCTCAATTCTTTGGCCCGAAAAAAGAGGTATGTATTAATTTGAGTACAAAGAATACTCAAAACCCGAATCAAGATTACAAAGTATTAGAATCACCAAGCCTTGAGCAGTGAACATAAGCACCTATCTAAAGAGGGAATACAGTAGATACTAATTCACAGTCACAGGGTATATGCCACTACAACAATGTAAGGGGTCAGTCATCCAGCTTGCAAAAGACGCTTGACTGAAATCCATGACCATAGCCTCCCCTTTGCTTTCTCTAACAGTTTATGTACGACAGAACGAATATTGCTCAAGATACAATCGACATTGGACTTTGTGGACTAGAAACTGGAAACATATTACATATTTCAAATATTTTTTTTAAATTCATTATTATTTATTAATATTTATTTTAAAGATTTGTTTCCAAATCTGATAATAATCTTAATGTAAAAATTCAATGATTTTTAAATTTAGAATTTGTTAATATTTATTCTAAAAAAAATTTCAAATTTAGGATCTGCTAAATTTAGGAAAATTGAATGGTTTCTAAATTTAAACCAATTTTGAAAGTCATGCATTAGAATCAATAATTGATAGTAGAAGTTTTTTTTTTTTACTAAAAACCAAAATTCGTATTCTAATATAAATTAACACAAATTAACATCTATTATTTTTAAAATATTAAAATATTATTCTCAAATTAAGTTTTGTCTCACTATTAAATCGTCTGACGCAAGTGCGTCTCTTACTAACCTAATTTGAAACGAACGTAGATGAAGGAGAAAAAAAAGTTGCTTGCTCGAGATATTTATAGAGCAGTGGAATTCAACAAGTTAGGTTTTTTTTTTTTTTGCTAAAGATGTAATCCACGTCATGATCCTAGATTAGCTAGAATCATAATTAAGTGATTATTGATATTTGATGGGACTAATATGTGGAAAGAAAAAATTAAGAAAATTATCATCTCAACAAGTCACATCATTGAGTCATAGATCAGATTTTATAATTTTCAACCAAATAAAATAAGTATTATCAGCTACATGATTTCCAGTGTTGACTTTCAAAAGGTCTGTGGATGTAGCAATTCAGTTTAGACTTGTTCATTTTTCTTTTCAGTTTATTTTCTTTGTTTTATTGTTTTCACTTTTCTGGTTTGTTCATTTTTTAAGGATTAATTGAGGGACGGGTGTGTTTATTGGTGGTTCAGTACATTATATAAATAATTTCATTTCATATTGTACTGAAGTTATTGTTATATGAAAAATATGTTGATACCATATCGAGAAATTACAATATATCGAAAATGCATCCGTTTTATTTTGAGAATTTCTATATATGACGTTCGATGTTGAGATTTTTGGTTTACCGAATTTAATAAAAAATATGTACACAATATCCAATAATTGAACCAACTCAAGAATTTCTAAAGCTGCTCATCAATATTTATGCGAATTGGTGAAAGAAATCAATTGCACCATCCTTTAGAATCAATTTAATTAAAGAGGTGATTGGTTTAGGGGTACGAAGATGAGGGAATAGAAACAAAATGAAAAATTATATACGGTGATGAAGTGTGGGAATATTACAAATAATAATTTGATATTTTTAATGTATTTTGTTTTGTACTCCATAAAAATTGGGAAATTCATTAATAGTAAAACTGTGAGTTTAATTTTTGTGTATGTTTGGTTAAAGAGGTAATAGGGTTGAAATAAAAAAAAATATATGGTGAAAAAGTATGTGATGATGAAATTATTATATTGTGAAAAATAAAGCACAAACTCTCTTGTGAAACTTGCTCATACTATCAAATTAATATCATTACACTTATAAATTGATATAATTGCTTTTATATAAATTAATATCTATAGCATTTAATGTTATGATTTCAATTTATATGTAGTTGTATCGTTTGACAAATGTTACTTCATTCGTCCTGGAATTGTTGACACATTTACCAAAAAAGGTCCGTCCCGAACTCGTTGGCACGTTTCTAAAAAATGAAATAAAGCAACTACATCACTTTAAAGTTTAAACTCTACCCTCAAAACATCTAAAAAATTACACACAATGTCATTATTTTTTCCACACTAAAGTCAACTTTTTCATTTTATTTACACCACATGTCCTAACTTTATCATTTAACCCTCACCAAAAAGTAACTTATACTAATAAACAAATCTCACATTAAATTACGCGTAAACATGAAATGTGTCAACGATTCGGGGACAGAGGGAGTATGATACTAGTTATAAGTGTAGTGATATAAATCTCATAATATGAACAAGTTTACCAGAGACACACTCAAAATAAAGTATGTGTTATTGAGTAAATAAAAAATATGAGAGAGAATGTATTTATTATATTAGAATTTTTGTGAATTTTGATATCTAGCTTGCATAATTTTACAAACAATTTTTTATGAAATAATTGAATATTATGTGGATGTCCTTCAATATTCCAAATGCATAAATAATAATTATATTAGATTATTATAGTAGAGACCTTTGATGTACTTTCATCCCTATAACTAGGTGGTATGCTACCTTTATTTGTATGTCAAGATAACGATATTGAAATTCTCCTGGCTTGGTCGCCCCCAGACGTAGTCCTCGTGACAAATTGAGTCAAAAATGTTGTCTTCTTTTCTACCTTTTCTACTATCTCAATAATCAATATTTTCATTAGTTTTATAACACGTTATCAACACGAAATGTTCTACCAATTAGGTTTCCCAAATTTGCAGCCTTCAAGTTCGGATTAAGGTACACATCCGCAATACTTAATTTGAGTAGTTATATAATTTCTCTATTTGTTGAATAATGATAGCCTTGACATGTACTATATGCCAAATTGATGTTTGCACTGAATTCTGTGAGTATAATGAGTTTCAGTTTTTAATTTCATGAATCAATCTACACGTATGCATGTTTGATTCATTTTCTATTGTTTTGATTATTAGATGAAATTACATATGGAATTGATGAAGGAAACAAATTTGTGCTTACCAATAATATATAGAATAATTTTTTCCGAAAATAATAATGGAGAAAATGAGGTGATTCTTTTATAGACAAGTGGTTTTATGAAATAATTTTATGTGTTTTGATACGATATTATAATTCTCGAATGTACTTGTCTTCTCTAATGTTCCGAGTAAATATAGGCAGGTGAGATTTTTCTGTTGGCTTTATGAATATGGGGAGAATTTATTGATATATTAAAAGGTCTACTTTCTTTGATTTCAGAATATAATTGCTTATAGAATTTCTTTTAAAATTGATTTAACTCACGAAATTTATGTGTTAGCTTTGAAAGCATTGGACTCGAATATTATACTATGTTATTTCTGCTTGCTAATTTCATTATTGTCTGACGCCTAAGATATTGAGTCGTTTAATTAGACAAATAATTTTGAATTAAGGATTTACTGTTTATTGCTCGAGTAATGTTATTTTAAATGGGTAAGAATCGTATTGTAGTACATACATATATTAGAAATAATGGATTTGTATATTATTGATTTTCTTGGATATTTTACTTGATTGTTCTATCTGCGGGAGGCGAGTCTAAGGGTGACAAGAATTGTTCTCGTCCAGTGCCTGTGTTTGGGTCGAGATAAGTTTATCATAAGACGATTTTGGAATTCTTACCATAGGGTTTCACTCTGGTAAAAAGGCTTAATAATTCCTTTTAAAATTTCAATAAGTAGAACCACTTGTCGCGGAATAAGCTTGGGATTTATGTGAAAATTCCTTAATTGCCTCTTATTACTGATTTTTAAAAGAAAAAAAGATACGACCAGCTGAAGATGGTCGTCATTCCAAAAGTCCGGTAGGATGGGCTCCACCTACGACTATCATATTTTGAATATGTTAATAATGTAATTCGGTTATGCTTAAAATCACTTTTATTAAAATTATGTGGTAAAACCATAACTGATGGTGATATGCTTCCGAAGACAGTTTCTACTCGAATATGCTCCTGCAGCAGCAATATCGAGACAAAGAATTGAAGAAATATTCAAAATTAATTATTTGTATTCTTTTGGTTGAGCAAAACAATGAATTATTATTGAAAATTATGAGTCCCGACCCATTAGTTCTAGTCCATTCCCAGAAGCGAATTTGACTCATCTCAAAATTATGAAAGTGATTGTTGGTGGACGTGGTCGTGATAGACATACTCCATACAATTATATAAACTACAAATGTGATAAGAAATGTCTCCCAGAAGAGAGACAATGGATAAAATAAAAGGTTTGTAGATAAGTGTTACAGATGTAGCATTGAAGGTCATTGACCTCGTATTTATATATCATATAAAAATCATCTTGTAAAATAGTGTCAAGCATCCCTGAAAATGAAGGATGGAAATGTTGAGACATATTGATGAGAAAAATATTCATAATGGAGATGATAAAGTTCCGTTCTTCCTGAAGAAGCAATGCATGTCAAATATTATGATTAAATAATGATGGTGACATTTATCTAATTGAATGTGCTAATATATCCATCATACTTAAAATAAAAATATTTTTTCTCATTTGGAAGAGGTGGAGACAAGTGTTAATATTATAAATGGTAGTGCAAACTTGATTGATGGCTCCAAAAGAGCTACTACATTTCTCCCTGGAAGACCTAAATTCTTTATGTACTATTGTCTCCCAAGTTTCAAAGAAGTTTGTTGAGCTTTAAAAATTTCTGTGGAAATGGGTATTCATTGAAAGTCTAAATGAGACAAAAGAATTTGTGTGACACCTGACCTAAAATAAGAGAACTAGAAGTTTATGAGATTATACAATTGCAGTAAGTTGCAAATCAATTAATGAATATGTAAAGTGACTTTAAAAAGTTATTAAATCACGTATTCCTGCTAAAATATGTTTTGGTTAAGATTGATGACCCAGTAGGACAAATAGCGAGTGTTAATAAATTTGAAACACGTCTGAAGCGTGGGAAGATCTCTTAGTTCTAAGGATTAAAATTCTAGCAAGAAAAAAATATTAATATAAATCAAAATTGCACATAGTGGAAAAATTCAACCTCCTGAAGAGGTTACCTCTTACGATGCTCCAGAAGAACTAATTCCTAAAGAAAAATGAATTTGTGAAATAATAAGGTACAAGGTAGCCCAAATTACGACCACCTGATGATGGTCGTCATTCCACAAAGTCATACATTTGATTATGATAAAACGTATTCTCCTGAAGTGGATACAGTCTTGATTACCCCCATTTTTACAACTAGCGTGTGGGAAATTATCAATCATTTCACATATCTGCGAAGATTCAATTGTGCAGTATATATTTTTATATCACCACCATGATGAACCTAGCAGCCTAGTTGGCTAACTGCACATTTAATGAAGATCATTTCCCGGCATTAGGGGGAGATATGAATACAAAATTAAACTAATGCCTAGAAATTTAGTAAAAGAAAAAAGTTCTTCATTATCTAGACCTACACACTAGTCAAACTGAACACAATATTTAGCAAGTAGTCTTGCCAGATGCATTTACTGATCATAAAGGAGTGACTAGATCACATATACATATTGTATATACATAACAAAGTGTAGAGGTTACAATGAAATCAAATATACATGTTGATGCTCCTACACGCCAGAAGCGTAAATGAGCCCTTATACGCCAGAAGCGTAAATGACCTCATAACACGAAATCTATAAATCCGCGGTAAAACAAAGCTAGCAAAATAAAATAAAACTTTCAGTCACTCCTGAAGAGATTCGTCCTGAAGACGAAAGTCCTAGTAACAATGAAAGTGCACAAAATAATTATAATACTAGGATTGTGGAACGACCAGATCAATATATTTTGGGAAATGATGAAGATCCGATTGATATGAATTTTATAAATACAGGAGAAACTTACAATAGAAATATCAACGTTGTCGACAACATATTGCCACCACACTTGCTCTACCTATCAAAAATCTGGATCCAGTACCTGAGTCAATAAATACGCGCCAGAAGCGCTCTGACTAGGTGAAATAAAAGGTAGCAATTGTGGTTGGGTTAGACTCACTAAAAAAAAAAAAAAGTATACAACTCTATCGTGCGTACACCCAGAAATGTGTATTTGTACAAAAACAAAAACAAAACAATAAGATGGTAAAGTATAAAGCGAGATTAGTAGCTCAATGGTTTTCGCAGAGACCCATTATTGATTTTGATCAAAAAAATTCTCCTGTTACGAATAATGTTCCGCTACATAATATATCTGGCAGCAAATATGAATTTAATTTGATTGATACATCTTATAAGCACATATTTATGTGGATCATTGGATGACAGTATTTATATGAAAATCCCTGGAGGATTTAACATGCCTAAAACATGTAAATAAAAGATTATATTCGGTTAAATCGCAAAGGTCTTTGTATATATGGGTTCAAACCATCTAAATGTATGAGGCATAATCACCTAATTTGAGACCTAATTACAGAAGGTACATCATATCAATGACCCAATATGTTTATGTGCTTTTACAAAAGAAAATTTATCAAATTTTGTGATAATTACAATATATGTTGATGATCTCAGTTTGACTGGAACTCCTGAAGAGCTCCAAGAGACGGTTGCATGTCTAAAGAAAAAAATTGAGATCAAAGTTTTTTTGAAAAGGACTAAATTCTACATTGGTTTAGAAAGTGGAATTTTTTTCCACCAAAATATTTATACCCAGATGGTAATTAAATTATTTCACATGGAAAATGCACATCCATTGAGTACTCCCAATGTTCATCAAGTCACTTGGTCCTAATAAGGATCATTTTAGACCATGATAGAAAGATGAAGAGATACTTGGTCCTGAAGTACCATATATATCTCAGTACAATTGATTCACTTATGTATCTTGTTAACAGTACAAAGAGTGAAAATTATTTCACTGAAATTCATTTTTACACATGAGTTGTAAAAGAATGGTGAAATTCATGTGCAACAAATCCGTTCAAAATGACAATTTAGCATATTTATTTACCAAGACATTACCGACTGCAATATTTGAAAAATTGGTGAAGCATACTAAAATACGTCGGTTAAGGGATTTCAAATGATATTTGAATCAGGGGGAGAAATAGTATAAGAAGTAGTATGTACTCTTTTTCCCTTGCTAAAGTTTTGTCCCATTGGTTTTCTTTAAAAAACTTTTTTTAACGACACATTTCTTGTGTAATTATGGACATCCAATGGGGAGTGTTATGAAATAATTGAATATTACGTGGATGTCCTTCAATATTCCAAATGCATAAATAATAATTATATTAGATTATTATAGTAGAGACCTTTGATGTACTTTCATCCCTATAAATAGGTGGTATGCTATCTTCATTTGTATGACAAGATAACGATATTGAATCTTCCTAGCTTGGTCGCCTCCAGACGTAGTCCTCGTGACGAACTGGGTCAACAAATGTTGTCTTCTTTTCTACCTTCTCTACTCTCTCAATAGTCAATATTTTTATTAGTTTTATAACACAAACATATTTTTTCTTGACAAATGCTCAAGCTGGATTTACCAAGTTTGAACCAAAAATACCCTAAAAGTAAGGACTCCCCATACCATTTAAAGTTGTGACTTGTGAGTTGTGAGGAATAACTTTGATTCATCTATACAATTACATTTATTTCCTTACATATCCCTCCTCCTCCAACTAGGGGTGTGCAAAAGGCGGTTATGTGGACCAAACCAATTGTAATATGAAAAATTGAATTATAAACCGTAATTTTTAATCAAATCGAAATCGAACCATATTTGTAAAATCGAACGGTCCGAAACTGAGATATTTCAGTTCGGTTTGGTCCAAAAATTTTTTTTTTTTAAATTTTCAAAAGCAGCAGGGACAAAAGGCATACAATTTTTTCATGAACTACGGTAAAAAAATCATATAAAAATAATCTAAGCATCAATTAATAGTTATAAATATATGATTAGATTGTTACTATTTAATTAAAAAATTAACAAACAATAAAATTACTATCATTACTATACATTTACGTGCCCTCATTTTGCCCAACCAAGCAACCCTCTTAGTTTATATCCCTCTTAACCAGGTGGCTTAGCCCACCTGGCCACTGGACTCCTCATTTGAGTGAGAGACCCATGTTCGATTTCTTCTGATTACAAATTTGAAGTTACGAGAGTTATAAGGTGGATTGACGATTTCGTGGAGTATTTGAATACTTAGTGTACTAATTACTAATAACTAACATCTAACTTTGTCTTATAAAAAAAAAGTTTATATTCCCTCTTAATTCATTCGCATTACACGCCCGCATTTTGTCCAACCAAACAGTATTTGGTCATCGGTGCTTCTTTGCTCTTTTTATTATTTTATCCAAAATATTTTATTAGGTAATTATTAACCATCGATCTCTAAATTGACTTATTGATGGTGTTTGAAATTTTTAAAGGGTTGAAATTGAATGTCGTCCACTTTGGAGGGTTACTAATTAAAAAAAATGGTTTGATTCATCGAGGTCAATATCTCATACGTCCGGTATAAGTTTTTTTTTTCTTTTTAAAAAAAAATAATAATAATGAAATAATAAAAATGAAGGGTAATTGGTATTGAGAGAGAGAAAAAAGGTATATAAAGTAATGAGTGGAGTAATGAGTGACATTCTTTGTAGGAGTTTTATCAATCCAGTGCCTAAAAGATGGTAAATCTATCAATTTAAGGCCTGGAAGATTTTTTCTATCGATTCAACACCTGAAAGATAGAAAACTATCAATACAGGGCCTAACAAATAGAAACTATCAATTCGAGGCTTATAAATTTTAAGGTCATGTTTGACATTAAACCCTAAATCCTGAACACTAAACGTTGAACCCTAAACCTTGAACCATGAACCCTAAACCCCCCTGAACTGTAAACCCTAAAAAAAAAAAAAAATAAGAACATGAAATAAGGACATGAAATATATGTGTCAAACATGGTCTTAAAATTTATAAGCCTCAAATTGATAGTTTCTATTTTTCAGGCTCTAGATTGATAGTTTTCTATATTTCAGGTCTTGAATCGATAGAAAAAATATTTCAGGCCTTAAATTGATAGATTTACTATATTTCAGGCCCTGAATTGACATTTACACAGAAAAGTGCAACTGTTAATATGAGAACATAGTTGCATGTTTATGTTTGAAATAGTTGCACGTTTCTGTTTTGTATAATTGCATGCTTCTAAAATGTATTATGAATGCACGGTGCACTCGGGTGCATATGAGACCAACTCAAGTTATAATTAGTGTATCATGTGGGAACCAAATAATTATTTTCAATTGTATCTGATATTTTGCATGTATCTCCACAAAATATTCAAATTTGAGTTTAGAGTTCCTGGTTTTTGTTGCTCTATTCTCGCAGTGGCTATGTTTCAGAAAACATCTAATTAATGACTCCCATGTACTCCATATTACCAGGGACGGATCTAGAATTTAACAGTGGGGTGGAACTGAATTTTTTTGAAGTTTCATCACATTAAGATTTTATATTTATGTATAATATTTTTTAATATATTAATTTATGTGGTGTTATATGGGCTTTCAAAACATAAAACTCAATCAGTAATTAAATCCGAATTTATCTATATTTTTAACAAAATATATTACAAAAGATTGGTGTTCATTTATAAAATATGTTGCTTTACTATTAATAAATACTACTAATATTTAGTTAAAACAAAAATGCTCAATATATTTTTAATCATTTCAAGAGGCATTTATCAGTTTAAAAAAATATCCCATTTAACTCATGTTCTTACATTATTACATTTATAATTTTTTTTATTTTAATATTAAAGTGGCCAAATATTTATCATTATCACAATATATAATAAATAAAAAATAAATTACTCATTAAGAGAATCTGAACAAGTTAAATAAATAAAAATACTAAATGAAAAAAATAGAACCATATTCAGATGATTAAAAATTCTTAGTTTGTTTTCAGTGTATATAAACAACATTTTTTTCATTAGAAAATTATTTGTGCACAATTACACCACACAACCATTTTTTTTTTAAAGACTCTTCCTCGAAATTAAAAGTCCAATAGTTCCCCGGCCTAATATTTTTTCAATTTTTTTATAGAAAAAATACAAACCTCAAGAGTGTGGTTTTTGTATTTAAAACCTCAAGAGTGTGGTTTTTGTATTTAAAAGAATTTTTGCAAATTTAAGTTTAGGATTTAGTTTTCTGTCATGATCATGAGTTGGGAACGAAAGAAGAGATAGAATTGAGGTTTTCGGTGTCAGTGAAGAAGAGGGATTTCGAGTACATGTGTCTGAATGAGGAGGGAGAAGCTTCTAGAGGAGGAGTTGAAGAGTCGGGCGCTCAGGTTAGTTTGAATGAGGAGGGCTCGCTCAGGTTAGAGGAAGCTCAGGATAGTCTGAATGAGGAGGGCTCGCTCAGGTTAGAGGAAGCTGAAGAGTCGGGCGCTCAGGATAGTCTGAATGAGGAGGGCTTACTCAGGTTAGAGGAAGCTGAAGAGTCGGGCGCTCAGGTTTATCTGAATGAGGAGAATGCGCCTGAGTCAAATCCTCCTGAGTGGAGTTATCTGAATGAGGAGAATGCGCCTGAGTCAAATCCTCCTGAGTGGATTTATCTGAATGAGGAAATGTTTGGGCTTCTCACAGATGGGCCCAAACATTTAGAATGACCTGGAATGTAAAGATTGAAGAGGGGGCTTAGGCCCAATCATTATCTATTTTAATTCTGCATTTAAATTACCTAAGGAATATCCACCTGTGTGTGGACCCCACTGTTTGTTACAAATATGGTCTGAGGCCGATGAATGAGATATCAGAAAAATTTACAATATTCTCTCTCCTCTAACTACCTATCTTCCTATTTAATTCTCTCTCTTCCAATTTCCTCTTTCTCTCGATCTCTTACTCTCTTCCTCTATATGCAATTTACCTTCTTATTTTCAGAAAATTATACAAAAATATGGATTATAGTGTTGGTAGTGCTGGGATCGCTACAATTGGTATCAAAGCCAACTTTTCTCGGGTTGTGGGTTATGAGCCTAATCAACGGCTCAAGGTGGAAAAGATCTTCCATAAAGGCGATTTAATTGATGATTCGGGAACTTCAATTGGAAAAGGGTTTCAAGGTGGAATTAAGAGTCAACTTGAATCTATTGGTGCGGTGAACGTGGATCAACCGGTGAGCACAGAAGCATCGTGCAGTGACAACAACAATTTCAGGAATATATTGCAGTGGGAAAACCAAGGTATTCAAGCTATGAACCCCTTACCTAAAGTCGATTTCCCCCATTTTGATGGTACTCGTCTTAGGCTTTGGATCCTCAAATGCAATGGGTATTTAAATGTATTCCTGATATAATGGATTCACAAAAAATCACACTAGCATGTGTGCACTTTGAGGGTAAGGCAGTACATTGGTGTTAAAATTCCAGGCTAAAACAAGTAGATATTACTTGGAAACAATTTTTAGAAGTGTTATCTGCTAGATTTGAGGAATGGAATGAAGCTAAAATTAATTCATAATTTGATAAATTAAGTCACATTGGTTCTTACTCAGATTATGTAGAAAGATTTGTAGAGTTGAAGGTTGGGTTGCTACTATTGAACAACAGGAATTTTTCTGAAGAATATTTTGTTGCCAGTTTTATTAGTGGGCTCACTGAAGAATCACAAGCTTTCATCACAATATTTGAACCAACCACCTTGCAACAAACAATTGAGCTAGGAAGGAAGTATTTGGAAACTATTGAAGCCATCACTAAAAAGATAACTATTGAAGAAGAGGAATTATCTTATATTGAAATGGCAGGGGATTCTGATACTGAACTTTCTCCTTATCAGTTGGAAGAAATCCAGTTTCGCTTGTATTTGATAGCTTTGAAATCTGAGGTCTATCAGAGTACTCCTCAATTAGAAGGTTTGCTAATTAGTGAATCCCAAGATGTTTTGGAGGCATCCAAAGGGTTTCAACCTAGTGAATGTGAGGCATACATTTTGAATTGTCTTTTGATGTTTCACAAAGAAAAATATGGTCAGATTCATTTGATTGCATCAGCTACTTCTGGTCTGAGTCGCTATCATGGTGACTTTGATATTGTTGTTGTTGATGAGGTTTTGGAAGAAATTAGAGTGGGATTCGAACAAGATTATGAAAGAATCAAGCAACACATTCAAGATCAGGTGGACGACGAAGAGTTGCTGGAATTGGTGGAACTCGAGGATCATACAAGCTTGATTAAACTTGCTAATTCCGGAAGTGAGTTTTCGGAAGGTGGGGCAACTGTCTCAACTTCTTTTTTTGAAGCTAGAAATTTAGTAGTTATTAAGGGATCTTCAATGATACATTCAACTGCAAATTTAGTTCTTATTGGACTTGTTGATAGTGGAGGGAATGAATACTGTGGAGGAACTTGTATCAGGAGTGTTGTTGAACAAGGGAATGGTGAGTTGCTTGGTGAATTCGGTAGTAGCAGTAGATATGAAAATCTGGTTGGGGGTGTTATTGTGTTGGGAAAGGATCAGAAGCCATTGCCTATTGTAGAGGAAGCTCGGGATAGTCTGAATGAGGAGGGCTCGCTCAGGTTAGAGGAAGCTAAAGAGTCGGGCGCTCAGGATAGTCTGAATGAGAAGGGCTAGCTCAAGTTAGAGGAAGCTCATGATAGTCTGAATGAGGAGGGCTCGCTCAGGTTAGAGGAAGCTAAAGAGTCGGGCGCTCAGGATAGTCTGAATGAGGAGGGCTCGCTCAGGTTAGAGGAAGCTGAAGAGTCGGGCGCTCAGGTTTATCTGAATGAGGAGAATGCGTCTGAGTCAAATCCTCCTGAGTGAATTTATCTGAATGAGGATAATGCACCTGAGTCAAATCCTCCTGAGTGGATTTATCTGAATGGGGAAATGTTTGGGCTTCTCACAGATGGGCCCAAACATTTAAAATGACCTGGAATGTAAAGATTGAAGAGGTGGCTTAGGCCCAATCATTATCTATTTTAATTTTGCATTTAAATTACCTAAGGAATATCCATCTGTGTGTGGACCCCACTGTTTGTTACAAATATGGCATGCGGCCGATGAATGAGATATCAGAAAAATTTACACTATTCTCTCTCCTCTAACTACCTCTCTTCCTATCTAATTCTCTCTCTTCCAATTTCCCCTTTCTCTCGATCTCTTACTCTCTTCCTCTATATGCAATTTACCTTCTTATTTTCAGAAAATTATACAAAAATATGAATTATAGTGTTGGTAGTGCTGGGATCGCTACATTTTCCTCTTTTGTGTGTGTCAAATGATGATTGACAAGACAATTTTTTTTAATTTATTAGGCCAAATGAATTGTAGTTTTCCTTTGTTGCCATGAAAACCACAATAATTTGAGAATGTGTGCATTGAATAAATTTTATTTATATTTAATTACATAAAAAGCAAATAAGAAAAGTAAACCACGTTGCACAAGCCCTATTTGGATAAGACTCATAAGTCTGTAGTTCAGTTTTTATGGTCAGCTAAAAAAATTAGTAAAAAATTTATAAATACTTTTAAAAAATTAAAACCGGTGATATTTAGTTGTTATGGTCAGCTACCAGTAAAATTTGCACACCCCCCCATTTGGATAAGTCTTGTAATTTTTAGCACCAATTTCTTGACTTCCTGACTTGAAGAAGTAAAAATGAAAAACATCACTATCTTGCGTGATTTAATTATGATCAATTAGCAATTAGATATCACTAATTATCATCACAACTTACGCTTCTATTTGGTTTAAACATGGCCCTAATTAGTGAACAAAATCTTGATTACAAAATGTAGTCATCAACAACACTTCAATCTGTGCATTAATTAATCTTAGTATACTTTTTATTGAAATAGTCTTCTCTATATATTAATCAAAGAGAGAGAAAAAAAAAGTGCTAATCATTCCTTACTACTACTTCTGATCACTATTATAAGTATTAATCATACTTCAGACAAAAATATTATTCCAAAGGCTAAATATATAATTCTCAACGGTTATAAGTTAATACACCATGCAACAAGTAACACATCACAGTACGATGTTGTGCAGCAGGGGAACTATTGGATCACATACGTCCATGCGGGTAAGTGTGTGTGCGTGTAATTCAACGATTCTCCTGCTGCACAACATCATTTCGTATAATTGGGGATCAATTTCAAAAAAAAAAAAAAAAGAGGAGAATAAAGATCACATGCATTTATTTTTTTTATAGATGCCTTAATGGTTGGTTTTCTTTTTGTCGGCAAAATAAGTATTATTAATGAAAGAAACAGTTGGGTATAAGGGATACTCTGTACAGTATAACAGAAACAAAATAACACTAGCAAATCTTAATGGTTGGTTTAATTATCAACTTTTACCATTTAACTTATTTACAATACCAAAAATTATTACATTAACCCGTCAGTTTAATTCCAATTTTGATAATTAAAAAAAAAAAGTCTTTCGGAAAATTGCACTTTCATGTCATTTCTTGAAACATAGAGTAAATTTAGATACTAATTTTTTTCATTCACGAAGCTTGACCCTCTCCAACTAATATTAATATTTAATGTGTCGCGTAGCCATAAAAAAAATAGGGTTAAAATTATACATTTATACTACATATTCTGAGCAAACTCTTCAAACAAAAACATCTCCAAAAAAAATCGCTTTTGTGCAATGGTTGGTCCCGTCACGGTTTCATTTTCATATACTATCTTTTAATTTTATAAGTTTTCAGAATGCAGAAAGCATGACATCATTTGTGCGTCATTATTTATTTTGACAACCACTTTTTAATAAAAAAAAAGTTCCTGACAAAGAAACTGTAGACAAAATAAGTTGGGTGATGGCCTACACACATTCACCTTTCCGCGCCTCTCATCATCACTAGATTATCTTTATACTATCATCACTTGAATTTCAGGATTCGCTTTGTTTAACTACAAACTCTTGGTTAATTGGGTCTGACCAACTCCCACACTACAATTATATTATTGAACTTATAAACTAATACAAATATTATTTATATATGTAAATATTATAATATTAGTATATATAAGTAATGATAGAAATGCTGAACAAGCTTCACTAAAAAGTTTATCAAAATTATATTATCCATTTTTTTTAACACAAAATAAGCAAAAAAAAATTTTATTCCAATGAAATAAAATAAGAGTTGTGAGTATATTAATATTATGTTTGTTTTATTTTGGGAGGTTAAAGAATGTTGGGATGTTCAAACAAGAAATGTTTATAATAAATCTCCAATATAATATATAAAATTATATTATACAAAGTAAAATGATTAAAAATAAGAAAAGAGGGATATTTCACCGATTGTAGGACCACATTTACAAAAATCTTAGCTCTCCAATATAATTAGGATTCCGCTTTCTGAAAATGTAAAATTTTTAAAAGAGAAAAATCAACTTATTTCTCCATTTCCAGATAATCCGGACAATACAAATCCATAAACTTGTAGCCAAAGAAGTACCTTTCTTGCCCGAAAGCATTCCAGCGTGCGACAGGAAATGGTGAGAAATTTGATTATGGTCAACTCCCTATACACCCATCCAATTATAGTACGCATACCAGATCTTGGACGACACCGAACACTAGAAGAAAAGATGTGAAGCAGTTTCCGGCCTCAAGTTGCAAAAAGGATAGCTTGTGTTGCAGTTTTGAGATAAAATATTACGCCTTATGAGGTTCACTCGAGTAGGTAATCGATCTTGTAGAAGTCTCCAAGCCATCGCCAAGGTTTTGAGAGGTGAAATCGTGCTCCAGATTCGACTAAGAATCAGCCTTGCATCTGAATTCATGTTGACCAAAGGTGTTGGATTGCTCACAACATCATACGCCTTCTTCGTCTTGAATTGGTTATCCGATGACGTCTTCCAAATCCAAGTATATTCCTCCTCTTCCACTAAATGAAACCACGTTAATCACATTTAAAAGATCATTTACAAAAGATAATTCACGATCAAATAGTGACCTATTCCACTTAAAATCCCAATTCCATGACCCATTGACCCAATTTTCCATTTCACTAATTGACGCCTCCCTCAAGGAACTCAAATAGAACAACCTAGGAAACCTATTCTTTAGAGACTCGCCCCCCGCCCACGGACTCTCCCAAAAATTTGTGTTTTTCCCATTACCTATACATCTTTCTAATTCACCCCACAACCATTTCCCTCCCTCCCCCGAGACATTTTTTAAGACATCTTTCCACCAACTCGGCATCCTATTCCAACTACCCTTTATAATTAGACCCGACTCACCCACATCGATATTCCCGTACAAAGACCTCAACACTCTAGCCCACAACCCTTTTCTTTCCACAAGAAATCTCCACACCCATTTACCAAAAAGAACCTTATTGAAAACCCCTAAATCCCTAACCCCAAAACCACCCAAAGGCTTAGATTTGCAAACATTCTTCCAGCTTACCCAACACATTTTAGTGTTGTTCTCACACCTACCCCAAAGAAATTTGTGTTGTAAGAAGGATAGGACACTCAAGGTAGTTTCTGGTAATTTGTAAAAAGAGAACTGGTAGATAGGTAATGAGGATAGAACAACATTTAGAAGTGTAATACGACCCCCAAAAGAGATTTTTCGGTCTTCCCATGACTTCATTTTCTTTTGAAATTTCAGCACTAAACTCGCCCATTCACTTGGTTTTTTGTAGCTAGCACCAAAACGGATGCCTAGATAAGAGAAAGGGATTTCTCCCATAGCACACCCCAAGATATCAGCCATCTCTTGAATTCTGTTTTCACCCACATTTAGCCCCATCAAGCAACATTTATTAAAATTAATCTTAAGCCCCGAGAACAGCTCAAAGTTTTTGAGAATTCTTTTCATCACCCATGCATTTTGAGCGCATAGCGAGCCTATAAAAATTGTGTCATCAACGTACTGCAAGTGAGAGATCCAGACTCTATCAGTCCCAACTTCAGCGGCTTTGAAGCTGCCATTTTCTGTTGCCTTGGATACCATGAGACTAATGCCCTTTGCTACAAGGAGATATAAGAAAGGGGAGAGATGATCCCTGGCGTAAACCTCTTTCGAGCTTAAACTCTCCGGACGGGCTAACGTTGACTAATATAGAAGCATAAGCACTTGAAACACACTCCTTTATCCACATTTGCCATTTGTCACAGAAATTGAACCCTTCGAACATCATATCTAAGAAATTCCAATCCACTGAATCGTAAGCCTTGGCAAAGTCAATTTTGAAGAACACTCTCTCCAATTTCCTTCTTTTTGCTTCTGCCACTACTTCATTAAGAATTACAATATCATCCATAATGTTCCTCTTTCCCACGAAAGAACTCTGATTAATAGAGATCAGCTTGCCCATGACTTTACTGAGATGAGATGCGAGCAATTTAGCCAAGATTTTGTATGCACACCCTATTACGGAAATTGGCCTATAGTCCGAGAGACACGAAGCATCCTCTTTTTTGGGTATGAGAGCGATAAAAGATGGGTTAAGTCCCCGAACAACCCTCCCATGTTCATGAAAATCAGAAAGCATTTGAAGGAAGTCTTCCTTAATCACTGCCCAACAACCTTGATGAACTTGAAGTTGAACCCGTCAGGGCCCGGGCTTTTGGAATTCTCACAATTATCGATTGCTGATTTCACCTCTTCCTCCGAGAATGGGACTGAAAGAAACGCATTATCTACCAGAGACAGCTTATGAGAGAACAAGTCGGCGGACAGTTTGGGTCGAACAAGTCTTGTTCGGCTGAAATGATTTTTGAAAAAAGAGCATACACCGTCTTTTACAGCTTTGACGTCTTTAGTCCACTCTCCATTAAGAAACATCCCTGCAATTCCATTTTCCTATCTTCGAAAGTTTATCGCCCTATGAAAGAATTTGGAGTTAACGTCGCCTTCCTTGAGCCATCTGATTTTTTTCTTTTTGAGCAAGTAAATTTTTACTTTGGTTCAAGCACCTAAAGAGTTCAGCCGTCGTCTTTTTCCTTTTAATTACTTCCTCCTCCTCAAGGCCAAAGACATCATCGACAAGGTCCATTTCGTGCAACTCCACTTTCAGCTTGTCAATTTTATGATCAATTGAACCGAACACTTCAACATTCCATCTCTTCAAGTCCTCCTTCAGTCTTTTGAGTTTTTCTTTAACCTTGAAACCACCCCTACCTTCAATATCATAGCTCGCCCACGTTGTTTCCACGAATTCTAAGAACTTTGGATGTGAGCACCATGCATTAACAAACCGAAAAGGTCATCCTATTAGATAATAACACGTGTACAATCTGATGATATGGAAATATCAAATTAACCTTGTGGCCCCCTAACCTTGTAATATTGGGCTCGTGTATCAACCTCGAAATGAGTCTGAGATGAGTTGTAGGACTACCTACTATGCGATATTGAGCTTTTGGGCTTACCTCGAGGTAGGCCTGGGCCTACCTACACTTTGAGGTGGACTTAGGAGAAATCTGGGTCCACCTACATTTTAGGTGGGCTTTGGAGAAACGTTGGTCCACCTTAGAGGAAAGAGATTTTTGGGTTGGCCCACGAGGGCCACAACCTATTTGTCCAGGGTAGTTGGCATATTCCACTTCGAGTGGAGAATAACTGCCTAAGAGAATTAAGGGATAAGTTTTCTGGAGAACGTGGATGACTTCGGGGAAACCTGATAACTTAACTAAAATACACCACTGAAAATGTGGAGGGGGTTACGAGAAAGAGGGGGCACTATCTTGAAAAAAATCACGGAGGTAGCTATCTAAGCAAGTTTAAATATATGTGACCAAGTAACCATTTAGGTGGGATCATGAAAGTACACATATAACATGCATACATTTCTTTGAATTACATGAAATGGATGATTTAATATTATGGCTCGAATCTTTCATTCATTTATCTGACTTGAGCGTCGAAGTCCCCGCGTCGGACCTCTTCCGGCGTGTTTTCAGGTTATATTGTTCTTACCGCTGGAAATTTAAAAGAGGAGATAGTCAAACCTAGTCCTCTCTCGAGTCCAGGTGGGCGTGCAAGTCCCTAGTCATCCTGTGGTACGTTTTTTTATATATCGTTAACTTGACAAAAAATATATAATCGTATATTTTATTTAAAAAAAAAGGAAAATCAAAAGAGCAAGACAATATTAAGGGCAAAAACATGACATATCTAGTAGGTTATTCATGTTATTCGAAGTTCTACCCAACAACAAGGGCTTTCAAAAGACAATATATTGATAAAATTAAATATGTAAAAAAATGAATTTATTAATTTGTTTTACAATTAGTTGAAATGGATATCAATATTTTTATTTTTTGAAAAAAGTAGTGTTGTTAATTAAAGGGATGAAATCACAATCAAGTATGGAGCCTTGAGTATTATAACTTCAAGAATATAGTTTGTTAAAGCCTTAAGGTTGCGTTTGTTTTGGGATTTAAGTGTGCGGAGCAAGTCAATGTTTTAGAATCTTTGATGAATAGTAAATATATGTGTGTTGTTTTGAGATTTGAGTAGTGTGTGATTTAACTTTATGTCAAATCAATATTTAATAGTGATTGATGTTGTATTATTATATTATATTGAAAAGAGTAATAAAATGTATAAAATGTAATATATTGGGAAGAGTAATAATAAGTGTTTGTAGGTGTGGATTGAATGTGAGATTTAAAAACCAGACTCTAAATCCCAAACTCGTATGAGACGAGGAGCACAAAGTCCTAAATTCATCCGTGTGAGTCTCAAAACAAACACAACCTAAAGGATAGGGTTTTTGTAAACAGTAGAAAATGCATTTGCAAAAGGACTCTCGAAATTTAGAAGAAGAAATTTAAATCTCTTTGTTTTGTAAAATTTATTCAGTTTTTGCCTTAATTTTTTTAAGAACCTTTTTCTAGTTGTGGTTGCACGTTTCAAATGTTTGGTTATTCTTGAGGTTAATGGGCCTAGTAATACACTTTATATTGGGCTTTAAAAGTCTCCTTCAACCTTAGCTCTTTATTTCCATTTCGATGAAATTTTTATTCTATAAAGTCGAAATTGGGCTTTTTTGTGGGTTGAATTTGAATCGAAGTACTGTCAATTGTTTTGGACTATTTTCCTCCCACCTGCTACTTTAATTATTGGGCTTCTTCTTTTATGCCTCGTAGATGCTCGGTTCTTTTATTATTGGGTTTCTGTCTGGGCCGGCAACTATCCATATTTAAATTTTATTTATTTTAATTTTGCTTGAGATGTCATTGTGTTCTACGAGTCGTTAGCTGGATCTAGATTAATTATATTTTTACATATTTATCGATAATTCTCACCAATTTTTCTTTGACAGCCTAGGTTTTGTTTTTACTAAATTAAATGGGATGGAAAATGATTGAGACTTTTCTGATGAAGATTGATTTATTTTAGTTGATGTGGAATACCTTATAGATGAATATTTGGCTATCAAAGATCGAGTGAAAAATATTTTCTATTTTCTTGCACTTATTTTGTTTACTTTTTGTTAAACGTTGCTTTAAACATCTAAGGCTATGTTTATCAACGAACTTCACATATACAATTCACAACACAATCTCTTAATAAATAAATAATTCATTTCTCCCTACTTCACATATACAATTTACAACTCAACCAATTTTTATCTTTTTTTCACACTTTATCAACAATCCAACACAATTCAAAATAATTTTTCTTTTTCATAATTTAAAAATTATATTTATCTAAAATATGAATCCCAAAATAAATTAAATGAGTAAATAAGTTATATGAATGACTTAATAAATTACAATTCTAGGTTATATGAATGAATAAATAGATTATATGAAAATTACAATTATTCAAAATATATTAATATTGGTCTATATTTATAGAGATTTTTTTATATAATTTTTAATAATTTTCTTAAAATTTAAAATTTATGCCAATAAAAATTATAATAACCAATTATAAGAAGATAAGTGTCACATGTTGGTAATATCTATTAGAGGAACAGTGCACAAACGCAGTTCGTCGCAGAGAACGGTTCGTCCAATTTCCATGAATTTTGATTTTTTTTTTTTAAATTTTTTGACAAAACAAAAGATCACCCATAAAAGTAGTCTAATGAATGTTTTCTTTTGACTCAACTGGAATTTTGGTTATACTAATTTATAACATGTTTCATACGAGTTTTTGTCTTTTATTTATTCAACGGCCAAAATATATACGGATGACAAAGTATAAGGTGAACAAGTTTTACTGTGAAACTGGTTAAAGAATGTGACTTATATTACTAAAGGGTGTGACTTTTTACTATAAAAAAGTATACGATAAAAGTGAAAGGTGTGATTTTATATTATAAAGAGAAGTATCGTAGTGATAAATGAAAGAGTGTGATTTATATTCTAAAAAAAAAGTATCTTTTATAAAAAAAATTAATTTCACCACATACCAACTCAATATGAATATATTGCCCCGAATTGCAGGTCGAATATAACTAACCATGAGTTATGAACCCCCTCGTGTTGAAATCCAAAGTTGACTATGGCCCAATAATCAGGCCCATCACCCAAAACCTATAGAACGGCCCAGCCGACAAGCCCATCAAATTAATTTTACATCACTATATGTTAGAATTAGGTGGTGATTGCAATTTGTAAACAATTGTTCTTTTGAAAAATATAGTTTAAGTTAATTCTAGTAGGGAAATTAAAATTAGGTTGTAGTTTTTTAAAAATGATTTTTAAATAAAAGTTTTGAAAGTTAAAAAATTATTTGTAAAAAATCACTCACTTAGACCACTTCTTAAGTAATTTATTTAAGTTGGCTTTTTGTTGTTTCTCAAAATCAGTTAAAAAGTGACTGTTAATTAAGGAGTTTCACAATCATTTCTATCTGAAAATAAATGTTTTTAACCAATCAGTAGTATTCATTAATAAAAAAAACTCATACGAGACAATCTCATACATAAGAAAAGGTACAAATTAGCCCACACACTAACTCTTTCTAAAGTGTCTTACTAAAATATTAAAGCGTAATGCCCAAATTATACCCCGTCTCACTGTGAAATCGTCTCACGCAAGTGTATATCTTTCATTAAATTATACATATCAAATTATCATTATTGGGATGCACTCACGTTCATTTGCAGAATAAGTATTTCTAATACTCCATCATTACCATTAAGATCATGATCTAAATTGACTTGCTTTCCATTTGTAGCATGTTTTCATACTTTTTGTTTGTATGACCTAAGTAGTAAGTACTCATATTTAACACACTACGACTTTGAAATTAACAAGGAAATGAATGCTAGTATAAATTAGTCATGAAAGAGTGCTGCAAAATCGAATTTCCCCTTGCAAAATATACCAACAAAACATCATGGAAAGGCTAGAGGTGCACTTCAAGATAGCACTATAAATAAATATGTCGTCAAGTCGATATAAAACGTCCACCAATTATTTAGGGATATGAAGCAAAACATTGGCTTAAGTTTTGTATGGAAAAGTAGTTGCATTACTAAAATATTTTAGTATAAACAAATTGCATCTTTCATTATAATAAATTACACAGTTCTAAAATGCACTATGAGTGCACGGTGCACCTGAATGCACATGAGACTCACTCCAAAAAATTATATGAATATGAGGAAAAAAAAATAGAACCCTAGCAATGTTAGGAACCCGGATGAACCCGAATCTCCTAATTAATATGATATATTGATATTGTTCGTTTTGGACAGAGTCCGCACGAATTTGTTTTTTGGGATCTCCAAAATGTCTTGTATCAATGAAAATATTGTCCATCCTTATAAATCTCATGATCCTCCCAATATTATTTTGATGTGGGATATTGTTTGGCATCCCAACAATCCTCCCTTCAAACAAAGATCGCCAAGTCTTCCCTCTCAAACGATCCGTTTTATCTTGGTCAGCCTTGTCTAGTCCACAGGGACCTCATCGTTTTACGATGGTTCACCGCAATTGACCCCATAAAGACTTTGTCTTTCACCATCTTCCTTTCGTTTGACACATACGACCCCACAAAGACTTTGTCGTTCGTCATCTTTCTTCTATTCGACACCTAGAACTCCTCCACATCATTTCTTCCGAGACAATGGCTCTGATACCATAGTTAGGATTTTGGATGGGCTCAAATCTCCTCATTGATATGATATTGTCCGTTTTGAGTCAAGTCTGCACGCATTTATTTTTGGTAATCCTCTAAAGGACTTATACTATTGTTCATCTTTATAAACTCCATTAATTCTATCATATTATTTTGATGTGAAATATTGTTTGACACCCATAACAATTTATAATGTACTATCGACAAAGCGTTCTAAGCATCGGAATAACATAAAAATAATATTACACTATATCTTACGTATGTTAATTACTCCCTCCGTCCTGTTTTAGATTGTCCATTCACTTTTTGGCTCGTGTTTTAGCGAGCGAGTTGTTATTAGTATTTGAAATGATAAAGAGATTTTTAAGGTGGGATATTATAGTCCTACCCCTCATCTATTATACACCTCCTTAAAAGTCACTTTATCATTTCATATACTAATAAACAACTCGCTCGCTAAACACGAGTTAAACAGTGAATGGACAATCTAAAATAGGACGGAGGGAGTATAATTTATAGGTTACCACATGTTCTATGCTTGATGATGTATGGTGGAGCCTAATAGAAATTCTATTTTTGATTCAATAAAAGTAATATACAAATTTGCCCATAAAATATTTAAATTCTTGCTATTGTTGTAAATTCAATTAGAAAATTCATCTCTCGCTCATATTTTAACGTATGGTATATACATTAATAATAAATCATTATGGATCCAATCCATCATATTTCTTCTGATCATTACAGCATATATATATACTCAATTAATAATATGATAACTAGGGTGGTCTTAATGTACACCTTAGTCACATTTTGGAGTAACAGTTTAATTTGTGTTTGAGTTGTTGCATGTTTGCATAAAACAAGGATGTTTTGGAGTTTGTGTACATATATATTATGGTGCCCATGGCCATATAAACTGTCTAAATCTTTCCACATGTCCACCCCAACCCTGTCTTAATATGCATTATTATTATTTTTAACTAAAAAAAAAGTATTAAAATGAAAAGAAAATTAGTCAGAATGTGATGGAAAAATGATGAGAATATGAGAAATGAAGGATATTGGAGATAATGGAAATTGGGCCTATAATACAGCTGTTATTAGCAGAAATTGGGCCAGTAGGCCGACATTTCCCTATCAAAGTGACAATTTCTCAGTCTGGACGGTTCAATGATGAGAAAATTTGGACAAAATCTAAACACGAAAACATATAAATAAAATTAATTTCTATTTTTTCAATTTCATGCAAGAAATTTAGTGATGGCACACAGCCTGACCCGAGTCTAGATACTTGGCACAGATATTTAAATCTTTAATTTATTTAAAAGGGTTTTTTTTTGTGGGGGCAAATTAAGCTTGCAATTCATATCCATCTCTCTTAAAGGGATTCAAAAGTAGTGTTGAAAATTCATAAAATTATTATAATAATAGTTGAGGAAAAACATTACACATAGGCAAAGTGCACCTGCATCTATAATATCACATGATTTGATTTTTTTTATAATTTTCAATTTCATATTTTATTTTATGGTAATAATCACACATGTAGCCTGTAGGTGGCAAAATGGAAAATCTTATTGCTATATATATAATACTAATATCGCCTTATAAGTTTGACCAAATGTATAATTTTGTCCTGAAGATTAGTTTTAAGACTCAATTTTGGCCTAATGCGTCATTTTATTTATCAAAAATTAATTTCAACGTCAGCATTTACTTAAAAAACTATTTTATCGACGAATGTGAACAGATCGATATCGTTTGAATAGAAAAAAAACTTGTACATCTGCATCAATTACACAGTATAATTAGTATGTATTTATAAAAAAATATTACTAGAATTAGTTTTTGTTCAATATAAGTATTAAATATCATATTTTAAAAAATTAGGTAATATTCCTCTTTGAATTGAGGCAAAGTACACATGGTTACCGATATAATTACGTCTCATCTAAAAATCCGAATTTATAGAGAGATATAAAATTAATTCATTTATTTAATTTTCCTAACACTTCCTCACTAGTGGATTAAATTCTCTTAATCCATCATTGGAAGGAGACCATCGAGTGAACAATTTAATATGGGTTGAATCGAACTCAGTACATGGGCATGAGCCTGAAGACTCTGATACTATGAAAAAATTATGTCTCATCTAAATATTCGAACTTATAGAGATGTGTGCAGGGGCGGAGCCAGGATTTAGTAGTGGGGTGGGCCAAAAAGTACACTTATAAACATTAGATTTCATATTTTTAAAAATTATTTTAATGTTCACTTAAGTTGCGGTCCTATGAGACTTCACAATATATATAATTTATCACTAATTGAATCTAAATTCGTATAATCCATCTAAAATTCTGGTTGAAGAGTAAACACTTTGTAAAATGTTGGTTCTTCATTTAAAATTCTAAAATTGTGAAAATAAAATAAATTACTTCTTCATTAACTAAAAAAACAGCGAGTTAATAAAAAAATTAAATTTGTAGCATATACTAATGATGAGATTCAATTTCCTGTCAAAAAAAAATGATGAGATTCAATTACTAATTAAAAAATAAAAAAGAAAGCTTTAATTTTCGAGTAATTGAATTAATACGTTGACCTTGTTTGAATTTCTATTTCAAACTAACTTTAACTAATTACCACTGAGATGTGGTAAATTGGTAATACCCCAAGTCCCCAAATAGCCAAATAGACTAACCTAGGCTATTTCGGTAGTTATTATTTAAAATACTAAATGACTTCAAATTTTAATAAGATTGACAATTCATGGTATGAGTCTCTTTATTTCAACAAGTAAAATAATAACAAAGAAAACAATAAATAAACACAAATATTAAAATTAATTAAAAAAATCATAACCTTTAAACATGAAGATTTTTTTTCAATATTTTATACTTTATATTTTTGGAAGATAGGAGAGAGAAGTCGTGGATGCGCCTTCCCAGATAATTATTTAATTTTGGGGTGGACCCAAAGCTTTTGTAAATGAACGGCGGAATGAGCTCAAATAATTAGGAATCTTGTCTTCTAAAATGGAGTTGAGCTTTTGTAATACTTTTGGGGGGTGGGCTCGGTTTAAAATAAAAATATTTTAGGCATATATGTAACAGAATATATGGGCTCGAACTGGACTTTGCACTGGGCCCCTGGATGTGTGAAATTAAAAATGTACATATAAATTTATTTAATTTCCCTAACATGTACGTATAGATTTATTTATCAAGTCGTTCAATTCATTGAAAATTAAAAATGTTCATTTTGTAATCTTTTAATTTTTTAAAAAACATAATTAACGAAATCTCACTCAAATTGAGAAACACGCATACTAACTAATTATCATCAAACGGTGTATATACGCGGCATTCACAATATGCTTCCTAGAATATATGTGCATACATTCGTACATAATACATACATGTAACACGTACAAAGAAATATTCGTCGAAATACATGAAATTATGATGTGCATGAATGTTCATAATAGGAAACTCTATCCAGACAAGCCTAAAATTTTCAAACAAAGCAGTGTCCACCACACGTTTATACATATATAACTGTATGTAATGGATGAAATGTGATAATTCCATCAACACAACAAAAAGGAAGAAACAACATACAACATATATATATATACAACATATAATTAATATAATATAATTATAATATATAAGTTCAAGTTCTGCATGAATGTGTTCCCCACATTAGCTGGTCTATTTCCATTCCACAACACACGCACATATGCTACAAATCTACATAACTCTTTAGCAAAAAGAAAAAGGAAAAAATGTACATGCAACTTTATAAAGTAGGCACAAATATACACCTCTCCATATGACTTCAATCATATTGCAAAAGTGGGAGACTTTTTTCAGGTGGGACCCACCGGCATGTCCTAACGGCGACAAGAAACGAAGGGCCTAAAGGTTTTATCTACACAAAACCAATCACAATTTGGACTTAAATCGCTATGAGTATTTGTTCCATTTTGATTAGGGAACATAAAAAACAACAACAATTGGATCTACGACTAGGGGCTAAGGGAAATCTAAATAAATTAAACCACGAGAATTGAATAATTAACAACGTATAGTTATATGAGGTTTGAATTATCTTGATCATTAGAAAAACCCACTTTCGATGGATCTCATATACTTGAGCAATTGCTTTGCCAAACTTTTTTAGGGTGAAACTGATTTTTTTAATTAATTGTATTCACCATTTCACTTAATAGTATTACTTATTTTCATTAAAGAATATTAGTTGATTTCACTTAATAGTATTACTTATTTTTATTAAAGAATATTAGTTGATTTCATAGTATAAAAAATGTGCAAGTGATACGGTTTTAATAGACACAAGCAATATTATTTAGTAAAAACCACTAATGTTGATCAAGTGATACTATTTAATTAGTAAAAAGAGGGAATGTTGTTTACTGAAAACATATAATATCATTTAGTGAAAGCAGAGAATATTAATTAGTGAAAACAAATAATATTACAATTAAAGGAAAAACCAATTTCAATTGATAGTGAACAAATTTCACATGGTACTTGACCTATCTCTTCATGTTTCACTTTCCAAGTTTATGTGTTTGGTATGATATCATATATCACATGAAATATTTTTTGTATTTCAATAGGTAAATACAAATTAAGAAATATAAATCAATTAATTCTTTTATACGATGAAATGACTGTTGTACCCTTAATGACATAAGGGACAATTTTTATATAACTTTTTTCATTAAGAGTACAAAAGTAATTAATAGTATTCACCCCGGGTGAATCACCCCAAATACCATTACCCTATATATATGAGTGGATCTCATGCATGTGTATCCAGGTGCACCTTGCATTCATAGTGTATTTTAGAAACATGCAACTTATTATACTGAAAAATTCAATTTGTTTACACTAAATCGTACAACTATTTTTTTATATTATACTTGAATGCATACAAGACTTGGTGCATATTCTTCTCATATATATTTTCCATCAAAATGTGAATAGTGGAACGCGAAAATTGTAACATACCGACGAACCAAAGTGGGATCATCTACATCTCCTACATACTAGGGCATGATGAATAAATATATTATTTTAATTTTAATTTTTGGGGCCTGAATGCCACATAATGTTGAGCATGTTAAGTGAGGGACAAACTCATTTTAAGGGGGTATTGCCATGTGACCTGGGCTCACCATATGGTTGGTCCTCATTTATTTGTTTCCTTTTGATCATCATTTTGTTAAATTAGAAAGACCACCAACCATGACTCTAGTTTATTGCCCTTTTCCTTTCCTGTTTCGGAAGTTTCTTTACAGGAATTTCTGTGTGTCCATTAACTGATCAAATCTTAAAATCCAGACATGAGTTATCATGGTTTTAAATCTCCTCTTGTTTTAGGCCAAATGACACACATGATTACCAATCTAAGTCTCCCCCCAGCTAATTAACTAGGATATGACCATCACTACCACCAATTTGCATGCATTAATTAATTTCACATGTATATGATAGTATGACTTAATTTATAATTATGAGAATTCATGATTTTGCCCAAAATGTATGTGTACAAATAACTACGAACCAAGCTGATGCAGGGAGAAACGTAATATAATATTATAGCACTAACTCGTTGATTATCTATAATGAATATTGTTCTTATATAAAACGTAAAACATGATAAAAAAAAAAAACAGAAGAATGAAAAAATAAAATACGGTAAAAGAGAATAACTAAAAATTAACGTTTCATTAGTTCATTCAACTGGCGGACTTACTTGGGTTCAGGGGTACAACTGTACCCCCAATTCCTTCTTCTTCTTTTTTCGGTATATATATACACACCAATGCAAGAATTCACAAAAAATAATTTAACCATTATACCATTGCAATAGTTGCCCTGTTGGTAGCATAGAAAGACATAAACATGAGATAAGCTTATTAATTCCCACTTTCCAGCTTCAAGCATCAACCATCAGTTTTCAAAAAAAAAAAAAAGCATCAACCGTCAAGATAAGTTTTATATTTTATTTCCTTTTTCTTTTATCAATTGTTAGCCACAATTATGATTAATTTGATAATTAACTTGTTGATTTAATTTGATGATATTTGTTTATAAATTAGAGGTTATAATATTTTTCTATTTAATAAGGATATGAATTTGATTGTGTTAAATTTGTAATTTGATGGTATTTGTTGTTAGATTAGGAGATACATTAATTTGATTGTATTTGTTGATAGATTAGGGCTTGTCATTATTTATGATTGTATTTTTAATTTGTATTAATAAGTTAATTAAAAAATGAGGGATGAATGAAACACAAAAATCAAAGGCAAAGGGAAAAACAATCCGATCATCGACAATTTATGCTTGAGAAAAAATAAAATCTCCAAGAACTTCATATTGTATGCATTTATCATACTTATATGCAGATTTAATTTTATTGTATATAGAATATAATGTCTATGATTTTTATTTTTTAAATTGTCAAATTTAACAGCCCGTCGTACCCCCAATTTTGAAATCCTAGGTCCGCCAATGCTAATAACTATGTTTTTTTTTTTTTTAAGACAAACAGAGCTCGGAAAGTTAATCTGTTTCGCTAGCTTGTGCGCCACTTTATTGTTGGAGCGGTGTGTATATCAAATATCTTTCACTGAGGTATTTTTTATCATTACTCTCAAGGCACTTATGACGTGTTCTTCAATTCCCAAGAAATCCGCTTTGCTTCTAATGGCGTGGACTGCATCCTGTGAGTCCGAAAAAATGTGAAATTCTTCAATGTTATTCGCAAGACAAATCTTCATGCCAAGTTTGATTGCTTCAAGCTTTGCAGCCATGACCAACCCTGGAGGGTTCAAATTTTGACTTCCTTCTGCCAAAATAATCCCCCCTGGGTCTAAGATCGCATATCCAGTCCCAAATTCCAGTTTTTCTTCCTTAAAGGCCGCATCCACAAACACTGAGATGAACTGTTTATCACTCACTTGGTCGGTGAAACGAAGCAAAGGGTGATCCTCTTGGGTTGTGTTTGATTTGATCACGAATCGATCGAAAGTTGTCCATGAATGAATAGCACCATTCGGCCGAAATTCTGAGATCTTTCACTCTATTCTTCTTGTTATGGTACATCTTACATCGGCCTTTCCAGATACCCCAAAGGAGCATGCATAATTTCTCGAATTTAGGTTGTGAGAAGTTCCTTTCCACCTGTTGGATTAAGTGAGACATGGAGGAGTATTGGGACGCAGACAAAATATTCCACCATTCCGAGAGTTTCCAGTTATGCTTGACCGTCTAGCAAAAGATGAGAGTGTGTTTGGTATCCGCCCAGTGAAACCCACAAGAAGATCACCAAGGGTTGTAGGGAACATGATGCGTCTTCAAGTTTGCCTCTGTAGCCACGACATCGAGCAAGGATTTCCAAATGAAAATTTTGACCTTAGGGAGGAGACGGAGTCCCCAAACTTTGCTCCACCATTTGGAAGTGGGATCATGGGAAGAGAGACCTGTTTCCTTTACAAGAGCTGGGGATCTATTGATGCCTTGCCAGTATCCCAACTTAACTGTGTTGGCACCCTTTTTCTCGAATTTCCAACAGCTGGCATCGCTCCCGCTTCCTTGAGTAATAGGTGTCCTTTTAATGGCCTCCACTTCATAGGTAAGAAAAGTTCTTCTATCTTGGGAACATCCCATTGTTTCGAGGGGGGCATCAATTCCTCGACGAAAACATTACTCTCGTAGTCCACCGCGGATGATATCCTGCCTTGAGCCAGTGAGGGAATCCATGCATCCTTACGAGCGTGGACCGAAGTGTTGGGGTTAGTATCCCAACACGAAGTTCCATCCCCAATTTTCCACATGAGGCTAGAATGGAGGACGTCACGACTCCAGCAAATGGATCTCCAAATGTAAGATGGGCTAGCACCGATCCCGGCTTCCATGATGTCCAAATGTTTGAAATATCTATCCTTGAAGATCTTGGCTACCAGTGAGTTCGGATTTGCGATCATTCGCCAGACTTGTTTTGCGAGGAGGGTCTTATTGAAGTTTGTCATCTCTCGAAAGCCCATGCCTCCCTCTTTCTTAGGTGAAGTAAGATAATCCCAACTTTTCCAGTGAACTTTTTTCTCCCTGGTTTGGCACCCCACCAAAATTTAGCACACATATTTTTTCTCTCCTATGTTTATGTTACCTATCTATTAATAATGAAATAAACTAGATGAACATAAAATATAAATAAAAATATAACAAAATTAAATTTAAATATAAGTAATTTAATCTAGTACTCTTCCTATTCAAATTAGTTGACTTCATGACTTTTCTCTTTATTTGTAATTTAAATGTCGTTGTGAATTTTCGATTTAAATTAACTAATTGCATTTTTTTCCTAATTTACCATTACAATCATTAAGATTAACTTAATTAGATAGTAAAGACTTTCCCGATAAAAAAAAAAGATAGTAAAGTCTTTAAAGTCTCATGTAGAAATTCAAAGTAATTAATAAAGGGGAAGTCAATAATTTTCTTATTACGAGTGTATTGAGCCAAAATGACAAATACTCCCTTTATTAAAATAAATACTTTATTTTTTATCCTTCAATCATCATTTAATTACTTTAATTGTCATTGTATTTTACTCACAAATAATCACTTTATTTATAAATGGACCCACAATACTTCATAATACCATTTCTTTATCTACTTTATCTATTTTTTTCTTCATATATGTGTTTGAAAAATGTGGCATAACTTTGGTTGACGGGAGTACATATTTTGAATAGAAGGGATTATTGATATTGATATTGATTTTCATCAATATCCATGTCACATAATCTCGTGTGTTATACAATTTGCAGTAGTTTATAATTAATTAATACTTCTTCCATTCCATTTTAAATGTCACTTTAGAAAAATCAATTATTCTATATATATATATATATATATATATATATATATTTAAAAAAATTTAAGAGATTAAATATATTTTTTTTCAACTTTCCCTTTTTCATTAATAACCTCTTGAAGGGGTGGGCGTTTGGTTGGTTCGATCGGTTTTGGGCTATTTTTTAACCGAATGGAACAAACCAAATTACGTAAATTTAAACCAAAATCGAACCAAAATGGTGAGTAACCGAACTTAATCGAACCAAATAAGAAATTCGATTTGTTTGGTCTATTCGATTTTAACCAAAAATTAACCTGAAATTCTTAATTTAATGATTTTACAAACAAATTTTCAGCATTTCTAACTCTAAGATCAAATACAAATACAACTAGTAGTTTCATAATAAAAAGCCACACAAGTCTCAAATTAAAATCTCATTATAAATTCTTGCATAACTTGTAAAAAATCCAATAAAAATACTGAAATTCATGTAAATCCATGCAACTCCTCCAAGTCTCCAACTCATAAAAAAACTCCTTTGAAAACTCATTTCATCACCACAAACCCCTGCAATAGAAGAATTAAGAATTGTGTACATGTTTTTTTTAATCAGAAACTATTGTTCTTACCCAAGTTAAGACATGTGCCTATATTCATCGGTTGAAGGCTCAAACTGTATTTCTCGCAAACCTAAAAAAGAACACAATTATCAAAATTTTAAAGATATTATATATAAATTGAAAATAGAAAAAATATAAATTACAAACACATTACCTTTTGATATTTCTTCAATGATTTTAATATGTATTTAATATTTTTTATATATATATATATATAGTTTGGTTGGTTCGGTTTATTTGATTTTTTTAAAACTATAACCGAACCGAAATCGAAAAATCGAATTTTTTAAAAATTAAAACCGAACCGATTAAATCAAAAATCATTGCGGTTCGGAAATTCGATTTTATGCCCACCCCTATCTTGAAGGGTCTATCAATAATCTATAGATAGGATAAATGAGAATAAATAATTCACTAATAAACTGTAAGGAGATATATTAGCCGTTTTATACAAATAATTAATATTTTTAGGCAAATTCTCATGTGCACCACATGCACCAATAAAATTGGTGCAATTTAATTTTAAAAGTCCTTTTTCTAATTTTTTTTAGTTTTAACTTTTTTTTTTTTTTTTCAATTTCGATTTTCTTTTAACTTTAATTTCAGTTTTAAATATTTTTTTTTAATTTTTTAATACCCGACCCTACCCCAAACCCGGCCCGAGTGGTTCATGGTTCACCCGACCCAAATGGTTCAAATATAATTTAGAATTCACTATTTAGGGGTTAGGGTTTAGAATCCATCATTTTTTATTGGTGCATGTGGTGCACAATAGAGTGACTCTTATTTTTATTTTTATTTGTTCGAGAGTTTTTTTTATGTGCCACACTCCGTATTGCTCGTGGGAAGTATCATGACTTGTACTCCTTCATTTTTTTTTTTTTTTTTTTTTTGAGCGCAACTTATACTGGTTCATTTTTATGAAAGGGAATCCATTACAATAATTTTTTAAAATAATCAATTATAATAATTCTTTTTAATATTATTTCATCTCGTTGTAGATCGAAACTATAATCACCACAAGAGATGGACCACCCGAAACTGCAATTTGGAACCGCAACCGGAACCGCAACCCAACAAGAGGAGGACCACCACAAGAGGGAATAAATATTTCCTCTCCGTATCTCGAACCCGGGACCTCAAAGTCTCAGGTGGTGGAGCTTTAACCACTTAAGTTATCAACGCTTGACAACTTATACTGTTTCATTGATCAATACATATTTGCCTTGTTTCAAAAAAATAAAAATACAAATAATTATAAATATTAAATAATTTTTTTAATTTGTATGATAAACCAAAAACGACAGTTAAAGTGGAACTACGTACATTAAGGAGCGATCGAAAGATTTCTTTCTAATCAATTTACATGGTGTACTTAACCTGTGCAATGACGATATTGTTATATAAGTAATTGATGTGTACAACAAAGAGTTCAAATTCCAAAAGATCCAAGACATGTACAAATTAACCATTAAAACATGAGGAAAAATGTTCTTTGGTCCCATAGTTTTTCTATAATTCGTTTTTTGTACCAAAAATTTTAATTATAAATTTTTGGTTTCCTAATTATCTCGATTGTTCAATTTTGGTTCCATTTTTTCACGAATTTTTTTTTTTTTTTTTTTTTTGGTCATGCGCGGGTCACATATTGGTTAAAATTGTGAGTTTTCGAGCTTGTAGCTGACGTGGACACTGACTGTTAAAAGAAAAGTTCATTTTTCTAAAAAAAAATTGAAAGAACAAGAAAATTTCTTCTAAGTGCGGAAAAAATGAATTGTTTGCGTCCATATCAACTACGAGCTCGAAAAATTTCAATTTTAACCGGCACGTGACTTGAGCATAATAATAAAAAAGACAATATTTTATGTTTTTCGACAAAAATTGAACCAAAATTGAACAATCAATATAATTATATGACCAAAATTAAATAGTTAAAAAAATTTAAATAAAAAATGAATTAAACAAAATCTCTTTAAAACATCATGGACTTGTTATTTCACTTGGTAACCTGGATGAGATAAGGTACTTCATATTGCGATATGTTTTTTTACTAAAATAAAGTATATGTGATATGTTTGTCAGTGCGTGTTATGCAAATTTACAACATGGGACATACATTTATATGTTTGTCAGTGTTTGTTACGTAAATTTTCAACATGGGATCATACGTTTATGTGTAGTTTTTGTTCTAAAATATAGAATAAATGTAAAGAAAAGAGCAAGAACACATGATTTGTTTATTCAATTCGTCACGAAGGATTACGTCTGGGGGCAACCAACCCACCGCTTACAAATGGAGATATATATATATATATATATATATATATATATATTAGGGAGTGGGTTGTAACCCTAAAACCCTAAGTCCATCTGACAATTAGCTAAATAATAAACAAGTAATGTCTACAATATTTAATATATTTACAACACTCCCCCTTGAACATTACGACGTGATGTTCATGCCTAACTAAAATTTCACTAGAATAATCCAAAGAGAAAAACTTAGTAAAATAAGAAAAGATACAACTAATGATCTACTAAACTCAATCTTCAAAACTCTCCCCCTGAAGACAACAGTCTTCCAAGTCTTTTGTATTATGCTTAGGCAGTCTTCTGGAGTTCATGCAGGTAAAAGAATTTAGGGGATATATGATTTGTCAAGTTCCCTTTAGCATTTATATTATTCATATGGGCAACAAAAGTTGCATTTTCCTCATAATGGATGATAGGATATATATCATTATTACATGAATTATAAATGTATTTAAATCAATATATTGTAAACATCGAAGATAATGAACATATGCTTTAAAGTTTTACGAGGCCTCCTTATAGGTGAAGCACTAAATTAATCTTGCAAGCAAATTGAATATAAATTCAATATCGGATTTGGTACAGTTCTTAAAACATAGCAATGCACTAAAGACACTCTGATAAGGAACTTCTGGTCCTAAAATGTCATATGTACCTTCTTTAGGTCCAAATTTATCTTTATCCACTTTAAGCGATCGAACAATTACTAGAGTGTTTAGTAGCTAAAATTTAAGATAAAATCTCTCCAATACCTTCTCCAAATAAGTTGATTGGTATATAAAGATTCGTCTTTCTTTAGGGAAGTGCTCGATCTGCTGGTCGAGACAATACTTGATTTCACTTATTTCAAAATTCAATCTCAGATTAAATTAGCTTTCTTTGATTTCCTTACTTGTTCCAACAATATTTAGATTATCACCAGAAACAGAGATAATACAAACACCACCAAAATAATTTCTTTGTAAACACGTAAGGAAATATTTCAATGTTTATTTATTCCTTCCTCGGGAGGAATTTATTGAATCGATCGTGGAATATTCGACCCAAATATTTTTATGTCATATAATGACCTTTGTAATTTTAATGTCGTACATAGTACGATTCTAATCATTCCTCATCAGGGGAATTTCATATAAATATTGACATCTATTGATCAATATAAGTATGCGGTTACGTCTATCAACTGCATTTCTAAATTTAATTTTACTAACTGCCAGAGATATTAAGTAGCGGAACTTTATTTCATACATAACAGGAGTATATATTTAATTAAATCAATATCGGGTCTCTGCAAAAACCCATGAGCTACATCTCATTTTGTACCTCATTACGTCATTATTCTCACTTTCTTTTCGTACAAATACACATTTATATCCAACAGGGATAACATTTCAGGGTGTATGTACGATAAAGGCAAGAATATTAGTGAGTCGAGCTCTGCCTTAATTGCTTCTTCCTATTTTACCCAGTCAAAGCGCTTCCGACTCAACTATTAACTTTTGGGTATTGGATCCAGATTTTTAATAATGAGAGCAATTATAGCAACGAATAAGTTGTCGACAACATTGGTAAATTTCTCGTGTATTTATAATTTCTATATTTATATCAACCAGATCTTCATCATTTCCCATAATATTTTGATCTGGTCGTTCATCAATTCTAGTATTTTTATTATTTTGTGCACGTGCTTCATTACTAGAATTTTCGTCTTCAGGACGAATCTCTTCAAGTGACTTCAAGAGTGACTGAATATATTTGCTAGCTTTAGTAATTACCGCGGATTTATGTCTTGCATAATAAGGGGCCCCTTACGCTTCTGGAGTGTAGGGGCATTAACATATATATTATTGCCTAAAATTAGCACATTTACTCTTTTTAGTGCATTTACAACAAGTATATGTGCTTTAGTCACTTCTTTATCATCAATAAATTAATATGGCAGATTACTTGATGAATATTGCAAGTATTATCTTTTGAAGTTCTAGTTCACTTTGACTAGTGCGTGGATTTAAATATTGGAGATCTTTTTATATTCCACGAAATTTCTCGTCATTCATTGAATTTTAAATTCTTATCTCCCCCTAATGCTGAGAAATGATCTTCATCAAATGTGCAATCAGCCAACTGGGTCGTGATTTGAGGTACACTATGGTGGTGGTATTGAAAATAAATATTGCACAATCTAATATTTGCAGATGGGAAATATTTAGTTCTTAAGCACTAGTTATAAAATGGGGATTCCTAATATGCAGTGGGTCGGATTTGAATTAGTGTAGCACCATGTAAATTTTATGCCCCAAACATGAAATAAGTAAGTTGGAATTCTGCAATAATAGTCTAGTAATTATTTTGATAAAATCTATTAGTAATTCAACTAAACCATTCTCGATGTGGACGAGATTAAATGCTCAATTTTAATTCTCAATGTCATAAAATAATCATTAATGTCATCAAATCGACATTAACCATTCAAATGGATTTATGGGATAATCCAAAATTTTAAGTGCAATAATATTTGGCAATAAATTTGCTTTAGGCAAATTATATCAGTCCACAGGTATTTTCATGACTCTATTCAAGAGAAATAAAATATACAATTCCAACTTTAGTACGAGAATGTCGTACTATAAAATTTTCCAATTTATGTCTTTGCATAAGCCCCACAAATAAATTAATTTTCATAAGAGGTTATGTTGTTTGACATACTTTGTAAATAGAATTAGTCAAAATCCGACTTATCATATTTTGAACCGCTCATGTCATAATTTCGATAAATTTGCTTCAGACAAATTAGTACATCATTCAAAGGATCATCATTTTCAATGTATGATGAAATTCTATTTTGCTCATATAATGACTTAATTTTAGTGGAAAAGTTTTCATGCACAATTTATATTGTTTCCTACTCAAAACAGGTATAGCAGGGTGAATTTCGACATGAAAATTTCAAGTCATAGAAAGTAATACAGTGAAGAACAAGTTTGATAGATTTTCTTTTAGTAATAGAAAATAATTTTTACTACAATTGTCCATAAGAAAATTTTAATATAAACTTTCATATGTAGTTCTGATTCAATAAAATTTCAAGGAAACGATCAGCCGCAAGGATCAGTAATAATAGGCAAATAAGGAATTTTCACAGAAATCTTAATTTCTACAGCAAATAATTCTCAAACCTATTCTGCGACAAGCAGTTCTAATTGCTGAAATTTAAAAGGGATTAAGCTTCTTTACCAGAGCGGAATTCTTGGGTAAGAGTTCCAATATCGTCTTATGATAGACTTGGATCGCGTCGAGCGCAGGCTCCTGAGAGTTTCAGGAGACGAACAATCTATTTCCTCGTCTTATAAATGAGGATAGTTTCGCCGATTTTATGCATTTCTCCAGCAACCGAATAGGTGCAATAGCCAATATCCAGTTCAAAAGAAAAACTCAACAACAAGAAGGGTTAGCCAAAGGTAAATTATAGCAAAATTTAATAGGGCCTCATACTCAAAATTATAATTGCTTAAACATAATTTTCCTTGTTAGTACTTCGTACTTGGGTATCGATTTCATATGTACACGAAGTAAAATCAAAAAGTCATAAAAGTAAAAGTTTCATTATTCATACGATGTAAATAGCAGATTCGAGAAATTACAAAATCGCAATCAACTACACTATCCGTCAATTAAGAAGAGCGGGAGCATAGGTCAATACACACAAATCTTATTAATCTATCAACTATTTATCGGTAAAAAGAAAACGGAGGTATGTACGGATCAAAAGATCTACTATGCTTTTATGACAAATTCCTCATATCAGACAAAGCTATCAATCAACAAAATACTTAATAATAATAAATGATTTGATTACATGCGATGGATAACTCACAGAATTAGACACTTAATAGAAATGATCACTTTAGTTTTATTTACCTTTTACAAAACTTAATGGATGAATGCCTTTTCATTTAATAAAAGGAAACATAGGCATCAGCCTTTGCCCATTCTCTAATCCTATTGGTTTAACTTACACAAAAAGGAGTATAATCTTCATGAATAAATCACTATCGTAGAAAAATTTTAACAATACGTAATCATTAGTAAATTGGGCATGATCATGATAAAGACCCACACTCTTTTCAAATCCCACTTACAATAATAATTTGTTGTTTCCATCAAAAGAGGTTACGGTCACAACCAACCAACCCAAACGAAAATTAAATGTATCTAGAGGTAAAATCATAATAAGACAACTAATACATAAATAATTTATTTAGCAATCACATGTGACTGAAATAATAAAACATCCAAGATAATTATGCAAAAAGTATTGAATCTGTGGTTTGAAGAAAAGCATACCCATGTAATAAGTAAAATCAATAGTTACGATGAATCCCACGTGATCCTATTTAACGTGTTGTAAAATATTGAGCGCGTAAAGAAAAAGCAAGAACAATAACGAACCACGAAAGGAGGTCTAATTCTTCACTATTTTCTATGTCATCTGCCCCCACCGCTTACAAATGGAGATTATATATATATATTAGGGAGTGGGTTGTAACCCTAAAAGAATTTATCCGACAATTAGCCCAATAATAAACAAGTAATGTCCACAATATTTAATATATTTACAACAATACGTTGGTTATCGGAGTACAATTGATCGATCAATAATCTAATTCAAATCTTCATGTTTTTTAAGACAGACAATTAATGGTCAAGATTAAAGTAACAATGGAATTTTGTATCCGATCTCAATTACACTTCAACCTTTTCACGATAGGTTGTTCATTTTCCATCTAGGTCAAAAAATTGAATGGCGTACTTTTTTAGTTACAAAGGACTCACCTATTAATTTAATCTTTAATTTTTGTGATCTTTTTTATCACTAAATTAACTACAATGTAACACGTGAATGAATTATTGAATGATTATACAAAGTTTTAAATATATGTAACATTCGATAATATTTAAAGCATCAGTGATAAACAATTTATTTCAGTAAATAAGTCCGAAATTCAGTTTAGATTATACAAAGTAAAAGGCATACTTTCTAGTATAATCCCAACAACAACCAGAGGGATACTTGTCTAAGGGGAACAGTGAGCTTGTTTGCAAATTGAGGAAGAGCTTGTATGGCTTGAAACAAACACCTTTACAGTGGTACAAGAAGTTTGATGGGTTCATGCACGAGATTGAGTTCAAAAGGTGTGAGGCTGACCATTGTTGCTACTTCAAGAGGTACGTCAATGACTATATCATCTTGCTATTATATGTTGATGACATGTTGATAGTAGGCTCTAGTGCTCGAGAAGTGAGCAAGTTGAAAAAGCAGTTGTCTGAAAGGTTTGCTATGAAGGACATGTTGGGATTATACTGGAAAGTATGCTTTTTACTTTGTATAATCAAAACTGAATTTCGGACTTATTTACTGAAATAAATTGTTTATCACTGATGCTTTAAATATCATTGAATGTTACATATATTTTCTTTGATAACTGCATTCAATAAATAGTCGTGTTACATTGTAGTTAATTTAGTGATACCGGATCACGAAGATTAAATTAACGGTCCCTTATCTTGTAACTAAAAAGTACACCATTCACGACCTAGATGGAAATGAACAATCCATCGTGAAAGGTTGAAGTGTAAGGCTCGGATTGGCTTGTCTTGACCAAGAGATTACACTAGTGCATGATCGATACCTTTGAATAGGACCTACAGGAGGACAAATTCTTCAGAACTGAACAAGGAAGAATTAGACCTCAGTGGTTCATTATTTCTTAATCTTCGTTCGTTAAATACGATCACGTGTGGTTGGTAACTAATGCTTTGACTTATCATGGGTAGAGAATCAACGAGATTCAATACTTTTTATCTTGGGCAATATTATTGGTCACATGTGATTGCTAAGATTTAATACGGAGAATCGTGTGCAAGAAACGCTTTTGTTCGATTTGACGGTTTGTGAGGTTCATAACCTTTATCATACCAAATCTTGCAAGTGGAATTAGTTTCATGGTATGGATAATAATGTTGAATGGTTCCTTGACCAAGGACAAAAGATATTAATTAACGGAAAGCTATTTTTAACTTGGCTTGAATTAATTAATGGGCTAGATAATCTTAAACACGGGAAATAATAACCGGGAGCCATATTGACTGTAATATCGGTTAAGATGGATAGTGCAATATTAATTATGTAGAGGGATTAATTAATATTTATGGGCTTGAATAATATTGTGGCTCAATATTGATAATGCAAGATCAATTGGAAGGTCCAATCTTAATTCTCCTAAAGGCCCCCTGAGTAGTTCAACATATAGTCCAATAACTGAAAAAGGTGTTTAAAATAAAATAAATATTGTTGCTTATTTTTCCTCATTTATTTCCAAATTTATGGATAAAAGGGGAGAAAGATTTTCTTTGAATTTTGTTATGGAATGAAGATATGTATTCTTGGAATACAAGATTATCTCATTTAATTCAAGAAATCTCCCACTTGGTTATCTATAAGAGAATTTTCGAAAATTTTGAAATATAAAGGGCAAGAAAGATTTTCTTGATTTTCTTGAAAAGATATTATGGAAGATATGTATTTCTTGAAATACAAGAATATCTCATAAATTCAAGAAGATCCAAATCTTGGAATCTTGCCCATTGTTTTCGAAAATATCCCATAACAAAGAGTAAGTGGGATTTTGTGGAATATTATAATTATGGGAAAAAGAATATAGGAGATATATTCAAGATTTCTTGGAGATCAAGAAAAGATTTTTCCACATTATTTTTTGCCACAATTTTCGACCACTTGTGCTCTATAAATAGGGGATGACTCTTTCATTCCCAAGTACCATTCCATGTGCTGGAAAAATTAGCAAATCCACGAAAGTGGTGCAACAAACTTTATTTTTTCCCTTTTGTTAATTGTTCGCGAGTATCCTTCCACCGGATTGTCGAGCAAGGATTAAGGGAATACTTGGGAAGTTCTTTTGGTGAGTCTAATCAGCCAGACCGTTGTCATCTCACGTAAACTCGTAGTTTTCCGCATGCTTAGGTTTTACGTGATTCAATTATATGCATGATATGTTGTTGGATTATTATTAGAATTAATATAGGATTAATTCATGCTAGTAATAATTATAAGAATTAAATTTGTATTTAAATATTCAAATCTTTTTCTTGATCTAATAGATCATGCAAATTATTTCCCAACAACTCGTATCGAGCTACGATTTTCGCTCAATTTTTAAATTGTAATTTAATTCGCGGACATTAAATTTGAAATTTTCGATAGTAGAATTGTTGGATCTGATTTTGTGGGGTATCCAATTGTCATGGAATTTAATGTGTTTATTTATGCATGTATATAAATTGTGGTTTTAAATCGATTCGATTCGGATTTGTTTTTTGCCTCGTGGAGAAAATCCACGCAAAGTAGATTAGGATTTTAATTTGATTTGATCAATGTAATAGACTAGTTTAGATCTAGGTTTATTTATTTTTTGTAAATAAATTATAACCGGATCGAAAATGAGGACATTAAAAAGAAGAATTAAAGGATAAAAATCTAAGGGGTGTCAAACAAGGTGGTGCAATCAAAACGCGACTAATAATATTGCCCAAGATAAAAAAGTATTAGGAATCTCATTGATTCGGCTACCCATGATAAGTCAAAGCAATAGTTACCAATCCCGTGATCCTATTTATGGGCGAAGATTAAGAATAACGAACCCATCGAGGTCTAATTTTTGTATTGATTACGAAGAATTTATCCTCCTCAGAGGTCCTATTAGGTGCATCGGTCATGCACTAGTGTAATCTCTTCGTCAAGATGCCTAATCTGAGCCTTACACTTCAACCTTTTCAATAGGTTGTTCATTTCCATCTAGGTCGTGAATGGCGTACTTTTTTAGTTACAAAGATTTAATTTAATTTTTGGGATCCGTATCACTAAATTAACTACAATGTAACATCACGAATTATTGAAACGATTATCACGTTAAATATATGTAACATTGATAATATTAAAAGCATCGCTGATAAACAATTTATTTCCAAGAATAAGTCCGAATTAGAGTTTAGATTATCAAAGTAAAAGGCATACTTTTCTAGTATAATCCCAACAACAACCTTGAGGGATACTGCCCAAAGAACAAATGAAGCTTGTTTATAAATTGAGCAAGAGCTTGTATGGCTTGAAACAAACACCTTTTGAGGTGGTACAAGAAGTTTGATGGTTCATGCACGAGATTGAGTTCAAAAGGTCGACCATTGCATTTCCAAGAGGAGTCTGACTATATCATCTTGCTATTATATGTTGATGTCGATAGGTCGCTATAGAAGTGAGCAAACTTGGCGAAGGTTTGCTATGAAGGACATGTTGGGATTATCTTTGAAAAGTATGCGGAGCGGCTTATCCGGCGCGAGCTATCTTTGGCGTTACATATATTTACCGCATAATGTTTCGAGTACGAAGTTAATTTTTCGAGACGATTAAATCGATCTAGATGGGAGAAATTCAAGGCGGTGTTTCTTCAAGATCGAGCCGAAGAAAAATTAAACCATGACAATTGGATAATTTGTGCCCAATATGTTTATTTTTACATTTTTGCTTGATTTATTATTGTGTTATCTTATGCTTTATTTAATTTGTTTAAATGTGTTTGCATGAGAATTGCCCAATGAAAAATCTCACCTTCAAAAATTACTAAGTATGTTTAAACAATTAATTGACAATTTTATTAGGATAATAAAATTGAATTAATTTTTGACCTCCATGATTTATTTATTTGTGAATTCTTTTGGAGAAATTTCCCCACGGAATGACGGTCAAAAGATAGCATTTTCACATGAATGAATTCCAAATGGATGATTGTGGGTTTTATTATGGAAGATATGTATTTATGACCTCCCGAGGCTGTTTTTAATACAAAATAATAATCTCATATTTAATCATGGTTATTACTTAGGTATAAAATTGATTTGCATATATACTTTCCCCAAGTCCCTGTGGAAAAATTTTTATATTGGTTAAAGTGGGGAGCCAACTATTAACTGGATATTAAAGGTTTGTAATTGTTCTTGTTTGTAACACCTTGAATGTGTTTAAATAATGACCCACCCCATGTGGATTATTTATTTAAACCTGTTTTGAGATGTTAAATTTGATACATGTTCATATTTTTTTGAGATTTTAATATGATGCATGTGATCGAACCTTGTGATATACTTGTGCTTATGCATATAGTTATTTATTTCAATTCAAAGATGTCGTAACCTTTTAATCCACTGGTAATATACTTAAAGTCAATACAATATGTATGGAAACTATATTGATTGGAAACGAAAAAAATTATAATTGTCCTAATCGCACAAAAGCACAAGTGGATTCTTGACACACCAAAATCGGATGAGCCAACCGACGAGTCAAAAAATGCGGGACTCGTCGGATCACCTTCTTGAGAGATGTCGTCATTTGAAAATGGTGGAGGGCAAATCCGTAAAGGGATTACGCCCTCAAAATAGATGGCCCATCCGAGCAAACTTGAGATTCTAAGCGCATTATAACTGGAGACTCAGATGAATTTTGTATTTCATCGAGCTCAAGAAAATCAAACCAAAAGTTTAAAAAGCATTTTTTGCCTCGCTTTATTTAAGCCGATTTCTTCGCAAGCTTTGGTCTCGACAGAGATATTGATGGGGCACCAAACTCAAGCTTTACTTTGAAAAAAGTGGTAAGTCTTCCTTTTCTAGGCCAATGGAAGGCAAGAAAAAGAAGAGAACCAAAAGCCATAAGCAATAAAACTCAACTGTTGTCAAGGGCAATGGTAAGATGAGGAATGCTTGTGGTGTCAAGGAAAAATCCAAAGAGGAAGTGCTTAAACTGCGGTGAAAGAGGACAATGGAGGTATGTCGTAACCCTTTTTGCTGTTCCAACCCCAAAAAGAGACGGAAAGAAAGGTAATTCTCACGCACTAGTTGTTGAAACTTGTTTAGCGGCGTATACTTCTCATTCGTGGGTGGTTGATACGAGATCCACTAATCATGTTTGCTTCTCGGGTTCAAACTGATCCGGCAACTTAGTGGGAGTGAGATCCTCATCACACTGGGCGATGTTACGAAAGTAGCAATTATTACAATGCTACGTAAGTGGCAGATATTGCAATGCTACATGAGTAGTGGTTAAAGCAGTGGGAGAAGTGCACCTGTCTTTTAAAGATGAAGTTTTTTTTTGCAATACTACGCAAGTAGCAGATATTGCAATGCTACATGAGTAGTGGTTAAAGCAGTGGGAGAAGTGCACCTGTCTTTTAAAGATGAAGTTTTTTTGAGATTATCTTTATGTTCCTGGGAGTTTTTGGAAAGAATTCACTTCGGTTTCTAAAATTTGATTAAAGGACACTAAGTTTCTTCTAATAAGAATGACATCATTTCTTGAAATGATGAGTGTATCTGTTATTTGGAACATTGATGGAAAATCTCTATACAATTAATCGCGGCACACCACTCACTTAAATGCATCCTATAACACATCAATCAATTTCCGACAAAAGAAAACATGAACGAGACACTTCTATGGCATCTAAGATTGGGACATATAAATCCAAAGAGGATCCAAAGGTTGGTGAAAGACGGTTCACTGGAGTGTTTCCAAGTTGAACCTATTTCAACCTGTGAATCATATTTGGAGGGTAAAATGACCAAGAGGGCATTTGGAGTCAAGGGGAATAGAGCCAAAGAAGTGTTAGAAATCGTTCACACAGATGTATGTGGTCCAATGTCAACCAAAGCAAGAGGAGGTTATGAGTATTTTGTCACTTTTATTGATGATTACTCAAAGGCGGTTATATATTTTCCTTATGAAGCATAAATCTGAGACCTTTGAGAAATTCAAAGAATTTAAGGCTCAAGCAGAGAATCATAGGAAAAAACATATCAAGTCTCTACGATCCGATCATGGAGGTGAATACCTCAGCGATGAGTTTTTGAACTACTTATCTGATGAAGGAATTGCATCCCAGCTCACTGCACCGGAACCCCTCAACAAAACGGGGTTGCAGAGAGAAGAAACAAAACTCTTTTGGAAATGGTTAGATCTATGATGAGTTATGCGGATCTTCCCAAGTCGTTCTGGGGTCATGCCTTGGAAACAGCAACTTACATTTTGAACATGGTGCCATCCAAATCGATTCCCAAAACTCCCAAAGAATTGTGGACCGGGCGCAAGCCTAGTACGAGACACATGAGAATTTGGGGGCGTCCGGCCTACGTGTTGGACAAGGAAGCCGGAAAATTTGATCCTCGATCAGAATTAAGGTTGTTTGTAGGATACCCCGAGGGAACAAAAGGGTGTATGTTCTATGGTCCCGAAGATCAAAAGGTGGTCATAAGCACCCACTTTAAATTTTGGAAGAAGACTATATGAACGAAAGAAGACCCAGAAGTGAGATTACCTTAAATGAGCTAAGGGGGCTAACCTCAATGCCAATTGTACAAGATGATATACCAAAAGACACACTTACACAACCGGAACCTCGTCGTAGTGGGAGGGTTGTGAAACAGCCCGAGAGATTCATGGGAATAGGAGAGTCCTCGGACTTGATTCCGGACAAGATTTAATCAGACCCATGGACATATGACGAGGCAATCCAAGACAAGGATCAGATTCTTGGCAAACAAAGAATGAAAGCCGAAATAGGTTCTATGTTTCATAACAGAGTGTGGGAGCTAGTCGAACCACTTAATGGGGTCAAACCCATTGGTTGTAAGTGGGTGTATAAGAGAAAAAGAGGACCGGATGGGAAGGTGGAAACCTTCAAGGCAAGACTCGTGGCGAAAGGTTATACTCAGAAAGAAGGGATCGATTATGAGGAAACTTTTTCGCCCGTAGCCATGCTCAAGTCCATCCAGTATTCTCTTATCGTCACAAGATCTCGACTTTGAAATCGGCAAATGGATGTCAAGACAGCTTTCCTTAACGGAAGACTTGATGAAGAGATCTATATGCAACAACCCCAAGGCTTCATTGAACAAGGCCAAGAACACCTAGTTTGTAAGCTCATGAAGTCCATATACGGACTCAAACAGGCATCTAGAGCTTGGAACCAATGTTTTGATCATGTTATAAAGTCTTATGGGTTCGATCAAAACGAGTTCGAAAGTTGTGTGTACAAAAAGTGTGTCGGAACTGCATTGGTATTCTTAGTACTATACGTAGACGACATTCTGATCATCGGGAACGATGTAAAGGTATTATCAGACGTAAGGGCATGGCTTTCAAAACAGTTTGATATGAAGGACTTAGGGGAGGCCGCACACATCCTTGGGATCAAGATCACTCGAGATCACAAGAAAAGGATGATAGGCTTATCGCAAGCTTCATACATAGACACTATCTTGAAACGATTCAGCATGCAAGATTCCAAGAAAGGCTTCGTACCTTTTAGACATGGAATCCATCTATCCAAGAAAATGTGCCCTAAGACTAAAAAGGAGATAGATGACATAAGAGGCATTCCTTATGCTTGGTGCCGGAAGCCTTGTGTATGCAATCTTTGTCAGACGAGACCGGATATCCGCTGCCGTTGGCATGGTGGCAAGATATCAAAGTAACCCGGGAAAGAACATTGGGCCATGATTAAAAACATTACGAAGTATCCGAAAAGAACTCGGGATAGAATGTTGATTTATCGATCGAGATAGTCAATCCCCATATTCTACGGACTCGGATTTCCAATCGGACATAGACTCGAAAATCTACCTCAGTAGTGTGTTTTGCATGGGGAAGGAGCCGTGACATGGAGAAGCGTTAGCGAAATGCATCGCAGATTCTACCATGGAAACCGAATATGTAATCGCTGAGGGAAAAGGCGTGAAAAAGCGGTTTGGCTCAAGAACTTCCTAGTGGACTTGGGCGTAGTTTCGAATTTGCCAGCAACAATTCGCATTTATTGTGACAATGCCGAGCGATTTGCAAATTCAAAGGGAACCAAGAGCCCACAAGGCCAACAAACACATTGAAAGGAAATACCATCTTATACGAGAAATCGTTAAGAGAGGAGATATAGATGTGGCAAAGATAGCGTCACGAAGACAACCCAGCGAGATCCATTCACAAAGGGGTCCTCTCAATACATTCGAGAGACATGTGGAAGGAATGGGTGTTAAGGTAGTTTGCTAACTGCTTTGAGTATAAGTGGGAGATATTATTAGGTTCGTGTAGGTGACATTAGATGTCACGACAGAACTACACGAGACATGTTGTAGTATACTTAAAAGCAGACTTTGAGTATAAGTGGGAGATTGTTGGGATTATACTGGAAAGTATGTTTTTTACTTTGTATAATCAAAACTGAATTTCGGACTTATTTACTGAAATAAATTTGTTTATCACTGATGCTTTAGATATCATTGTATGTTACATATATTTACTGCATAACTGTTCAATAAATAGTACGTGTTACATTGTAGTTAATTTAGTGATACCAGATCATAGAAGATTAAATTAACAATCCCTTGTAACTAAAAGTACACCATTCACGACCTAGATGGAAATGAACAATCCATCGTGAAAGGTTGAAGTGTAAGGCTCGGATTGGCTTGTCTTGACCAAGAGATTACACTAGTGCATGACTGATGCACTGAATAGGACCTACAGGAGGAAAAATTCTTCAGAACTGAACAAGAAAGAATTAGACCTCAGTGGTTCGTTATTTCTTAATCTTCGTTCCTTAAATAGGATCATGTGTGGTTGGTAACTATTGCTTTGACTTATCATGGGTAGAGAATCAACGAGATTCAATACTTTTTATCTTGGGCAATATTATTGGTCACATGTGATTGCTAAGATTTAATACGGTGAATCGTGTGCAAGTACGCTTGTTCGATTTGCCCCCTTGTGAGGTTCATAAGCTTTATCATACCAAATCTTGCAAGTGGAATTAGTTTCCGGTATGGATAATAATGTTGAACTGTTCCTTGACCAAGGACAAAAGATATTAATTAACGGAAAGCTATTTCAGTGGCTTGAATTAATTAATGGGCTAGATAATCTTAAACACGGGAAATAATAACAGGGAGCCATATTGACTGTAATATGGGTTAAGATGGATAGTGCAATATTAATTATGTAGTGGGATTAATTAATATTTATGGGCTTGAATAATATTGTGGATCAATATTGATAATTTAAGATCCATTGGAAGGTCCAATCTTAATTCTCCTAAAGGCCCCCTAAGTAGCCCAACATATAGTCCAATAACTGAAAAAGGTGTTTAAAATAAAATAAATATTGTTGCTTATTTTTCCTCATTTATTTCCAAATTTATGGATAAAATGGGAGAAAGATTTTATTTGAATTTTGTTATGGAATGAAGATATGTATTCTTGGAATACAAGATTATCTCATTTAATTCAAAAAATCTCCCACTTGGTTATCTATAAGAGAATTTTGGAAAATTTTGAAAGATAAAGGGCAAGAAAGATTTTCTTGATTTTCTTGAAAATATATTATGGAAGATATGTATTTCTTGAAATACAAGAATATCTCATAAATTCAAGAAGATCCAAATCTTGGAATCTTGCCCATTATTTTCGAAAATATCCCATAACAAAGAGTAAGTGGAATTTTGTGGAATATTATAACTATGGAAAAAGAATATAGGAGATATATTCAAGATTTCTTGGAGATCAAGAAAAGATTTTCCCACATTATTTTTTGCCACAATTTTCGACCACTTTTACTCTATAAATAGGGGATAACTCTTTCATTCCCAAGTACAATTCCATGTGCTGGAAAAATTAGCAAATCCACGAAAGTGGTGCAACAAAGTTTATTTTTTCTCTTTTGTTAATTGTTCGTGAGTATCCTTCCACCGGATTGTCGAGCAAGGATTAAGGGAATACTTGGGAAGTTCTTTTGGTGAGTCTAATCAGCCAGACCATTGTCATCCCAAGATGTACGTTCACCTAAACTCGTAGTTTTCCGCATGCGTAGGTTTTACGTGATTCAATTATATGCATGATATGTTGTTGGATTATTATTTGAATTAATATAGGATTAATTCATGCTAGTAATAATTATAAGAATTAAATTTGTATTTAAATATTCACCCCGAATAGATCTGTGCAAATTATTTCCCAACAGGACCTTGCAGAGGCTAAGCAAATCTTGGGTATGCGAATCAATCGTGGCAAGGTGGCAGGAAAGTTGCATCTTTCACAGGTTGAATACATAAAGAAGATCTTGAAGAGAATTCAGTATGGAAGATGCAAAGCAGTTTCGGGTCCCGTTGGGAAGTCAGTTCAAGCTATCCAACAAGGACTCACCTAGTAGCGAAGAGGAGCGGACACACATGCAAAACACTCCATATGCTTCAGCAATTGGCAGTCTGCTTTATGCCATGGTGTGTACAAGACCAGATATTGCACATGCAGTGGGAGTTCTTAGCCGGTTTATGGGTAATCCGGGTAAGCAGCATTGGGAGGCAGTGAAGTGGATCCTTAAATACTTGAGAGGTACTACGGAACAAGCATTGTGCTTTGAGGGCAAAAGCACTAAATTGGCAGGGTATGTTGATGCAGACTTGGCATCAAGTGATCTTGATAAGAGGAGGACTACAACCGGGTATGTGTTTACTTTTGGTGGTACAGCAATTTCTTGGGCTTCTAAGTTGCAGAAGATCATAGCTCAGTCCACTGCAGAAGCAGAGTATGTTGCAGTTACTTAGGCTAGTAAAGAGATGGTTTGGTTGCAGAATCTTTCGTGTGAGTTTGGGAAGGAGCAAAAGGATAGTATTATGTATAGTGACAGTCAGAGTGCTATTCACTTGGCAAATAATTCGGTCTTTCACTCGAGGACGAAGCACATTGAGTTGAGGTATCATTACATATGTTACCTCATTGAGAACAAGATCATACAGCTGATGAAAATCCGAGGAAGTGAGAATCCTACTGATATGTTGACTAAGGTTGTGACCTTAGAGAAGTTGAAGTCATGCATGACTTCAACTGGCATTGGAAACTTAGAATAAGGCCCGGCACTACTACCAGTGAGAGAAACCGTTGAAACGAAGGAGACAAGTTACAGTTGGAGTCAGCTCCAGGTGGGAGATTTTTGGGATTGTTGGAGCCTGAGTGGAACGGGGTTGCACCGCTCGAGAGGCGCTCGACCAGTGCCCGAGGTCGAGCACCCCCCTTTCCAGCTCCATGTAGGCGCTCGACCATGTTGAAGCTCGAGCGGTTCTGCTCGACCAAAGCCCCTGGTAGAGCAGTTCCGAGGCCCTGTAAGCGAACTTAGGGTTTTCGGCTCAGCCTCATATTTAAATATTTTTGACTCATTGTAATTGTACCATCACTCAAAATACACGAAAATAATAAATCTCATGGCTTGGTAGTACCCCCAGACGTAGTCATTCCTGACGAACTGGGTAATCAAATTTGTGTTCTTTTATTGTTATTCTGTTCATATCAAATTCTCTATAATTGCTAGCTTATTCCTAATAGTAACCTGCTGCATCAGGTTAAAAGGACCAATTTGTTTAAAAAATTGAAAACTTACGAGACCCAAATCAAAAAGTCAAAACAATTGAGACCAATTTTAAAACGATATAAAGTTACTGGACTAAAAAAAATTTAATCCAAAAAGGATATTATACTAACACAAAAACTTTTATGAACCATTATTCTACGCGAACTGTTTTTTCAAAAGTATCATTGTTTAGTGTTCAACGTGTCATTATATAGAATATGAAATGTCACCTGTTAATGTACAACGTTTTGTATAGAATGTGAAGTGTCATTGTATATTAAATTTGAGTAAAATAACATATAAATCAAGCGTTCTTTAAATGAAGATGTTTCATATATTTTAAAAAATAATACTCTCTATGTCTCTAACTCAATTGAACATTAGTTAAAAATGTCGTCTCAAACTTAATTGAATGTTTCTATAAATGGTAATAAAATAATTTTTTCTCTTTTATTTATACCCTTCAAACACCTCAATATTACAACCAGTGTCATTACGTTTTCAACAATAAAGTCAATTTTATCTCATTTAATTTAAATAAATGTCACTGCTTTTACCATTTAACCCTATCAAAAAATAATTTCATCTCTTATAAAAATAAAAAATAATTTTTTTCTTAAAATTTATATACAATAAATATTAAATCGAATTAGAAACGGATGCAGTACTTAAAAAATGAGAATTCACGTGACTTACTTTTACACTAATCGCACTCTAGCAAACAACCCCAATCTAGACATATATGATAAAAGAGATTTATAAAGAAAAAATAAAAAATGAGGAGTGAAGAATTAAATAGATAATAATTGAGGAAATGAAATAGTTGTAAATAGTGAGCATAGACATTGATTTGTAGCACTTAACCGACAAGTGTGCCGATACAGTAAGAGGATAAAGAACAGTGCAGAATCCCCCCATAATCCCAACAAAACCGTCAAGTTGGTAAGAAAAGATGCCTCCCAATAGATATCAAACACCCATTTGTTATTATACGTATACTCACTATCAATTGAAAACCCACATTTTTATTTATCCAACAAAATATATATATATATATATATATTAATAATGGATTTTAGTTATTTCGATTTTGAGTTGGTATGCTGTGAAATTTATTTATCGTGAAATTGGTTCATTTTTTTATAAGCATGACCCTTTAGTTATTCCGACTAATACCATTTTGTAATATAAATCACATCTTTGATTATCACTACTAATATTACCACTGTAATATAAGTCACACTCTTCATTGTTATAACTAATACCATTTATAGTAAAAAGTCAAACACTTAAGTTATCACAACTAATACACTTTAGTAATATAAGTCGCACTTTTTTACCAGCTTCACAAATACTTATGTGAAACTTGTTCACCTTATACTTTGTGCGATACAGTCTCACGGTGAGATGATTTACAACTAGCCTAGGAAAAGTGACAGATGATCTCATATATAAGATGAGTTACAAACTAACACAAATAAATCCATTATTTTCAAATTATATTCCGTCTAGCGTCTCACGCAAAACATTCTCAATTTTTATTTATAAGCGAATCTTCTGTGAATACCTATTCACGTGAGTTCTATTTTTCAAGTGTCACAATTATATTTGCACACTATCACAATTGTGCATGAAGTATCATGTTACTCTTTGCATATACAATAGTGATAATATGTATGTATAATGGTGACGTTTTATATACACAAAATTGATACATTAAAAAAAATCAAAATGAACTCAAATTCAGAGTAAATTGTTAACTTTGTTTATTACTCACTTTTTTTGGCATCTCAAAAGATATAATTGACTCTTAGCCTTGTTGACGTAGATATAGCCCACTTTAAAATAAACGACGAATAAACTTTATAAATTTTACGAAAATTTTGGCTTTTTTTGAAGAAATGATGTACTATGGGTTATCCATTTGGTTCAAGAATCAAGTGGAAAGTTACATCAAATATCATGTCAATTATATTTATTTATGATGCATCTTTGTTTTCCCTTTCCTACCCCCACCATGCATCATCAAACTTCATTTTTATGGGAGCTGACACGACAGGGAAGAGTACAAACCAATGTACTAACATATGCTACCAATTTGGGTCATAATTGTACCTACATCTAATCATCAACTTATTCTCCCCAACTGACATATGTATTACATTTTCTTGTACAAACCAACTTTAACAAAAGCTGGGATTAATTTAGGTTATTTTCTGATATTACAGGCTTTTTTGGGGACATTTGTTCATTGTTTTTGTGACAATTTATGTAAAGCAACTGTTACATAGTATAAATAATTTAAGGGAGAAATTTATCATTATGTAATGAATTATTGGATTTGCCACAATTGCTGAAGAACTATTCATGAAAAAAAGTGAGACAGTATTATTAGTGAAAGAGACAGTATTACATTATTTTATTGTTATGAGTAGAAAAATTCAATTATTGTCATAGGTTTGATCCCACACAAGTAGCTAGCTAGTTTCATCTACACAGTAAAAGTTTAATTTCTTAAACAAAAGCAATGATCATAGTATCGCATAATTGTAATTACTTTATGTTGTCTGCTGTAGGATATTGATGAGATCATAATAGTGTTTTGCATGCAAAATCTTACAGTAATTAAATTTCTAATTTAAATTTAATACAGGGGATTAATATAGAGATGAGTCTATAAATAGGCTAACATGAAAAAAGAAAAAAATTGTATTAAAAATTTGTAAAAAATATTCATTTTTTTAACCAAGAAAATATTTTTTTTCCAAACACTACTCCCTTTTCATCTTCTCATTATTTTAATTCATACATATCGTCATATATATATATATCACGTACCAACATCATTTCACCATGTACCACCTCACCATAACGTCAACTCGTACCGCTATTAAATTGCCCCGGCCCGTACCACACTTATTTCAATCACATGCCACTATCACCAGCTCGTTATTAAATTAATCTGTTATCACCCTTATTTCAATCACATGTCATCATTATTTCAGTATGTACTACAATTTGATTCAACTTGTACCATCATTTTTAAGTTTGTATCAAAATTTAATTAAGTTACTACAATATATTAAACTCGTACCATCATTTAATGAAGCTCGTACCATCATTTTTTTTCAATTTTTTGTTGACTTCATAAATAGTATATTGAAAAAAAAAATATTCTCTTGACTAAAAGGAATGAAGCTAAAAACCTTAATAAAAATAAAAAATTTAAATGAGAATGGACTAAAAATTGAAATTTTCTCCAAATTTTTTTTTAAATATTTTGTGAAAAAGTCCAAAATTATGGGACGAAATTGAATTTTAACACTATTAACAATTTGTGGTTGTATATAAAATCCATTTTCACGAATCTCAAATTAAATTGTAAACAAAGTTCATATAATTTTTTTTTAATATTGTAGTATAAATCAAATAACATTTCAAAATAGACGGACCTAAATATAATGTTAATTAATATAATTTTAGAATGTCACATAAAGTTTATAAATAGGAGGACAACAATGCCCAATAATTCTCTCTCTATACTACTCAGTCTACGAACCAAAACAAATATTTAAAATTATTCATGTTCGTATCAAAGTTCGGTTATTTTAAAATTCGAGTGTCTGTGTTCGTACCAAAATTTCGATTCCGAACGGTAAGGATTTTTAATTTTTTGGTACGATTCGGCACGGATTTTCGATTATAATGGAATCGGATCGGACCGAATCGGTTTGGACCGGACCAAAGAAACGGTATTTTTAACTCTTTCTCCTTTTTTTTCTATCACTCCTCATTTTTTCTTTTTAATCACAATTTTCTTAAGAATATTGGTACAATCTACACAAAATGCACATGAATTCAATACATCTTCAAGAATTTGAATCACAATTGGTTCCATAAATTTGATCTCAAATAGATTTAGTCCCACAAATTTTTTTATCGTCGATTTAGTCTCAATAACTTTGACAATGTCCAATTTTAGTCTCAATTTTAATCGAAAAACTCAAAACGACGTCATTTCGCCTTTTAAATTTGGGGCTTTTCGGCATATACTATGATTGGACTATCACGTGTATTTTTTAAAAAAAAAAACTCGAATGTCAGGCATGTAATTAAAAAAATAAAATTAAAAAATTAAAATTAAAACAGGACTGACAACAAAAATTAGTCAAGCACACTTAAAAATACACGTGGCAGTTCGGTCACAGCATCCGTCAGAAAACACCAAATTGAAATGGAAAAACAACGTCGTTTTTTAGTTTTTCAATCGATTTAGGACTAAAATTAGACATTATCAAAGTTATTGAGACTAAATCTATGACAAAAAAACTTATAAATCTAAATCTATTTGAGACTAAATTTATGAGATTATTTATGATTCAAACTACATATTCAATAAAAATACATCAAATATCATGTCAATTATATTTATTTATGATGCATCTTTGTTTTCCCTTCCCTACCCGCACCATTCAACATCTAACTTCATTTTTTCTGCGAGTTGACACGACAGGGAAGAGTACAAACCAATGTACTGAACATATGCTACCAATTTGGGTCATAATTGTACCTACATCTAATCATCAACTTATTCTCCCCAACTGACATATGTTTTACATTTTCTTGTACAAACCAACTTTAATAAAAGCTGGGATTAATTCAGGTTAATTTCTGATATTACAGCCCTTTTTCGGAACATTTGTTCATTGTTTTTGTGGCAATTTATGTAAAGCAATTGTACATAGTAAAAATAATTTATTTAATGTAATTATGGGGAGAAATTTATCATTATGTAATGAATTATTGGATTTGCAACATTTGCTGAGGAACTATTCATGAAAAAATTGAGACAGTATTATTAGTGAAAATATACATTATTTTATTATTATTATTATTATTATTATTAATTCTCTTTTTTAACTCTGTATGACTATGAGTAGAAAATTTCAATTATTGTCATAGGTTTTTGATCCCACAACTAGCTAGCTAGTTTCATCTGCACAGTAAAAGTTTAATTTCTTAAACAAAAGCAATGATCATAGTATCGCATAATTGTAATTAGTTCATGTTGTCTGCTGTAGGATATTGATGAGATCATAATAGTGTTTTGCATGCAATATCCTACAGTAATTAAATTTCTAATCAACAAAATTTATATCTTATGGGAGGGATTAATATATAGAGACGAGTCTATAAATAAAGATGAAACTTTTTAAATGAAACTAAAAACCTTAATAAAGATGAATTTTTTAAATAAGAATGAACTAAAAATGAGGGTTTTCTCCAAATAATTCTTTTGGAATTTTTTGCAGAAAAATTCAAAATTATGGAATGTTATTAACTTTTAACACTACCAACAATTTGTGGTTGCATATAAAATCCATTTTCAAGAATCCCATATTAATTTGTAAACCAAGTTCATATAATTCTTTTTAATGTTATAAAAAAATAACATTTCAAAATAGACGGACCTAAATATAACGTTGATATAATTTTGGAATGTCACATAAAGTTTAAAAATTGGGGGACAACAAGCCCCAATAATTTTATCTCTATACTACTCACAAGTGTAAGAATTTATGAAGAATAATCACATTCACGCATTAATATAAATTAATTATAAAAATTTGTGTGAACCCAGGTTCACTTTGAACTCGATTTTTTTAGTATTACTATTATGTCCGAAAATTATTATTGTTATGTGCAAAAATTATCACTGGTATACACAATTTTTTTTTATGTTTTTAGTTTAAAAATATAAAATATTTTTTAAACGGTGAGAATTTTTGACATTTTGCACATAAAAATAATATTTTTATGCATAATAGTAATATAGTTAATGTATAGTGTTAATTTCACATGATTATTACTCTAAATTAATAAGGGGGTAACTAGCAAACGCTAGTAACAATAATAGGTATGGTACGTACTGATATACTATTATACATGAAAAAGGGAATATACCATGTACTCTTGAAGTGCCGATAGCTATATTGCACCTTTTGTAGATCAAGTAATCTATTATGTTTAAATTTTAATTCAAACTTTCAATGTTTATGCCCGACTATGACATTTGACTAGCTCGATTTATGTTAGTTGGCCTCCACCAAAATAATTACTTTTAATTAATATCCATGATTTGATGATGGAAGTTTGAATTGAGTTTGATAAAAAAATATCTAGACTTGCTTAAACGATTTCAATTTTCCGGTTCGACAGAACCGAAATGTCTAAACTAGAATCACTTTGGAACCGGAACAATGAGTATGACAAATTGACAATTCGGTTTTATAAGTTTCATGCATTTACAAACCGTAATCGCCAGTCTGATCAAATTAGTGGTTTGAACTGCAATAGATAGGTCAACACTGATTTTTTATATAATTTTAGTTTTTTCCTTTAACCTATCAGAATTAATAATTGTTTGAGATTGACTAATGAGATGATTTGTCCATTGGAACTAGGGGTGTAAGTAAGTCAGTCCGATTTGTGAGCTGCTCTTGCTCGACTCGTAAAAAGATCAAAATCGACTCGAGCATAATCGAGTCGAGTCTAATTCGAGCTACTCGAGTAGCTATCGAGTTCGAGATCATAAATACTCTACTTGAGAGGCTCGCGAGCCTAATCGAGCTTGCACAGTAATTACTATTATGCCATTAATTTTATTATATATATATTTATATTTATATTTTAATACTCACTCTATCCCTAACTCAATTGAACATTTGCCAAAAAGATATGTTACAAACTTAATTGGACACTTTTATAAATGGTAATGAAGAAACTTTTTCTATTTATCTATACCCTTCAAACACCTAAATATTACACTTAATATCATTAATTTTTTTAACACTAATTAAAGTCAATTTTATCTCATTTAATATACACAAATGTCACCATTTTACCTCCAACTTTATTCCTTTTAATAATAATAAACAATTATTTTTTTAAAATCCTTGTGTACAATAAATGTTCAATTAATTATGGGATGGGGGGAGTAATATATTTAATATTTAATTTTATAAAATTATACAAGTAATCGATTCTAGCTTGAGCCGAGCTCGAGTCTATCGAGTTTCTTGTCGAGCCATGTTCGAGATTAAAAATTTGGGATCGACCTAATTCGAGTCGAGTTTTGAGCTTCAAGTATTCTACTCGAGTCGAGTTTGACTCAGCATTACTCAACTCGGCTCGTTTACACCCCTAATTGGAACCAACCAAATTGTCATAAGAACCATAACTGCCGAATTAGGAACATAAATTGAAGACCTATTATTAGATGGTTCGATCTGATCACTAATACACATTTGGGCTTGGACAGCTGTGAAAAATGACATTGGAGAGCGGTTATAACGCTCTCCAAGCATCAGTTGTCCAAGCTTGGACAGCTGATAAAAAACCGTTGTCCAAGAAAAACACTTGGACAACGGTTTTTAACCGCTTTTCAAATTTAAGATTGGACAGCGGTTATCAACCGTTGTCCAAGCTGATATATATTTTTTTTTAATTCGTTTATTATTTTACATAGACAGCGGTTGAAAACCGCTGTCCAATATCATTTTTTTTAAATTATTAATTTACATTTTAAAAATCCTATAATAAAACTATAAACCAAAACTTATATATACGCCCAATACCATATAACACATAAACCAAAAAATCCTATAATAAAACCATAAACCACATATATATACCAAAACATCGAAATATATAAACATACAATCATAAACATACGTCCAATACACAAAAAAACATGAAATATATATCATCACAAATATATAATTTAATTACATGCTACCAATATTTCAAACAACATTATCTCAATATTGAGCGATGAATATAAGAAACGATTGTAAAAGGTACCCGTCAATCAATCGTTTTTCCATTTTCTCGATCTTTTCTTAGAGTAAGACTTGAGCTCACGTTCATAGACAAACCGCAAACAACGAATCAATCAATATAGTATGAATTTTTATTCAATCAATAATAATTTAAATAAATCAATAATTGACTTACATTGGAGGAATGTTAGATTTATAGAAGCGCGGATTATTTCTTCTATAAAGCAACAAACAAAATGTCCACAATGGTCATTATCTCGTTGCCTCGGAACCTTTGTTGATTAACAATATAATCACGTATTACAATTATGATTTCTTTCTATTAATTAGTTTGATAATTTACTAAATTAAATTTACATTAATGTTAATCCGGTTCACTTTATTTAACCCGGATCTTGAGCCCCGACTGGAAAGGCGATTTTGATACATCGTCATCACACTATTATTATTATAATTAAAAAATAAAAATAGATTAAATATGCATAATTTTAAAAGTAAAATAAATCATTGTATAGAATATTAAAAATGAACTTACGCTTCCATATATGAAACGAGATCGTATGATTAGAATAAACTCCATCATGAAATTTGGGTCCATAAAATACACACTTAATGTATTCATGTGTATGGCGACCAAAGACCCAATGGTTCCTATATTATATTGAGAGTATTAAAATTAAGCGCAAATTTAGCATATATATGTGCAAATATTATAAACATGAATACAAATTTTAACGAAATGTTTATCACTCACCCCACATTTGTTGGCCAAAAAATGAGATGATCGCTCCCGGTTAGATTCAAAGATGTGATTAACGAACCCATCCATGGTCATGCACCTATCACCCATTATGCAAGACACTTGGGGAGACGAAGGAGTACATTCCACTTGCTCGGTTATATCCGGAGAGATATAGCTCACCCAAATATCTTTAACCAACATATATACTGTTAATTAATATTTAAAAAGAAAATTAAACTATACGAAAGTGAATATTGAGAATTAGTAAACACATACCTGAGGTAAAGGGCTATGGTGGTTGCACTCAACCACTCGTCATTCAAAACTTCACGCACATGTTCCTCACTGAAGAATTCTTGGAAAGTATTCTGATGAAAGTGAGCAAGCATGGGAACTGTGACTATATCGAAAGCATTAGACGATATCATCCGGTGCACCCTAGATCGTAAATGATCATCGTGATCTAAGTCTCCATCATGGGATAACCAAGTCTTAAAAGAATTGGAGTCCTCGATTTAGCCTCATGTGGGGTCGGCAGATTCTACAATTAATTTGCAATATTATTTAGAACCACAAATAAGATAATGAACTTTAATAACAAATATTTTACCCTCATGGTGCTAGAGACCAAGTTGCTCGGTCATTCGATGAAGTGCCCGATCGATGTTCCGACTGTGACGGCTTCATCGATTGGTTTTGGCACCGCTGAATCCTCCTCTCCGATTACGGGTACATCGAGTGTGACCCTCACGAAACCAGGAGGACGGGATGACCATGAATCATTCCATGGGAGGCGTGCAATGAGCATGTGGCCACCAACCGATAGGGATCCTCCAAATCTGTAAAGTAGCAAAAAGGTCGTTGGTTGTTGAATAAGATATTTAGTTAGAAAATTTTAATACAATAGTCTTTAATTAAAACAAATGTGAGACATGCATATCGATGCATTGTGAGACGTTTTGAAGTGCCTCAATAAAAGTCGTCCCTAGGGTTAGCCGAAAAACATAGCATTAGCGACACTATGTTCACTGACTTGCTCCTTTCGGCGACATTTCATGGTGGCTCGATCTTTTTCTCGAGACCTCAAACGTTCCACATCTTTAGCCAACTTGGCAACTGTTCGTTAGTATACCCACCATATTCATGGCTTGAAGACCAGTGCCATTGCTAAAGATGTCTTAAATCACGCCATATCCGACACTCGTAAAATGGCCGGGATGCTCTGGCGACCCATAGCAAATCCAAACAGATCATCGGGGCCGATCATACGAATGTCAAATTAAAGGCGTCATGGTTGCGAGATAGACGCTCCTGAATCACAAAAACAAAAGATTATTATTTTATTATTTGTTTATAAATAATAGTTTGTAATTGAAAGATAAATTAATGGATAGATTACCACTTCTTCGATGATGATTTGTGCACTGGGATCGTGAATATTTCCCGTCTCGACCTCTTTCTCGGTAGTCCGGGAAATAAGTCAAAAGCGGGTAACAATAGGCTCACTCTCTCCGGTTTTTCTTCTTTCCTCTTTCTACGATAGTGATGAGCGTGTCCTTTATTAGATATATTAAAAGTGAATATATAAAAAAAAAAAAAAAAGTTAGGATTTTGATCTCACCATATTTTCTCTTATTTGTGCATAACCTTTGTTCGATCCACGATATCGCGCCTCCATCGACTTGGCTTGATGGCGATTTTTATTACTTCGATCCTACAGTATAATAGAAATATGATAAACACTGAAAAACTTAGGGCATTAGAAATTGAGGAAATGACATTGATCAATTTTACGAAAAATCATCCTCCATAGCTCTACTCACAAACTCCTCCCAAGATGGAGCCACCATAGGGTTATTTCGACGCAGGAGGCGGACTAGCCGAGTAAAGACCAGTTTTTGGATCTCGTGTGTTACTTCTCAACCAAGTCCGGAAATTCTTGGCCATTACTCCAACTTGCGACAATATTTGCTTCTTCTTTTGTGAGGTCAAAACCTCTGAAGGTAGTCTATACGATATAACATAACAATTTAGTAAATTTAAGGGTCATACTACAACTTTCAATAAATATATAATTAACATACCGTAAGCTCATCCCATAATCTTTCCTTCAAAGGAAGGGTTTGAAATTACGCCATCCTCGGGTGGCAAAGACGACAGGATCACGCCCCGATTGCGGCTCAATGTAGAAGGACAACGACTCACTCTCTTTTCCTATTACTGTCAAACTCATTGAACGATAATCGCAATAACATAGTATTTAATTAGGTTCAACGATCAATCAATATATTTATCGATTTCAAACTGTTCAATTGTAATAAAATTACCTGAAGTGTTTTCCCCTTGCTACGAGCTCTCTTAATAGATGACATTGTGACTATACCCCGAGTGCGCTTCTCCCCGGAGCTGCTAGTGGTGGTGGGAGCATCAGTGTCACACTCTCTCAAGTCATCATATGCACCATGATCATATGCGCCATGATCTCCATCAGAATCTCCATCATCTCCGGGATATGGCAAACGAGACATGATCCTGTAAAGCAGAAGAAACAACATTTAATAAACAAAAAACAAACAATATTCACAACCGGATGTTTCATGTATTAACAACATTTCTATGTGGCATAGCCAGATTGGTTAACCGGATGTTTCATCTCTTACAGCCGATTACTGGACCAAAATATCGAACTCTGTTTCTACAAGGTACAATCATACATAGCGTGGCAGGGAGGACAGAATGGTGTGTGATTTTACAACACTAGGCGTTCTAGGAGAAATACCTTGTATAGAAACCATAACATGGTCCGGATAAGAACCTAAATCTGCACAGACATTACATGAATATCCCCACTTTGTTTCTACCAGACACAATAATCATGCATCACATGGAAAAAAAAAAGAACCGTGAATTACTTCATAGCATATAAAGCATTCTAGGCCATAGACCTAAAGAACATTAACACTTTTCGATAAGAACTATCTATGCATGCATACATACATCTACTTGATACATCTACTTATAAGTTACATTTGTTGATCATCTACTTATAAATTAAAATTTTAAAGGTTGATAGCATCTTCTTTATATATAAACAACAAAGCAATAAGTATTTGGAATGATAATTTTCTTAAAAAAGAAGAGCAATATAAATAATATAAACAAAACTAAGTATTATAAACAAAATATAATATTTCAAGGTTTAAAAAACAACAAGAGCAACATATATAATATAAACAAATTAAACTAAGATTGAAGCAAAATATATAATTTCAACTAAAAAAAGCCAAATTAAAGATCCCACAATCCATTGCACCATCTAAGTGTTATGGATGGGGGGTAGGGGAGGATGGCGACCCAAGGGGGTAGGGAAGGGAGGGAGGGGAGGATGGGCGGAAAAGTAGAAGAGGGAGGGAGGCGCGTGATGATTTGGGGAGAGGGAGAAGCCGATTTACCACGGGCTAAGGGTGTCAACGGGCGATGGCGGCGATTTGGTTGAAGGAAATCGATTTACTGGGGGATTTGGTCTTCGGTTTTTGTGGCGATTTTGGGGGGAGAGGAAATTGGAAAGAAAGAAATTAACGAAGGATTCTGAGAGCTAGGTCTCGGTTCTAATATATATAAAAAAAAGACAGCGGTTATTAACCGTTGTCCAAGTGTTTACTTAGACAGCGGTTACTAGTTTTTTTTTTTTTTATAAAACCGTTCTCAAAGCGTTTTGTTTTTTTTTTGGAGAAGTTTGAAAAAATGGATGTGAAAAAAAAGGTTGTCAAAATTGCAAGGTATGTCAAGCTCAAATGTGTAGTAGTGGATGTATGTATTTGAAATATTACATGAGTAGACTCGAAGTGGGTAATTAAATAATCATTGTACTTAAGACGAAGTTGAATAACTTAAGTGGTTAGACCATCACTATCTATGTTATTAAATCGTGAGTTCGATTCACCATTAAAAAATATATATATAATTATTGTATTTGAAACTCGAAAAGGTGCCACTTGGTACTAATTGATGTGCTATCATAATTATAAGCAAAAGAAGGCATGTGATGAAAGAGAAGTGTACCGTTTGCATTGGTTTTGGACCTAATTAATAGCCATCAATTGAAGTTTAGCACGTACTTTTAGTGATTAATTATAATCATGGCTATGACCAATATCTCACATTAGGCAGGATCCTGCCTTAACGATACCATGATTAATTAACATTTTATTACTTCCTTTAATTCATTTTTATATTACATCAATGCTGGTACTACACTGGCAATATCTATACTTGCTATACTAGAATGGAAACATAAAGTTAGGGACCACATTATTTGGTCTCTTAACTTAATTAATCTTTATTAAAAGGTAGATTAAGCCAATTGGTTCCTCCCATTTTTCCGTGGGCTCGTTTAATTTAGGTTGCAATTTGCAAAATCTACCCTTTTTTCCCCTTCCTAGAGGGACAGATCTTGTGTGAACGTGTGATACCTAGAATTTCTGATTTCTGTGATTTTCTGACATCATTATGAGATTGAGTATGCTTTTAAAGTTTCTTTATATAAAACACGCATTCTCAAATTACACTATAAAATATGAGTCAATCTTTTGTACACCAATATATATATACAAGATGAAACATGACACCAATTTTGATCAATGCGTGAAAATTAATAGATTTAACTGAAACGTCCATGTTAATATAACTGAACTGAAGACATGAGATGAAATATGATATTAACTTTAACTGAAACGCTCATCAGTGTATATGATAATTGTCGATATAATATTATTCTCCTTACACAAAAGTAGTCATAACTTATTTTGTGATGTGTCTATTTAAGTATATGTCAAATGCATTTTTAGGTCCCTAAATTATTACTTTTTGTTTCGAAAGGTTCCTAAACTAATTTTTTGTTTTAAAAAGTCTCTGAACTATTAACTTTTATTTCGAAAGGTCTTCAAACTATTTTTTTTGTTTAATGAAGTCCATAAGCTATTGATTTTTGTTTCACACAGTCATTCTTGACGAAATTTTCTAACTAATCTAACAGAACCGTATGTAAAAAAGGACTGTTTGAAATAAAAATCAATAGTTTAGAAACTTCATTAAACAAAAATATAGTTTAGGGATCTTTCGAAATAAAATTTAATAGTTCGGGACTTCGTAAAACAAAAATATAATTTAAGAACCTTTAAAACTAAAAAAATAATAATTTAGAGACCTGTATTCTGCCTTTAACTATATGAATTTTGAATTTTATAAAATATATTTCGTTTACTTTTTATTTTTGAAAAGATTTTACATATGGTATTTTTACTTGATTACATTTGATATTTGAGAGGATTTTACATATGGTAATTTTACCGTACTGCAAGTTGGGTCACCTGTATTCAATTGTTTGCAAAACCCGATAACGGAATTGCTGAAATTAATGCGGTCAAAAAATGAGGAAAAAAAAAGGAATGCTTTTTGTATACTCCTCGAGCACCGTCCATTGTTGGACCTATCAGCTTCTTAACTCAAGTCAATCTTATTGTTATGTACTTATTTTCTCTTCTGGGTCTCACTTGATCATACACACAAAAATATAATTCATCGAAGAAAGTGAAACCCATGTAAATCAGACAATTCACTTAAAAAAAAGGAGACATTCCATCATTGATTTCATACTGATTTTAAAATATTAATTATTTTATTAAAATATTACTCATACTACTATAAAGTAACAATGTCGAATAGTTAACCGTGCACTCCTAATGTATTTTAAAATAATATTACTTATTTTTGTGAAATGCAATTTATATATACTGAATGGTGCATTATTTTTCATATTAATAATTATATAGTTCAATATAAACAAATTACATATTTTATTATAATAAATTATATAATTTTAAAATATATTATAAAACCATTAACCATTAAAAATATTATATGTAAAATAATTTCCAAAAAATATTAATATATAAACAAATATAAAATGAAATTTCCATGTCAGAATAAAAAATATTAATATATAAACAAATATAAAATTCACATGTGAAATGTCCCATGTCAGAATATTAAAAGGAGTAGTGATCCTATAAATTTATATCTCAAAATTTGGAAGCTGAATCTCGTATGAATCGGGTGCATTTTTGTATTTTAGAAATTTATAATTTGTTGTATTGAAATTAAAAGGAAACATAACTTATTAATATTTTGGAAGGAAAATTTGTAATTATAGTTTATAAAAAACAAATCTCCTTTAAACAATATGTGCATCATGTTCAATGTACACCACTATTATTAAAAAAATCAACACTCTATAAATAAAATGTTGCAAATTTAGAGAAAGAATATGTATAATAAATTATAAATTTTAAAATCCAAATAATTTTTTATATTCTAAAGTGTATTTTATGTTATAAAGGACCTCCCCTTTCAAAGTCAAAATATATCATACCACTTAATAAAATATTTCCTAACATTCTTCATATTAAATCTGACTTTTGGTTCACGGAAATTAGCGTTACCGTCATAAATCCCGATGCCTGTCGACCTCATTCATTTTTCACTACATCAATTCCTCTCCAAATTTATAGGTACAGTACAAACAATTGCATTATCAGAATAAACTAATTCACATATTAACATTTGAAAGTGGAATTTAATCATTCGTGCCCTTGACTCAAGTATAAAATAAAAGTGGACATACAATGACCTCGAGATCTTAAACAAAAATGAAGGACAATGTTAATTAATTAATAGAGCTATGGGGAAAATAAGATATAAATATATAGTAAGATTGAAGATAGTCAACAGTCAAAGATATGGAGGAGTGCAGTTGTCTCCCACATCAAGCACATATATAGATATAGACATTCCCAGAAATCCTGATTCTTCATCTTGGCACCAAGCACAATGCCCCCCACTTGCCTTTATTGGTGCATCCATTTTTATCTCCCTCTATGTCCCATAAGCAAAGTATATGGTGAATAATTTTTAAAGATTCAACGAGCAAAGTATATGGTGAAACTAATTAAACGTATAACTTATATTATTAAAAGATAAAGTGTAAGATGAATAAGTTTTACAAACTCTTTATGTAAAATTGATTAAAATGTATAACTTATATTATTAAAAGGTAATAATCATGATAACTGAACAATATAACTTATTATTACATATTGGGTTATTAAACCTACAAGTAAATTTTAATTAACAAAAAATAATTTTGTATATCAAATGAAACTTTATTTTGATATTTGAATCACATTATGTTTTAAAATAGAGTATGTCTCTTGTAAAATTTGTCCATAGTTATACTGGCTCCATATTTATAGATCTGGTTATTCTATTATCACTATTAATACTATTCCTATTGTAAAACACGTCATACCCTTCAGTATCACGATTGTTGGTAGCCAAATAATTGAGGTAAATATATTTGGTGTGGCTTAAGTGTTTGGCTATTCAAACAAGTAATTAATGTGTATCTTGAGCAATGAATTCAACGACTGAAGAATACAATGAATGTTCTTCAATAAATGTTGAAGAGTAAATTTAAGAGAGGTTTGATGTGTAAAAACTCGAATCCATCATTATAACTTAAATGCCTCTATTTATAGTACAACTTTGGAGAGTAGATCTCACTCTCCAACTAGCTACATGTCCGTGAAACTATTTCTCACTAGAAATCTTAGTTGTCAGGTCTCTTGCGGCCACTGTCGGGTGAGTGACACCTGGACAAATCTCGGGATTCTCATTTGACTTCTCTAAACATTCCTAAAAATAGATACATGGAAATGTCACTTCGCCGATTTGTGTCGATATCCTAGCCTTTTAGGAAGATATCCTGCTCTAGACCTTTGTCATGTGTCCTATTACATTTAATTTTTATTGTCCTTCCTCATCGACTTCTCTTGCACGTGGATTTCCTCACACAACGACCAATCTTGGACCCTTGGTCGCTCTTAGCTCGAAAAGAGCCTTACCTCGCTCCGAAAATAGGTACATGGAAATTTAAGAGACTTGTTACTCTGGAATGCACAACATGTGTTCATAAAACTTAGTTGCACATTTTAATGTAATAAATTATAAATTTAAGTGTAACAAATTATAAATTTCTTAAATATATTATGAAATTTATGGTGCACTTGGTATATATGACCTATTATCATTATACAGTAAATTTGTTACACTCGTCCATAATTAATAGAGGACGTGTCAAAAATTTATATGTGGTATATCATTTTAGCAAATGACAAGTGGCAACCAGCTGTGATGACATGTCACCAAGGATGAAAAAATTGCGATATATCCGCGATATTTCGCGGATATATCGCATTTTTAGACTATGCGATATTGATATCGGGTGTAAATTTTTTCTTACCGTGAACAGTGCAAATATCGCGAAATATCGCATAATATTGCATAATATCGCAAAATATTGCGAAAAAAATAGGAAATATCGCGATATTATTACAATTTTTTTTTTTTTTAAATTTAATTGCACCATGGGTATGGGCACTGATCATAGTGATATGTCTCAAGATTCATATGCTTCGTATGGGCACTGATCATAGTGATATGTCTCAAGATTCATATGCTTCTGACACATATGCAAGTTCATAGTTTGATTAAAATACTCAAAATGTTTTTCATCGCCCACCTCCTCAAATGTGTTATGAAGGTCAAAATGTGTATCAACAAAATACTTGGGTCTTGACACAATATTCAATTCATGGTGAAGCAGTTGGAAGAGATAGAGAAACATATAAATGACATGTGCATAATTATATCCATAAGTACTTTAATGTGATGAGTTGATACCAGTATTGTTTGAATAGAGATAACATTCCATCTTTTATTTTTGAACCTTATAGATCATCATTTTGGTACTAGTTATATTTTATCATGTAATTTTAGTCATTTTGTATTGTATCATGTATTGTATTGTCAACTGTTTTTTTATGGACAGTGTTTATATAGTTTATTGCTAATAATTTTTATTTAAACATGTCATTTTATTGTGATTTTAAATGAAATGTATGCATTATTGTGTGTAATAATAACCTGTAAAAATTTTCATGTCAAATTTCCAATTTTTTAACATAATAATTTCCGTCATTTTTTTAATTTTTTTGCGATATCGATATGCAATATCGATATATCCATCGATATATCTGTAAAATTAAGGTTGCGATATTATTTGCGATAGCGATATTTTCATCCTTGCATGTCACTGACATGACACTGGCCTTGAGCAGCAAAAAGTCTTGAACCTCAAAAAATTCTGATTTTTTTTATATGAACTCATATGAGACGATCTCATACATAAATAGAATATTCACTCCGTCCCATTGTATTTGTCTCACTTTTCTTTTATGGATGTCCCACTACAATTTTCTTAGTCCATAAAAGGAAAAAATAACACTCCACTACCTTATATTTTATCCCCATAAAATGAAAAGTAACACTCCACTATCTTATATCCCTCACTTTTCATCCATAAGTTAGTATAAATGCTCACTAACTATTATTTTAATATTATTCCTTAAACAATTCAACCAAAAGAAGTGAGATAAATATAATGGGACGGAGGGAGTACAATATTAATATAAATTAATATGTATTTTTTTTAATATATAAATATCATGTTTAAATTATATTTCGTCTCAGCATGAGATCGTCTCACACAAATATTCCGCAAAAAATTTCCCCAAAACTTTTACATTAGTGACTAACAGTTGTAAGCACTAAATAGGTGGCAATTGACACATAATTAATACTCCAGTTCATCACCTAATATTAATTATGAACAAAATATTAATTATTATTTAGTAAAAATAATTAATATTATTTAAAAGAGTTAAAATTAAACAGTGCAATTGATCTATACGAAAGAATTTGCCCATAATTCCAATCGTGCAACAAAAATTTTGTCATCGTTAACTTTCCTTTCTCGATTTTCCTATTCAAGCTAATTTTATCACTTGGAATAGGTGCAACGGAAACATATAAAAGGAAATTTTACTAATTAAATAAAAGTTTGTCATAAATAATTGGTGTGTGTATGTTTTGCGCCAATAATTGTGCAAGGCTACGTGTGGATAACATCAAATCTTTTGGGAATTACACGGTACTATAGTCAAACATACATAATATCATAAATGTCATTTCAAATGTATTATTTTCTTAATTAATCTATTTTTATTTTTTTATTTGTAAAACTACATGTTATATAAATAATACCTTCTCCGACAAAGTCTATAAATAACCTTATTATCAACCAATTTGGTACAGGATTGGTGTCACCACATTAATGTTCAAAAATGAAATAAAATATAACTAAAGTAAAAAAATATTAAACGTATGTCGTTATATTTTTTTTGTTCTTGATCTTCATGATTTTTCTACACACTAGTCACTCGTCATATATGTAGACTTGTCGAGATTGGCCGGCTAATCAAGACGGACCAAATTTCGCGAAAGCCCGCTTTTCGGTGGGACAAGGCGGTCCAAAAATCTGACAAACGTCAAATCGGCAACTCAATATTGGAATATGTAGCCTATTTTTGAGTGTATGGGAAATTAATTTTCCAAGTGTTTAAGTGTTGTAACAAAAAAAATGTACATTAGAAATGTATAAAGGTGGAAGTGGATATATAAAGAGTTTTTCACTTGTAGCTTGTAAACTATTATGAGATTATGTTCTTCCACCTTGCACGCGTGCGTGCAAGGGATGCAAATCTTGGCTGAATTTGGAATACATTTTTGTTTTTAAAAACCTGAAAATTATAACCAGACTCCAACAGTCATTTTTTCATTTTTTGATACTATAAGTAGCATGTTAGACGAAGTTGAACATACAATTTCAAACCACGAATTGGAGTCGATACTGATATCTTTCCAGCAATTGCTATTATTTTTTGTGCATTCACTTTACTCTTACATTCGTTCATATTTCGATAAAATTATCAAGCAATATTTTAGTTCGAATCAATCAAGATATAAATGCTTATATCTAGTGCATAGAGATCTACTCCTGAAATTGTTTTTCAGTAAGTAAACTTGCATTTTTAAAAAAAATGCACTTGATTTACACTATGTGACGTGCACGGCGATCTAATCTAAAAAAATGGCTAATTTTTCTTAATGATGATTTTAACCGAGTATGATAATTATCTGAATCAAATTAACGTTGTTTGCCAATTTGTACAAAATTAGTGATGGCAACACATGATCTCATGATTTCAATTTTTTTATCTATGTAACGAATTCGCTTGTATACTAGTAACTAAAATTTAAGTCAATGCCTAATGCATCTTATTTACGAGACAAATGTAAACTTATCCGCAAATCCAAAGCCGGAATTATGTCACATTAATTGAGTCAAGCTTAACCAGTTTTCGAGTTTAAACCTAAAATATATTAATTACTTATAATTAAATATACTTGAATAATAAAATAAATAAATAAATAATTGTATTACGTAAGTTATCAAGTTGTGCCAATTTCAAACTCGAGTATTTCGAATTTTCCATCAAGCCAAACTCGAATTTAACAAAAAAAAAATCATAAATTTAATTGAGTTCGAGCCGAGTTTCGTTTTAATTGCGACATTACTTAAAACTCATTTACATTCCTCCGAGTTAAAATACTAATCCACTTCCTAAAAGGCTAAATTGTATTTCTAATCAACTATTTTTTAGCTATTTTTTTTTTCATTTCTTCTTAATTTACCTTCACCAAAAATATTTTATTTTAGACAAAAACTTGTATGAGACGGTCTCATACATGAGACGGGATATAATTAAACTAGCACAAACCAACACCCAACTTTTCAAAATATTAAAGAGTCATGTCCAAATTATGTCACGTCTCATGTAAGTGTGCCTCTTTATTTTATAATCGGAATATCTTGTATTCATCTCACAAATTTAATTCTTCAGTTCTCTCATAATGTGTCTTAACTTTCTTAATAAGGAGAAAGGAGAGTTGAGAGAATGATTGATCGAGAATACTTAATATGAAATGGTAGAGTATATAGTGTTAATTTGACTTAAAATTAAGGCTTTGAGAGATTTTTTAAAGAAAAACATTGGCGTGAATTAATTCAACTAAGATTTCGTCATGTTACCAAAGATTCAAACCAATATGTTATCATTAGCATTAATTTACTTTCTTTGTAATATAAGTATGTGCTTGTTAAGTGGAGCCAATAAAGTAAACACTCTTTATCTGTTTATCCTAAACATTAGGAGTAGCATTAATTTACTTTTTTTGTAATATAAGTATGTGCTTGTTAAGTGGAATGAGTCCCATGAGCATCCAGATGCACTGGATGCATCGTGCACTCATAGTGCATGTTAGAACCGTGCAATTTATTATTCTAAAAAATGTAACTTGTTTACATTGAGCCGTGCAAGTATTAATATGGAAACATAGTTGCATAGTTTAATATAAACAAGTTGCATAATTCAATAAAACAAGTTGCACGATTCTAAAATACACTATGAGTGTACGGTGCACCTGAATGCACCATAGATTTAGTCTGTTAAGTGGGGGGTTTCTCTATGACATTGTTATTTTCCATTTATATCAACACAACAAACACTTAAATAAAATATTTCACGAATCAAGGATTCGTGAAATATAGTCTAGACAAATGGAGAATTCGAAGAAAACAGAGGGAGAAGCGGAAGAAATAGAGGGAACGACGTTTTGTTCAAACATAACAAACATTTCCTTTTATAGTAATACAATTTTTAATACTTTATATGTGTTACTGAAAAGATAAATACGTGGTACTTTTTTTATAATAATAAATATTTATTTTTACAGTAACACATATTTGTAATAGTGTTCCTCCTAAAAGCGCGGAATTGAACACACAACCATAATTTGATTCGTTCTGATTAATTGATGGACAGAGATCGATTTGTCAAATATCCACTTAAATTTGATACAGCTAATTTTTTATCCAAAAAAATATACAATTAATTTATTCATCTATTGCTTAAAAGTAAGATAAAAGTTAATCTGCACTTGGTTCACAAAAAAACACGGTAACTCACTAATATCTTTTGGCTATATGAAAAAATAATTTTTAGTGACACCAATTGGAAAAAAAATAAATAAAAAAGGAGACACCTTTTAATTAGTGAGATTATGCCTCATATAAAAGATAAAAATTTGTGTAAATTTAAATTTATAATTAACTATATTTCTTTAAATATCATTGTTATGTATACACACTATTTCTCTTTTTTCTTTTCTTTTTTATGTATTATTACTGTGATAATACATATATATAATAATAATAATATCTATGCATAAGAGTGATATAGTTCACAAAAAATTTGCTCCCTAATTAATTACTTCTTGAAATAGCTTTCGAAAAAAAATATTACTTGAAATAAGTAGGGCAATGCTGATAGAGACCTAATACAGTAATACTTAACCCAATAAACACCAGCATTGGTTAAAAGCTCAACTAATACTATAACCAAAGAAGTCAAAGTTTAAATATTATGATATGGAGGAAACCAAGTACAAGAAACAATTGACTTCACTGGAAATATATTTTACTATTATCATCATATTGGGATATCCCAATTGCTCGCCAAATGAATGAACTCGGAAAATATATTAATTGTAGTACTATCATATTGTATTTTATATTTGTAAAATTTTTGTTTGTATTCGAACATAGTCATTTTTTATCTGACAGAGGGTTGAATTTGTTTGTTTGAAAGTAATGTTAAATTGACTTATGTAATTTATACTTATACTATATATAATTTGATGCCAAACTATAGGAATTCTTTGACAATGTTCATTAAAATGATGTAACCATTTAACCTTTTTTTTAAAGGAACCAATTAACTTTCTAATGCAACTTTCGTGCCAAACTTGCGATGAAATGTCTCGGGACCAAACCCAAAATGGATTCTTTAAAACTTAGGTATTAATTGAGATTCAGCTGCGGGTTTAGAAATTTAAATTTTAGGATGTAGAATTTTTTAAAAATTATTTTAACAGTATTTTAGTAACAATTTTATTGACCAATTTATTCGGTGAAAAACACTAATATTATTTATAAATAACCAATTTAACATTATTCGGCAAAATCTATTTGGATTTAAAAACTTAACTCTTGATGCAAAACACTTGGATCATATTTGTCTCGACCATGATGTATCTGAGACAAAAAATATTATCTAAAAATATATATAACATTCAAATAAAATTTTGCAATTATAACTTTTTTTTTTTTTACTATACTATGCCATACAATTACTTTTTCATACCATGGATATTACATGGTTCTTTTTCCTGGTAGACCTTGTTATTAGCTTTGGTCCGGCCGTGGATAGAATTCATGCTTAAAATGGCATCACATAAATCAAATCAACATAAACAAACAAGCAATGGGAAGTGGAATTAATGATAATAATCATAATAATAGTAATAATAGCAATAATAAATATATGAAATTTTGAGCAAAAATTGTATTCCGTCGTTTTTTTTTTCCATTTACCAATAAGATCTGTCTTTTTTTTTAACATACATGAAATAATGATAAAGTTACTGAACCATTTCTAACAACCTCTAAAAAAATATTTTAAAATTATATCTCACCAATAAATAAATATAAAAATATTTTTATTTTGTTTTATTATCTTAAATTGACTAAAAACACCCTGATTAAAAAATTATTTTATTCATTTGAATATTAATAAATAACTCTCACCGTAAACTCATGTTAAAATTAAATGGGAAATTAAACAAAAAGAACACGGAGAAGGTTAATCGTTTTACCAAAGAAATAAAAAAAATATATATGAGAAATGCAGACAAGTGATACAAAGAAAAACATGTTTTCATATTCATTATAGAATATTTTGCTTATACAGCTGATAATAAATTAATAATAATAATAATAATATGTAATTACTTTAATTTATTTTTTCTTTTGGTCAATCAACAATTCGGTGAAATTAAATTAAGCTATATAGAAATACTTCGAAAAAAGAAAAGAGTATGTCCTATGAACTTGAGTTCATGAGAACCTTATATATAAAAGCGTCATTGTTTAGAAAATATTTAATTTTTAAATAATGATATTTCGTATTAACAACAGTTCCTTGTCGTGAACTCATTGGTGCGTAATTATTCATTTATAAATGAATATCTTTTTCCTTAATAAAAAATAAATAAAAATGATGTGGTATTGAATATTCTTAGTCTACATTTTTGGTCCAAGTACTACAACCTAATGCTTCATTACATTACGACTAATCGTGTAAATATGATATAGGAGTATTCTATAACTTTTATAAAAAAAAAAAAAATCATATAAGACAGTTTTATGCATGAGACGGTGTACAACTTAACACAAATCACATTTATTCTTCTTAATGTGTTAAAATGTCAATGTTCAATTTATGTTTCGTCGCATCATGATATTATTTCATACAAGTGTGTCTCTATATTTAAAATCCCGTTGTTGATACGATACAATATTGAGTTACATATCTAATATTATCTCCGTCTCATAAAAGCGTGCACACTTACTTTATTATCGAGTTTTGGGAGCGAGTTGTTTATTAGTATTTCAAATGATAAAGTGATTTTTAAAAAGGGGTATTATAGATCTATCTCTCATCTATTGCATGCATCTTTAAAAATTATTTTATCATTTCAAACACTAATAAAAAACTCGCTCGCAAAAATACGTGAAAACAGTAAACTCGCTCGCAAATCCATCATATAAAATTTGCATACATTTTTACGTGGAACCATATCCGGGCTATTTTATTTATTCGAATTTATTTATATTAATATAGTTAATAATTATCAATTTATTCATTAGTTATTAATTGCATGTCATTTCTTGTATTTTATTACTATAAGAAATATCAAACAAAATCATTACTATATTGTATGTTTATTAAATCAATATATAAAATTTTCATCATCAAATAATGATTAACATTATATTATTATATACAATTATCAATAAAAAAAATGTCAAATTAATATATATATATATATATATATGTATATATATATATATATATCCCATAAAAAATTATAATATATATGTAATGAAACATAAAATCCCATGAAATTAAAGAATAATGGAGAACTAAAAATACAACGTCAATATGTAAAGGGTTGGGTTCAACCTATCAAGATGATGGAAAATACTCCATCAAAGTTAGATTTTCCTTTCTTTCCTGTAAAAAGAAATTATTTTTATAATTTTGTATTTTATTGCAATATCATATTATATCGATCTAAGAAAATTTTATGAAACTGAACTAATAAAATTTATACTATATATTAATTAGTATGAAAATTATAGTAATATATTTATGTAAACATATTTATATCAGAAATTTTAAATATAACATGTAATAAATGTGAATAATAAAAAACGGATGAGAACGAAATGAAGGGGCAGGAAGAGATGGAATTAATTGTTTGGGATAGGGCTGGGTAGACTAGAGACAGGCAAATTATTATGTCCAAACCACAAAACCAAATTGCCACAAAGTCCCATCCATATTCACAATCAAACCATCCATTTTAATAAGCAAGATAACAAAGTGGTAAAACGTGGTGATGTGAATAAGTCCCTCGCAACCTTGATTCGAATCCCGTGTGTGACAAATTCTCCATTAAAATATTATGGGGGTTTATCAGGGATTGAATCTTATTTATTCTCTCCGAACAAATGCTCTCCCACTGACAAATATTCGATTCGCCAACCGGAGGAGACAAAATTGACATGATTCTATTCCTTTAACCGAAAAAGCCAACAACACGGATGGGGAGTTTCTCGTCTCTTCCTCACAAAAAAAATCAAGTCATCCATTTTGTTTTGTTGCACTTTTAAACGCGGGCCCCACCCCCCTCTATAAAAATAAAACCCCTCATCACACACACACACACAAAACAATTAACAATTAACAAATACTATAGCATACAGTAGTATCAGTTGCAATTGCAAAAATATGCCTGAAGCACCAAATGATTTGAGCGTGGCGGAAAACAACCGTGGGAAGCTGGAGTTCATCGAGGACGTGACCAAAGGGGCCGACGACGTCCAGAAAAGCGTGCTTGCTGAAATCCTAACCAAAAACTCCAATGTGGAGTACTTAAGGAGGCACAACCTCAATAATACCATTACCGACCGAGAAACCTTCAAAAAAACCATTCCTGTTATCAACTATGAAGACATTCTACCCGACATCACCCGCATCGCTAACGGCGACAAATCCCCCATTCTCTGCCACGCCCCCATCTCCGAATTCCTCACAAGGTGACCTCCTTTTATTATCTAAACTCAAATTATATTATTTTTTCTTATCAAATCATAATAATACGATACGATACGATACTGCAGTTCCGGGACATCGGGCGGGGAGAGAAAAATGATGCCTACAATCTCCGAAGAATTAGGCCGCAGATCCCTTCTCTACGGCCTATTAATGCCAATCATCAGCCAATTCGTCCCCAATTTACACAACGGGAAAGGGATGTATTTCCTATTCATAAAATCCGAAACGCGAACCCCGTCGGGCCTCCTGGCCCGCCCCGTTCTCACCAGCTACTACAAAAGCCCCCATTTCAAAGACCGCCCCTACGACCCGTACACAAACTACACAAGCCCCAACGAAACAATCCTCTGCCCCGACTCCTACCAGAGCATCTACTCCCAAATGCTCTGCGGCCTATCCCAGAACCGCGACGTCCTCCGGGTCGGGGCGGTTTTCGCCTCGGGCTTCATCCGGGCCATTCGCTTCCTCGAGAAGCACTGGTCCCTCCTCTGCCACGACATCCGCTCCGGGTCGATCAACCCGCTCATAACCGACCAGTCCGTGCGCGAGGCCGTATCCCGGGTCATAAAGCCCGACCCGGAGCTGGCGGACTTTATCGAATCCGAGTGCGGCAAGAACTCGTGGCAGGGGATTATTACCCGGCTGTGGCCCAACACGAAATACATCGATGTTATTGTGACTGGGACCATGTCGCAGTATATTCCGACTCTCGATTATTATAGCAACGGATTGCCGCTTGTTTGCACCATGTACGCTTCCTCCGAGTGCTATTTTGGTGTAAATCTCGATCCTCTTTGTAAACCCAGCGACGTTTCCTATACGCTTATCCCGTCTATGGCCTATTTCGAATTCCTGCCCGTTCATAAGAACAATGGCGTTCCCAAGAATTTGAATGAAAAGGAGCAGCAGGAATTGGTCGATCTCGTCGACGTTAAGCTCGGGCAGGAGTACGAGCTCGTCGTCACCACTTACGCCGGTAATAGTTCATCAATTGATTAATTTCATACTTCTGTTTAAAATGTATTAGTTGTTATTTTATAAGGTATTAGTTGTTGTACTATAAGGTATTAGTTTTGAAAGGGCAAGTTCCATAGATAATGATGATGTTTGATGGGTGATTTCATGCAGGGCTGTACCGGTACAGAGTGGGGGACGTCCTCCGTGTCGCGGGGTTCAAGAACAACGCGCCGCAATTCAACTTCATCTGTCGTAAAAACGTGGTCCTAAGCATCGACTCCGACAAGACGGATGAGGTTGAATTGCACAACGCGGTGCAGAATGCGGTGTGCCATCTGATGCCGTTCGTCGCTCGTCTCATCGAGTACACGAGCTACGCCGATACCGTGACAATCCCCGGACACTACGTGCTCTACTGGGAGCTCAGTCAAAACGGCGCAATTCCGATCCCTCCGTCCGTGTTCGAAGATTGCTGCCTCACCGTCGAAGAGTCCTTGGACTCCGTGTACCGTCAAAATCGAGTTTACGACGTGATCGGGCCCCTCGAGATCAAGATTGTCGAAAATGGGACGTTCGATAAGCTCATGGATTATGCTATAAGTTTAGGGGCTTCCATTAATCAGTATAAGACGCCACGGTGTGTCAAGTTTGCACCAATTGTTGAGTTATTGAACTCGAGGGTAGTTTCGACCTTTTTCAGCCCTAAATGCCCTAAATGGACTTCGTCTGGAAACAAACAGTGGGGGAATGGCAATTGAGAATTTGATGGGGGATTATTAATATTATAAGAAAAGAAGAACTGTTTTATTATTATGTGATGATTTTACTTAATTAGTGGTAGATGTTAATTTAAGTCCCACTCGTACTTAGGGAGGTTAACCAATCATTTTTATGGTTTCTACTTTTCTATTTTTAGTACTTTTAACCGTTATTTATTATGGTAGAATCTTAATTAGTAGGCATGTAAAAGAAGAATGGGAAAAACAATTCATATTTCAAGGAAGGTTTCTTTCTTTCTTTCTTTAAAATGCCAGCTGTGCCTTTATTTCCTCATTTGTCATCTTATCTAGTATTTTCTATTTTTAATTTAATTATTAATCACTCCCATTCAATATGGAGTATAATATACACATATTTAAAAAATTATTGACTTTATACTGTACTTTTAGTTAATAGCTTTGCAATTTTACATAAATTTTTTAAGAATATTAATATCCAAGTTAATTTTAACGAGTTTAAAAATAAATTGAAAAAATGTATTTAAGGTGTGAGGACTCATTGAGTGGACAATTTAATATGAAATGAGTTTTAGCAGAAAATAAATTCTTTATATTATATAAAAAAAATTATTTCATTTAAAAATTCGAATTTATTGAGCAATATAAAATTAATTCTTGTATATAATTTTGTTAATAGAGTATAAATTGTTATTTAATTGATACACAATTGGGCACTGCTCAACAAAAGTTTAACATATTAAACTACATGCATTAATATTTACACTGTACAATACATTAAACATGTGGTATAACATGATGATGCACTGATTATTGGGCAGTGGCAAGAGGCATAGAAAGTCGTAGCATGATGATGTACATATTTTATGGGAAAGAGTTTTCTTATTTCCAGGCAGGATATCTGCCCATGGGATTTTTAGTAAAACTGAAGAGAGAGAGAGAATTGTGGTTTATAATTTTGTTAATTAAATATTTTTTGGGAAAAGGAAACTCACTTTATGTCTCCTTTAGTTAAACCCAGAGTAAAGTAAGCCTTTTATGATTGTACATTTATTTATACATTCTGTGAAAATGGAGCAATGGCCTTTCGAACTGTCCTAACTTATTGTCAGTGTCATTCTTTGGTTTGGGATCCAACAAAAGCTTGATGATCTTTGATCGATGGAGTCTGTATCTGAGACGTTTCCCTGTAATGATACAGTATTTCGTCAAGCATGGGTTCATGCAGAGCAGTAAGCGTGCGGGTTCATCTCACAACAAGAACAACTTCCTTTCCACTGAACTTCTTCTCACTTTCCTCAAACTCAGTAGGTTCAGCATCCTTGTCCTTGTGAATCTTTTGTAAAGCAGTGTACATCTTGAACTTGCTGGAGATGCACAACGGAAGGATGTCGTTTTTGAATTCCCAACAACAGAGGCCTCACAACCCACTTCACTTTTTGCTCTTATCTCTTATTTATTTGCAAAATATACATTTGAATTTTGGTTACGATTTGGAAGCTTTGTGCTCCTGTTTTCAAAGTTTTAAAAATGTGATCATTAGTCTTAATGTCTTTTTTTGGTGGATGTTCAGTTATTTTAATCAAAACTTTTTTCCTTTCGAACTGTCCTAAACTTCTAAATTGCACTTATTATAACATTTACAAGTTGACAAATCAAGTGAGATACACTGTTTTAAATGTACTCTCCTATCTGTTCAGATTCATTGCAGGATAATAACAGTATTTCCGTGATTTTTGGTGATGTATTAATTGTTTTGCTTTTAATGAAGTAATTTATGAATTAGTGAAGTCAAGTCTCATTAAGGGTAAAATAGAAAAAAATATACATTCATTCATTCCGAGGTGAATCACCCTTGATGAACTTTAATCATTTTAAATGAGAGTTTTTTTTTTTTAAATGAGAGTTTCACAAGAAGATATTTGTTGAAGAACGGCAAAACCATGGACCTAGCAATTAATTAACTAAAGATTTAATGTGTTAATTTTTCTAAATGCTGACTTTGGATTTTATTTGTCACTGAGTGAAGCTGTAATCCTTCCAAATTTAGAGTTGAAAAATTGTATTCCACACTTTCATATTTTGTTTTATATTTTAATATTTGTATGTATTGAATAATGTTATTATTATATCAAACTATATTAAAAAAATTATAATGTAAGATAAATCATCGAACTAAAATAGGAAATTCCACATACTAACTAAGCCATTCAAACCTTATCTAAAACATGTGTTATGTCATGAAAAGAAGAGATTAAATTAAAGCAGACGTTGGGCCTTACTTTCTTTAGTTTATAAAAACAATAGCTAGCGCCTCCTCAATTCAAATAAATAAAACATTTTTCTTTAATTGTTAATTAAAACTATAAAATTATAATTTTCAAGAAAAAAATATTGCATTTTTTAATCGTATGCAATGTATATCCTGAGATGATTTTATCCGAACCATCCATTAAAAAGAAAATTAATTAACATGACTTTGAATTTAACGGGAATTCAGCAGTATTTTCGTCAGAGAATTTTCGTTTAATTAACTTTTTTTTTTTGACAGGTTTGTTTAATTAACATTATAATTTTAAAATTCGGGAATTTGTGTTTGACGAGACTTCATCTGTATTTTGATATTTTCATCAAAAATTAAGATTAAATACTCCATAAAAAATAACGACATCTCATAATATTCATAGTGGAGCATATGTAAATGTCTAAAAATGACATTAACAACAAATATTATGATATTTTACATGTGCATGTGTGAAGCTAAACCTTATCTTAATAAATATTCATCACATTAATTTTTCAAAAGATAATACATAACAAGTTTCAATATTCTATTGCAAACACTTAATGTCTCTAGCATATTTTTTATTTGAGCGTCGGAGTCTTCGCCGTAGCTCCCTACAATCTTTTTCTTTTTACAAATTTAAAGACTATATGCAAAGTGTAGACACCATGTACTTTGAAGCTCCCTCAAATTATGGAAAAACCACATGTACTTCTATGATTAATTATTCCTAATGGAATGGATATTCCTATTTAAAAACAATAATCAATTATAATATTTTAAATAAATTCAAGAATAATAATTTCATTCACAATCTATTTTCATATTCTCTCTATTTCTCTCTCAGTCTCAACCCTCAAATTACTTATTCATTTTTTAAATAAATAGTTTGTCCCACTTTACTTGATTGTTTTAGAAGTTCTACATAAAAAAATATGCTCAATTTTCAATATAAAGAGAGAAAATGGATTCTATTATACTACTAATTTTTTTATATTATTACAGAAAATCAATAAAACAAGTCTAAATCTGTTACTACTATTTAATTGGTGTATTTTTTGTTTCTAAAACAAGATACTATGTGAATTGTATCACACTAATATCTTCAATAGAAAAATAGAGGATTTAAGACACTTATAAAGTACATAGTCAGGGAGTCTCTTTTAATTACAATGAATTATTTTAGAGCAATAAATGAGGGTTATTCTCAACTCTGATTTACTAAATTTTACTGGAATATTATATGGATGAGAAAAAAAGAAAAGAAATTGGTGGCGCTTTTATTTGGGATAATAGAGGACAGGGACTAAAGAGGGAAAACGATATAAAAAAGAAAGGACAGATAAAGCTAATGATATGACCTCTGTTCAGAAATTGTTCCTTTTGTATGCTTCTGCACAAACTTGCAACTCAGAACATATAACTCGTTTTCCAGGAAAAGGTCAATAATGCCCCTGCAAACGAAAGAAGAAAAAAAAAAGAGGAAAAATTATGTTAAAAAGATTTCTTAGGCACCTGCAAATGGGTAGAATTCTAATAGATGATTTTTTCTTTTCTTTAAAATGAAATAAAGTAATTTGCAATTTAAAATACTGATTTTTGTAAATTTGAAATCTATTTTACTAAATAGATTTCTATCCACTTCAGACATAAAAATACGTTAATACCCTTATTAAAAATATTCTAACCGCATATTCCATCACTCATAAAATTAAATTTCATCTTTCTTTTTTTTTTTATTAAAAATTTATTAAACGAATATATGAATAAAAAAAAGGTACCCAACTCTGTACATTGGTTCAAAACTATGCAAGAATCATTAGCAATTTAGTATTTTCCCAGGGTATTCTAGTCAATCAGTAAAAGTATAATTGCAGCACCACCTACAAAAATGCCCTTAATTTCTTCAATAACCTTCACCACTTTGAAACTTTTGCCTTCGAAAATCAGTTTATTTCTTCATTTTCATATAATCCACACAACGCAAATCCAAAAATTAGTTGAAAAAATAATACATTTCTTGTCAAGAAGTAATCCAGAGTGAGAGAGAAAGTACCTTGAAATTTGATTATGGTCAACCATCGATATGACCAACCAATTATAGCAAGCATTCCAAATGGTGTACGACACATTACACTCAAGAAATAGATGCCTAGCTATCTCTGGGGTCAGTGGCGGATCCAGGATATAAATTTTGAGGGGGTGAGAGTGTAAAAAAATACGTGTTTTAAGTCTAATTAATAGATATCAACATTTATACAGTTATAAAATTTTACACATACATACATATATAGCTAAATAATGAGAATAATTACACATATTAATATAATTATACACATGTATTCATATATATACATTGAAAAAAAAAAAAAGTTTGGGTTTCTTTGCCACCCCTAGCCCCTTTTGTATCCGCATGCGGGGGCCAAGTTGTAGAAAGGGCAATTTACAACATTGTTTTGAGGTAGAATGTTCCGATTTGCAAGATTGGATTTAGTGGGTAATCGATCTTGTAGTAGACTCATGCCATAGCCATTGTTTTGATGGGAGAAATCTTGCTCCAAATTCTGCCCAGTAATGAACGAGTAGTAGTGCTTGATTATACTGAAGCATCCGAGACGCAAAGGATGTCGTATGTCCTCTTCTTCTTGAATTGATCGTTTGTGGACGCCTTCCATTTCCAAGTATCCTCCTCGTTCTCTCTTAGATGAAACTTGTTAATCAAACATTTAAGATCATTAACATCAGGTGTATCACTTTTTAAAAAGCCATATTCCGTTTCAGATCCCAGCTCCAAGATCCATTTTCCCACACCCCCATCTCGCTAAATGTCGTCTCCCTCAACGAACTCAAATGATACGCTCATTCTCATCCACCCCTTACACTAATTCTCACCCATAGGATAATTATTATTGTCTATGTCTTATACAAATATATTTATTTATTATTTTTATCTCTTCTATAAAGATAGACTTATTTACCTGTTTCGTTTTTCCCATAAAAAAAAGATAAAATATTACATTTAATATACCACTGATTTTTAATTTTTGTCTTTTTTTTTTATCTTTTTTTTTTCAAAATGAATATCTAATTACTAATAACTGTCTCGAGGAACGATTTGCATTAAGGGCAAAATGAAAAAAAAACATAACAAAAAAAACTACCTTCTAAAAAATCTTTATAATGTTGTTAACCTTCTTAACTAAATAATCAATTTTATAATTCATTTTGAAGGGTGTTCGGGTCTCAAATATTTAAATAAAACAATATTTTTTTTTTTTTTTGTACTAGTTTGGAAAAACTATAACAAGTTGAAATGTACTAGTTTGGTGCATTTGTAGATTTGTTTTTTCGACCAATGGTACATTTGTAGATAAATAGTCCTTTTAATAAATTAGAAATAACAAGGTATAAAATTCAAATTATTTTTCTCTTATATAACAAGTTAGATACTAATCCATATGCACCATCAACCCTAATGACCTGGGAAAGAAAACATAATAAAAGTGGATAAGTCATATATATGAGAGAAAAGGTCAAATTATATTTTTCAAACTATAAAAAGTAATTTCATTATGAGGATAAGTATCATTTCTTACCTTTAAATTGACATATGTCTGGGGGAAAATAATTTGTTTTCTTCAATACACGGATCACATGATTCACATCACACAAGTTTAGTGTAAAAAGTGGAAGTTTTGGAAAACTTCCGGTATAAGTTTTTTTTTAAAATTATACTCCCTCCATTTTTAATTAGATGTCGTTTTAGTCTTTTGAAATCTTTTTAAAATAGATTTCGTTTTGAATTTTCTCCCCCTTTATCTCATATTTGTCCTTAATGTGGTAATTTCAAATTTCAAATTTTCTATTAAAATGTTGTATGTATATTTTTTCAGCCAATATCAATTATTGTTAAGAATATTTAAATAATAATAATAAAGGTTAATTTTAAAAAAATATGTCTTTAATTTGTCTTAAAAACCCCATAATGACATTTATTAAAAAAATTGAGGGAGTATCTTATAAATTCCAAACACAATAAAAATTATATCCCTTCCAATCTCCATTCTCTATTTATTTTAACATTCATTATTTGTCCTTTCAAAAAAGAAAAACATTCATCATTTGTACGGATTTAAATATTAAAAAAATTTAATTAAAAAAGATAAAATTAAGTTTTAATGGGATTAAATACTAAAAAATTAATATTTGTGTCATTTAAATGACATAAAATTGACTTTATAAAATAAATAAAAAGAAAACAAAAACACTTCAAATTATTTTTGTGGTTCGCTTGCAATTCTAAATAGGAAAAATTACTCAAAAGTGTTATTTTATAAGAGACATTACTATTAGGTGCTATCATTTTTTAGTAGAACTCTTAGGTGTAATAGGTGACATTTATACTCTTTCACTAACAAATTAATAAATTAGGGATAATTATACTAAAAATAAGCGGTCAAACCGACAGCATCACAAACATTACCAAAAACCATCATCCCTGAAAATATGCACCAGAATTCGTTGGAAGATTTCTGACTTCCTTTTCCATTTGAAATTCAATTTCTTTTTTTGCAAATGTAGATACACATTATGATTTTCAAATTATACCACACAGAAGAATACACAATTTTGACACCACTGCCGCCGCCATTATGACGACCACCGATGCAACCACCACGATGACGTAAGACGACGACAGATCCATCCGATCGGGGCGACTGGATGGCGGATCTGGTTTTTTTTTTTGTCGGGGGCTTCCAATCTGATTTCTTTTGGGGCGGGTGAGCAGCGCCGCCGCGGCCGCGTGGGTTGGGCGCGGCGGTTTTTCAGATTTCTTTTTGGCTGGAAGTTGTTCGATTTTTCTGTTTCAAAAATGTTTTGGAGGGATCTCTGATGATTGGTTTGATTTTATATGTTTTATATAAAAAATGAGTTTGAATAATGTATTTGATTGCCTCTTTCTTTATGATCTATTTTTTGAATAGTTAATTAAAATGGCTTTGTTTGTTGTTGTCTCATCTCCTCTTTGAAGCCAATCTGACATTTTTGTGTGTTTTCCTTTTCCGACTCTATATTGTCATTCTTCTTTTACTTCTCTTCTTTTTCTTCATGTTAATTTCTTTTGCTTTTGAATAGTTTGGTTACCAAATTGTATTGCATATGGCAATTTCAGAACACTATTTTGCATACCTTCAGCCGATCCGAAGAAGAGCTTCCAAAATCTTTACCAAAATTCGAATATCCTATCTTTTGTAAATATACGGGCGTGCAGCAATTTTTTTTATGGGTGTGTATAATTTTAAATAAAAGGATATATAATTTTTAAAAAAATTGGGGGATGTAGGATTTTTTTACGAGTATGCAGTTATTTTTTTTATTGGTGTACAGAAGTGTAGGGTGTGCAAAATTTTAAATAAAATGACAAATAATTTAAAAAAAATTAGGTGTGCAGAATTATTTATCGATATACATATAATTTTTTTTTGTGTTCAGAATTGTGGGGTGTTTAGAATTTTAAATAAAATGATAGATAATTTTAAAAAAAATTAGGTGCGCAAAATTTTGTACGGGTGTGCAAAATTTTTAAATAAAAGAACATATGATTAAATTTTTTTTGGGGTGTGCAAATTTTTTTGCCTAATATTAAAAAAATTAATAAAATTAAATTATAGATAATAAAAAAAAATTAGTAAATTTTAAATTCTAAAATATGCAAATTAAATTTTAAATTTGAAATATGCAAATTAAAAAAGTTCGGCAAAATTCAAACATTAAAATCTACAATTTGAAATATGCAAATTAAAAAAGTTCGGCAAAATTCAAACATTAAAATCTACAATTTTAAAAATTTTAAAATTCAAAATTATTAAAAATATGGGGTGCAGAAAAGTTAGATTTTAAATCTGCATGTGAGTCTATTTTGATTGTTGGAGCACTTAAGGGTATTTAAGTTTTTTTTACTTATTTTTTAGACCTATGAATAATAGTTAAAAAGGGTGATACTTAAGAGTAAGAACACTCTATAAATAACACCCCTTGTAATTGCCCCTTCTAAATAATTATAATCACTTATAAAATTTTAAAAAGACCACTTAACTTTTATAATAAAAAATTAAACCGATTATAATAAACAGAATAACTAGTCAAATCAAAATAATGTGAGTAGAACATAATCCACACGTTTGGTATAGTAAGCTAAACCTCTAATTTCAACGTCGTGTCTATTTGCTGCCTTCATGAATCATGATTGGATTCCTCATTTCTTTTAAACGTTGTTCACGATATATATTTAATTTATTTGTCACACTTTTTGTAACAAAAGCAATGAGTAAATGTATAGCAAAATAATAATAACCGCGATATAATCGATGTATAACATATCATACTAATATGATATTATTCGAACTAATATTTTTATTACATAAACTAATATTTTTCCACTTTTTTTTGTAAAGAAAATTATTTCACAGAAAAAAAAAAAAAAACTTTGGCGAAAATTACTATTTCATTTTTCTAATTAATTTCAAAATTGCAATATCCTAGGCACACAAATGTGATCCTGTGATCTTATGTTAGATAATAATTTAAAGAAGTTATGATCTGCGGGGCAATTACTATTAGATACACTCATAAAACAAAAATAGCAGCTGAGTACAATTTAGCTTTTTGAGGTATATAATTTGGTCATAATGCCCCTATTTCCCATCTGCTTAAAATTAAACAAAATTAAAAAGGAATTTTGATTTGACAGTGCACTGCACCTAAAACTGTAGATCAGATCAAGGTCTAATCACCTTCTGTCAGCTGTCAAAATTTTTAATTTATTTTTATTTTCTAAATATCATAAATAGTGCAATTAATTAATATATTATTGATAAGGTCATGCAGAATGCATCTTTTATTTTTATTTTTTCGACATAAAATCAAGGATAATAATTATAATTTTTTTTTAAAATTTAATTGAAATAATTCCTTTAAATTTTAATAATTGCATACTATTGAAATTTTTATGCATTGTTCAAAATAAAAAAATTGCATATACCTATAAAATCAATTATTCAATAAAAACTATTATATATAATAGAAAATATTGCATATAATAAATATACATTGTATACACTAACAACACGTTACATATACTAAAAAAATTAGATATATACACTAAAAAGATTAGATAAAGATAAAACATTCAGATACAAGATAAAACATTTTCATATAAGATAATCAATTTGCATCTTCACATTGCAAAAATCACCCCATCAGATCTGTAAATCATCAAATTCCATAACGAAAACTCAACCCCCATCAAATCTGTAAAATCGAAACCCCCCATCAGACCCACCCCCCATCAGAGTCACAAAAACCTCTATCTCCTCCTCAAACATCAAAATAGAGATTCTTCAAAACAAATGGGAAAAATCACCAAGACAACTATCTGCATCTCCATCTAATAAACTCACCAAAAAAATAACCAAAATCAAACAAAAAGAAACTCACCTAAAAATATAACTAAGTGAATAAAATTTGCAAGTAAAATTGTTCCATCTCCAATTCCCAATGCCTTCAGCCTTCAAGAGTCTGTTCTTCTCCGCCATCATCGCCAACTCCACGGCGGCGCTCATGGTGGCTGGATTCCAGTTCGAAGTCGGAGAAAAAACAGGCTGGAAAAAACCAACCGAAAAGGTTTGCAGATCCGCCAACATCGTCGCTGCATTTTCGCAGATTCGTCACCCACCACGGCGGATCCGCCATCATCGACGTCGTATTTGCAGATCCGCTGTCGCCCACCAAACCCTAGATCCGCCTCTGCCATCCCTACCGCCACCAAAAACTTCTAACCCCTTCTGCTTCTGCCATCTCCGTTCATCTCCCGCCGCCGCCGCCAAATTTGTAAAAAATTGGAAACCCCACAACAAAACCCACACACTCTCATCCCTCATCTCCAAAACCCAGCAGATTTGTCGCCGCCCCCACAGTCTGAACACCAAGCCCTCGCCCCCGCCGTCCCTTACCTTTTCTGTGGAAATAGTAGAGAGAAAGAAAAAAAAATTGAATTAATAGAGAGAGAAAGAGAGAGAGCGTATGTGATGAAAGAGGGAGATATGGGGGAATGGGTGAATACCTGCAGAGAAATAAGTGATATGGTGGGACATGATTAGACAATTTTAATTTAATTAATAAACCTAAAGCAATGCTTTATGAACTCAAGGGCATTAATGATTTTTCAACCTACTAAAATTGTACTAGATTGCTAATTTTTTGGCAAAATGTACTAGATTGCTATCACTCTCCATTTTAGTGTACTACATTGCAATTATCCCATGATCTGCTTGCTCCAATCCATTCTATTGTATTAGTAGAGAAAAATATTTTACTCGAAATAATAGTCATTTTATATTAATTTAGGGGTATTAAATAAGGATCATATTATAATTTTATTCTTCTACCTATTCTTTGTGATAAAATGCATTAATAACATATAAGTAAAAAAAAAAAAACTCATATTATACATAATTTATTATTCTTATATAATTTTCTTAATTCATGTGAAATATTTGTAAACTACATATAAATGGGTCGGAGTTATTGAGAAGTTTGATAGAAAAAGCATAAGGGACAATCATACTTAGTACATGTTTTGAAACTCTATAAATGTCCTAGGAACACTTATTTTTAAAGTTTTTAAACATAATTTTTTTAAAATAAATGCTTCTATTCTTTGTATTGAGTTTCAAAACACATAAAATGAGAGTTTAAATTGAAAATCATCACATTATTTTGGTCATAAATAAATTCAATCCCATAATTTATGATTTACAAATTTCTCTAACAATGTATGATTTACATCCCAATTTTGGTGGAAAATGCAGAACGGCGTAGTTTCACCTCGTATAAATTACAAGCCAATTGAATTTGAGATTTTTCGGGCTCGATCGTTACTCAATTGCCACACATAATTTAACTTTTTCTAAGATTTGAAACTACACCTCATTAAACTTTAAAAAAAAAAATCAATCAGCATGCAATCGAGGCAGAATGCTCTAAATTCACCGGTCACACAACCAAGACTAGAAAATCCTAAGTTCAATCAGCACTCGCGTCTTTACATGAGATGAAATGACATCGTTTTGTATTATTTTTTTATGAGCTTGGGACATAAATTATACATTGTCAAAAAAATTAGAACTAAATGGACAACAAACTCCTTAAAAATTAAAATGAAGATAATATGAAGAAAGGGACAATCCAAATATCCATTTGATTCCTTTGTCGGTGGAGCCCACATGCCATGCAGCTGCGTAAAATCAGGGAAAATGAAGATATTATTTGGTTCACAATTTAGCCACGTATCCATTGACCTCTAAAGTCATAACCTATGTTGGGTCTTTGGTGCGAGATACGAGATCTGATCACGATTAAGATGCAGGGGATTCGTAGATTTTAAAATTTTTAGGATACGTGTAATAATATCAATTTAAAACACTTGTACTATCAATTTTTAGGATACGTGTAATATCAATTTTTTTAATTTAATTATATATATCACCTGTAATAATATTAAAAAAATTACATTAATTATATATAACACATGTAATAATATCAAGAGTATTTAAAACACTTGTACTAATATCAAGGAATTCATTTCATAAGTAACAAAACAACAATTAAATCAAATATTATTAACCTACATAAGTCATAAATCATAATAAAAGATTAATAAATTTTAATATTTAATAAGTTTTAGAGTGTGTCCTTCAAATTATTAGTAAGTTTTAATTTTTTACAAAAAAAAAACCCACAAAATTTAATAAATTTTACAAAAAAACCCCGATACGTATCCGATACGCGTATCCTCGGAACATGATACGCGTATCTGATAATAAAAATAAAAAATAAAATTGGGATTTGCCACGTGGCGAATCGGGTGTGAATCCCACCCGAATCCCACCCCAGGCGAATCTGATACTGCATACTGTTAATTTTTGAAGAATCAGTGCATTAGAGGTCATAACCAATCCCAATCTCAATCCCCACATAAATTCGTGAATGTGCTTCTACATAATTAAGTATAGGGGTGGACGGTACGACATACCAAAAATTTTCTCGCCATATCGTTGCCGTACTGAAATTTTCGATACCGAAAAATTTCATACTGTTGTCGTACCGAAAATTCGGTATACCAAAATTTTCGGTATGCCGATATTACATACCGATACCGTACCAAAATTTCAATATATACCAGTATACCGAAATATTTTTGGTATACCGGAAATATTTTTGGTATACCGAAAAATTTATATTTTTTCGGTATACCGGAAATATTTCCGGTATACCGAAATTTTCTATATTTTCATACCGTTATCGTACCGAAATTTTCAGTACGATACCATACCGTACCGAAAATTTTGGTACACCGAAAATTTCGATAAAATCGATATTTTTCGGTACGGTAAGTGCGGTATACCGGTATTTTCGGTATTTCCTCCACCCCTAATTAAGTATGCCCAAATTGAAAATTATCTCGCTATATTATTAAAAGAAAGCAAGTATATGACAAAATTAAGAACCCTTAAAATATGAACTGAGAAGGCGTATGGCAGAAGTTAAACCATTAGGGTGTATTTGGTACGTTGAAATAAATAGGAAATGAAATGATTATTCCTTAATCTATTTTAAATACATTTATTGATATGTATTTTTTTAAGGAATCATAATTCCGTTAGGAATGGTCATTCCCAAAAATAAAAAAAATATGATTCCTTACTTTTGCAAGTCGTGTTATGTGGAAATATGATGTGACGTTTATATTTGACAACTTACAAACAAAATTACAGCGTGTACGACGTTAAATTAAATGAACAGTAATTGTTGACCCAGTTCATCATAAATGATTACCTCTGGGGGCATACCAAACCAGAATTATGTTATTAGTGACTTAACCGTTTTGTGTCAAGCACAATTTACTATTCGTTGAATACAATGATTGTTTGGGAGAGTGAGATAATACTAGCGTCCTTTCTGGGAATTTTTTGTGAACCTTTCTATTGCTCTTTTTGGACCTATTTATAGCACTTTGGATGAGTTGGTGGTGTCCTGACTAGCTTGAGCTTGCGATTTCGTACCATGCAAGAACTTATGTGGGATTGCCACGTTTTCTTGCTTATCCCCCAATCGACATCTGTCCTGTTTAAGAAGTGTCTTACCTGTCACCTCTTTTTGTTGGGATTATACTGAAAAGTATGTTTTTACTTTGTATAATCAGACTAACTGAATTTCGGACTTATTTACTGAAATAAATTGTTTATCATTGATGCTTTAAATATGATTGAATGTTACATATATTTACTGCATCACTGTTCATTAAATAGTACGTGTTACATTGTAGTTAATTTAGTGATACCAAGATCACAGAAGATTAAATTAACAGTTCCTTATAACTAAAAGTACACCATTCACGACCTAGATGAAAATGAACAATCCATCGTGAAAGGTTGTAGTGTAAGGCTCAGATTGGTTTGTCTTGACCAAGAGATTACACTGGTGCATGACTGATGAATTGAAGAGGACCTACAGGAGGATAAATTCTTCAGAACTGAACTAGGAAGAATTAGACCTCAGTGGTTAGTTATTTCTTAATCTTCGTCCCTTAAATATGATTGTGTGTGGTTAGTAACTATTGTTTTGACTTATTATGGGAAGAGAATCCATGAGATTCAATACCCTATATCTTGGGCAATATTATTGGTCACATGAAATTGCTAAGATTTAATACGGAGAATCGTGTGCAAGTACGCTTGTTCGATTTGCCCCCATGGGAGGTTCATAAGTTTTATCATACCAAATCTTGCAAGTGGAACTAGTTTTCGGTATGGATAATAATGTTGAACCGTTCCTTTACCAATGATAAAAGATATTAATTAATGGAAAGTTATTTCAGTGGCTTGAATTAATTAATGGGCTAGATAATCTTAAACACATGAAATAATAACCTGGAGCCATATTAACTGTAATATGGGTTAAGATGGATAGTGCAATATTAATTATGTAGTGGGATTAATTAATATTTATGGGCTTGAATAATATTGTGGCTCAATATTGATAATTTAAGGTCCATTGAAAAGTTCAATCTTAATTCTCCTAACCCCAAGTAGCCCAAGATAAAGTCCAATAACTGAAAAAAGTGTTTAAAAATAAAATAAATTTGTTGCCTATTTTTCCTTGTCTTTTTCGAAAATTATAGATAAAAGGGGAGAAAGATTTTCTTTGAATTTTGTTATGAAATGAAGATATGTATTCTTGGAATACAAGATTATCTCATTAAATTCAAGAAATCTCCCACTTGGTTATTCATATAGATGAATTCGAAAATTTTGAAATATAAAGGGCAAGAAAGATTTTCTTGATTTTCTTGAAAAGATATTATGGAAGATATGTATTTCTTGAAGTACAAGTATATCTCATAAATTCAAGAAGATTCAAATCTTGGAATCTTGGACCCTAATATTTGGAAAATCACCATAGCAAGATGAGGTGGGATTTTTGTGGAATATTTTAATTATGGGGAAAAGAATATAGGAGAAATATTCAAGATTTCTTGGAGATCAAGAAAAGATTTTCCTGCATTGTTTTTCTTCCCTAAAAATCGCCCACCACCCCATCTATAAATAGGGGATGATTCTTTCATTCCCAAGTACAATTCCATGTGCTGGAAAAATTAGTAAATCCACAAACATTGGTGCAAACAAAATTTATTTTTCCTTTTGTTAATTGTTCATGAGTATCCTTCCACCGGATTGTCGAAAGCAAGGACTAGGGAATACTTGAGAAGGACTTTTTTGGTGTTTTTTCATATACAAGACCATTGCCATTCCAAGAGAATGCGTTTCGTAAACTCGTAGTAATTCGCGTCGTAGGATTTTACGTAAATTGTTTTATATGCATGATTTGTTGTTGAAATTATTATTTGAATTAATTTAGGATTAATTCATGCTAGTAATAATTATCATAATTAAATTTGTATTTAAATATTCATCCCGAATAGATCCGGACAATTAATTCCCCAACAACCGGTATCGAGCCTCGGTTTTTGGACGACGCAGGCGTCTGTGGGCGAGGCGATCTTAGGGCGGCGACGACGCCGAGAAGCGGCGCGGGCAATCGCGGGCGATGTCTTGGCGCGCATACACAAGACGGACGCCTTATTCGACACGGTAGGGAGTCTTTAGGTGGGCACTCCGACCATGAAATTGGTCGATGGCGTGGCTTGACAAGGCGTTTTTTAAACTGTCAGTGGGAGCTTTTCGAGACGAACGATGAAGGCTATGAAGACGATTTTTCAAGATCAAGACATAACAAAATTAACCATGACAATTGGATAAATGTGCCCAATATGTTTAATTTTGTCTTGATGTTTATCGTTGTTGGGATAAATTTAGTTTTGATTATTATGCCAAAACATCTTGTAATAGGACAAAGCTAACTTGTATAGAAATCTTGTGTTTCTAGACTTAGTTTTATTCTTCTACAGTAACAAGTTGAGGGAAACTCATCAAGAGAAGATGAAGGCCGTCGTAAGCTAAACGAGACCGATGAGTTTTATATAAACCGATGAAATTTGAACAAGAAGAACCATGCTAATTTGTGAAGAGAAGTCTTGATCTTGATCTGGTAATCTGATCTTGTCTATTTATCTTTGTTGAATCGATTCGGCGATCAGGCCCGATCTGCCGTCTTGAAGCCCGATCTGCGATTCAGAAGCCCGATCTCTTTATCTTTGAGCCCGTCTGCGATAATCCGATCGCTTTCTTTGAATCGATTCTGCAGATTCTGAATCGATCCTTTATCTTTGAATCGATCTGCGATTCTGAAGCCCGATCTCTTTATCTTTGAAGCCCGATCTGCGATCTGGCCCGATCTGTTATGCTTTGATGCGATCACGATCTTGATCTTTGAAGCGATCGATCTTGATGTTGAAGCGATGCGATCTTGATATCTTTGAAGCCCGATCGATCTTAATCTTTGAGCCCGATCGTCTTGATCTTTGAAGCGATCGATCTTGATATCTTTGAGCGATCGATCTCGATGTTGAGCCCGATGCAAGATTAATCTGAAGCGATCAAGAGATCTTGATATCTGAATCGATGCGAACCGGACCAGACCGGACGGACGAAATCTGCAGACCAAATTTCAATGGACGAAATATGAATACTCAGATCTGAATATTTGATCGGATCCGTTAGACACACAAAAGAAATTTGGACAATAAGAAGATAACAACACATATATGAATGTGACATAAAGTTGCAAACAACGGTCTGATAGGACAAAAAAAATTTGGAAGACTATTAGTATGGATTTGAATATTACTCTCCAAGCGGTAATATTCAAATCCACACTATAAATACATTAGACTATCTTCAAAAAGAAGATGATGGAGTTTTTGTCCAAAGTGAAGATTAAAGCCAAATATTCAAGCATCTCCATTCAAGAACACAGAGCATTACATATCTAAATTTACCCAAGAGTGTTCTTCAATAGATCTAAGCACAAATGTAATATCCTAGCTTAGAGAGATTTTTCCCATCCTTAGCATTGAATTTAAACAAATGTAAGGGGAAAATCTCAACCTAGTTGAAAACCAAACAAACCTTACCCAAATCGGTTTGATAGGATAAGTTTGTAGGTGAGTGTGAACTTCGGTAAACATCTAAGCAATCCCGAAAGTGAGGATAGGCAATCCCGTGAGGAGATAAGTCTCGTTTGAGTGTGAACTCGGTAAACATCAAGCAATCCCGAAAGGGAGGGTAAGCGATCCCGTGAGGGTGATAAGTCCCGTTTGAGTGAGAACTTCAGTAAACATCTGTTGGTTAAGTTGGTGCCCCATGAAGGGAAGAGTGGATGTGGGGACGAGTTGTCAGAACCACTATAAAATCGTGTGTTCTTATTTGCTTTCATATTAAGCGTCATACATACTTTAGCAAATCTACATATCACATTCGAAAAAAAAAAAAAATTTATTTAAGTCACCTCCCATTTGAAATTTTACGAGTTTTAAATCGGGTTTTTCGGGACCAACAATTGGTATCGAAAGCGGGGGTTCAAAAGTTCACTAGATTTTAATGTGAACACCGAATCGATCTTTCTTTTTGTTAAAACCCATTTATTTTAAAATGCTTATCTTTTATAAAATTCATGGAGGTTGATAATCATCTTCTCATTTTTTAAATGCATCAAATGTTTTTCATTATTTCACTTGTTTAACTAACACTTTTTTTTTCTCGTATATGTTTTTTTTGTTGTTAGTTAGTTTTGGCATCATGATCAAAAAGGGAAATTGTTGGGATAAATTTAGTTTTGATTATTATGCCAAAACAACTTGTAATAGGACAAGCTAACTTGTATAGAAAGCTTGTGTTTCTAGACTTAGTTTTATTCTTTGGGGTAACAAGTTGAGGAACTCATCAAGAAGATGAAATTTGATCAGAGACGAAACCAAGACGATGAGTTCCATATAAACTGATGGAATTTGAGCAAGAAAAGAACCATGCTAATTTGTGAAGAGAAAGTGCTGATGCAGTGCAGCTGATACAGTGCTGATCTGCTGTGCTGAACTGATCTGCAGTCCAGAACTGATCTGCCGTGTTGAACTGATGCAGTTGGGAAGCGGTCTGCTGTCTTTGAACCTTGATCTACCAGTCAGGGCGATCTGCTGTGCTGAACTGATATGCGGTTCTGCAGACGATCTGCCGTGCTGGCCCGTCTGCAGTTCTGAACTGATCCTGCTGTGTCTGCGATCGATCTATCGGTCGATATGATTCTGGATCTGCTGTGCAATCTGATTACGGCCCCAATCTACTGAAGCTGAATCCTGACGATCTTGATGATTGATATGCCGATCTCGATCTTGATATCTTTGAATCGACAAGTATTGATCGATCTTGATATCGATGCCGAATCGATATGTTGAATCGATGCAAGATCTTGATATGAATCGATGCGAAGATTAATGAGCGAATCGATGTGAAGATGAGCGATATCTAATCTTAATGCCGAATCGATCTTGATATCTTTGAAGCCCGATCACGAACCGGACGGACCGGACGAAATCTGCGGACCAAAGACAGGACGAAATATGAATACCGGATCTGAATAACCGACGGATCCGATTAGACACACCTGGTGGACAATAAGAAGATAACAACACATATATGAATGTGACATAAAAGCCGCAAAACAATAGTCTAATAGGACAAAGAAAAATTTGGAAGACTATTAGTATGGATTTGAATATTACTCTTTTTCCAGAATATTCAAATCCACACTATAAATACATTACCTTTATCTTCAAAAGAAGATGATGGAGTTTCTTTGCAAAGTGAAGATTAAAGCCAAATATTCAAGCATCTCCATTCAAGAACACAGAGCATTACATATCCAAATTTACCCAAGAGTGTTCTTCAATAGATCTAAGCACAAATGTAATATCCTAAGCTTAAAGAGATTTTCCCATCCTTAGCATTGAGGCTAAACAAATGTAAGGGAAAATCTCAACCTAGTTGGAAACCAAACAAACCTTACCCAAATTAGTTTGATAGGATAACTTTGTAGGTGAGTGTGAACTCGGTAAACATCTAGCAATCCCGAAAGGGAGGGTAGGCAATCCCGTGAGGGAGATAAGTCCCGTTTGAGTGTGAACTCGGTAAACATCAAGCAATCCCGAAAGGGAGGGTAGGCGATCCCGTGAGGGTGATAAGTCCCGTTTGAGTGAGAACTCGGTAAACATCTGTTGGTTAAGTTGGTGCCCCATGAAGGGAAGAGTGGATGTAGGACGAGTTGTCCGAACCACTATAAAATCATGTGTTCTTATTTGCTTTCATCGTATGAAAGTACGCTTGTTCGATTTGCCCCCTTGGGAGGTTCATAAGTTTTATCATACCAAATCTTGCAAGTGGAACTAGTTTCCGGTATGGATAATAATGTTGAACCGTTCCTTTACCAAGGATAAAAGATATTAATTAATGGAAAGCTATTTCAGTGGCTTGAATTAATTAATGGGCTAGATAATCTTAAACACGGAAATAATAAGCAAGGAGCCATATTAAGCGTAATATGGGTTAAGATGGATAGTGCAATATTAATTATGTAGTGGGATTAATTAATATTTATGGGCTTGAATAATATTGTGGCTCAATATTGATAATTCAAGGTCCATTGGAAGGTCCAATCTTAATTCTCCTAAAGGCCCCCCAAGTAGCCCAAGATAAAGTCCAATAACTGAAAAAGATGTTTAAAAATAAAATAAATTTGTTGCCTATTTTTCCTTGTCTTTTTCGAAAATTATGGATAAAAGGGGAGAAAGATTTTCTTTGAATTTTGTTATGGAATGAAAATATGTATTCTTGGAATACAATATTATCTCATTAAATTTAAGAAATCTCCCACTTGGTTATTCATATAGATGAATTCGAAAATTTTGAAATATAAAGGGCAAGAAAGATTTTCTTGATTTTCTTGAAAATATATTATGGAAGATATGTATTTCTTGAAGTACAAGTATATCTCATAAATTCAAGAAGATCCAAATCTTGGAATCTTGGACCCTAATATTTCGAAAATCACCATAGCAAGATGAGGTGGGATTTTTGTGGAATATTTTAATTATGGGGAAAAGAATATAGGAGATATATTCAAGATTTCTTGGAAATCAAGAAAAGATTTTCCTACATTGTTTTTCTTCCCTAAAAATCGCCCACCAACCCATCTATAAATAGGGGATGATTCTTTCATTCTCAAGTACAATTCCATGTGCTGGAAAAATTAGTAAATCCACAAAAGTGGTGCAACAAAGTTTATTTTTCCTTTTGTTAATTGTTCGCGAGTATCCTTCCACCGGATTGTCGAGCAAGAACTAGGGAATACTTGGGAAGGACTTTTGGTGTGTTTTCATATACAAGACCATTGTCATTCCAAGAGGTACGTTTACGTAAACTCGTAGTAATTCCGCATGCGTAGGAATTACGTAAACTGTTTATATGCATGATTTGTTGTTGAAATTATTATTTGAATTAATTTAGGATTAATTCATGCTAGTAATAATTATCAGAATTAAATTTGTATTTAAATATTCATCCCGAATAGATCCGGACAATTAATTCCCCAACACTTTTTAGAGTGAATCGACTGAGTGGTTGTCAACGTGTTCGCCATCACGTGATCGCTTCTAACAAATCCTTTTGCTCGACTCGGAAGTCGTATCCCACATATGTTCGCCCTAAAGGGGCGAGTATGTTTCCCTCCATTGTCTAACTTGCTCGCTCACTTGTGCTCGTCTCTATCTACTTTGCACGACTTCAGCATGATTCGGGACGAGCACACCAATTGTTTCTTGTGCTCGCTGAATAGGCGAGCACGAGTACCAGCGTATGTGGCGACCACGTCCACCTGACACAAACCTGTTTGGCGGTCAAATGTATTGATATTGACTTTTTGGTACACGTGTCCGTCTGACGAATTATATTAATATGGGGCCCAGTACCGAACACAACACTTACATACCCATGGATTTATGTATTCCACATTTTGATGAATGAAAATTTTTTCCACAAAAAATATTATCTCACTAAATATTACCTCCTACCCAACAACAACAATAATAATTTAATAATAATATTATTTTATTAAAAAAATTATTTAATTAAAATAATAACCAACTCCAATAATAATAATAACAATCATATTAAATATAATAATATTAAAATATATAAAAAATATATAATTTTTTTTACAATAATACTATATCTCGAAAAAATGTAAATTAAAGTGAATTCTTAATAATATTTTAATAAAAATAAAATAAAATAATTATTATTTAATAATAATAAAAATATATATATATATATATATATATCGATATTATTAACTCATACTTTCAACAATAATTAAAAACTTATTAATATACATATATATGTTTACTAAAATTATATATTATTATAATAAACACAATAATAATATTATTTTAATATTAAATTTTAAAACGGATTCACCAATACTTATATTTCATTCCTATTTCATATCAATAATAAGAATGATCATTCCTATATCATTTCATTCAGACCTTCATTCCATTCATTAATTCATTATATTCAGTCATACCAATTATGCCCTTAAAATTTTTATTATCATCACTATCTTAATTTAAAGGAAGAAAATAAATTAAATAGTTTAAAGGAGTGAGAGATCAAATATTTATGGTCCGAAGGTCAATTTCGATATAGATTTGCCACCTCCTTATATATAATTTGCAAAGTATAAGTGGTTTCTTCTTATATATTCACTTTTTATTTTTATGCTTTTTTTTTCAATTTTTTTTAGTATAAATTTGAAAATTAATTTATCATTCTCAGAAACTCTAAAATGAGCGAATAATATATCGAATTGAAACTCTTACCGGTAACCACATTTTTCAATAATTATTATTACTACATTATATCCATGTATCTAATTATTTTTTCGCAACGAGTGTGGATTTTTAACTAAAAAGCAGTAAACATATTTCTATTTTTTGTGTAATATTGTATCGATCTTTTATAACCTGAAATGCAAGGTGAGAGAATTTTTTTTTTCTATTTTAGGGACTCCCGCAAACAGATTCAGTTGAATCGGGATTTTCATTTCACATAAATTAATGAATGCATCATTAATCACATGCGAATTTGTTATATTGTACGAAATTGCATACGGCCTCCATGTCATCCATCATAATACTTACTCTTCAATAAATATTTATCCAATTATTTTAGAAATTTAAGAATAATTAAGAAATATGTAAATGCAAACGAAATGAATGATGAAAAATGTCATTGATATGTTTTCTAAAAAAAAATGTCATTAGCCTTAAAAAAAAAGTCATTATACGTACTTCCTACGTCCCACTATAAATTTTTTACTTTCTTTTTATATCCGTCTAACAATAAGTTTTTCGTTTCATAAATGGAAAAAGTAACTCCATTACTCATAATTTTTATCCCAATTTTTCACACAATATTATAAAAAATGTCATTCACTACTCCACCCATTACTCCAGATACTTTTTTCATCTCTTTCAATACCCAAAACTACCCTTCATTTGTATTATTTTATTATTATTCCTTAATTAAAACCACTCAAAAGAAAGGAAAAAGTTATAGAGGGTCGGAGGGAGTATTTTTTTAATGATCAAAATCAAATTCAATTAACTACTAGTTACATAAACGGTAATGGTTAACGAGGTGATTCACCTCGAGATAAATGTGTGTTTTTTTCTATTTTACCCTTAATGAAACTTGCCTTCAATGATTCATAAAAGATTTCATTAAAAGCAAAATAATCAATATATCATTTGAAATTACGAAAATATCCTTATCACCCGGCCACAAGTCCTAAAATAAAAGCCTCTAAACTTATCCATCCAAAGTTCAACTCATCAACATCAAAGTACAACATTTGAAATTAATCCAATTAGAAAATTAAGAAAAAGAAGAAATGCTCAATTTAGTCCAAAATAATTTAGACTAGATTTTTTAAGAAATTTCGAATTAAAGATCTTGTACTTGTCTTGCACCAATAAAATTGGTCTTAATTTAATTTTAAAAACTCTTTTTCTTTTTTTTTTTTTTTTTTTTTTTTTAATTTTGGTTTTTTTTTTAACTTTAATTTTGGGTTTTAGATTTTTTTTTTAAAAATACCGACCGACCCCAAACCCGATCCGAGTGGTTCATGATTCAATCGGTTCAAGTGGTTCATGGTTCACCCGGCCCAAATAGTTCAAATATGATTTAGGGTTCACTATTTAGAGATTAGGGTTTATAATGCACCATTTTTTATTGGTGCATATTGTGCACAGGAGAATGACTCGCTGTTTCGTAGTGTACTGACAGAAGTGTTATGATCAGGCTCATCTGCAATAATGGAGAAAATGAGGGGCGTGACTGTGATTGATCAAAATTAAATTGTGATTGAGAAAGTGAGTTTTGCTTTTAGGAGACAATTACGCAACAACGACGTTGACGGCGATGTCGACGGCGATTAACGGCATTAGCATTAAATAATTGAATTAGAGTTGTTAGTAAGCAATAACGCCGTGTAACGTCTTCATTTATTAAATTGCAATTAGGGGTTGCATTTCTTTATTTATCCCCTTCACTGAAAGAAACAAGGATCGATTACGTAGAGAGTAGAGAATAATGGAATTAACAAAAACTTGTACATACATGTTTCATGTTATTAATTTTGTTTTTAATTTATGTGCATTTGAACCTATCCAATGTATGATAATACGGATCAAATTTAGTGAGTTAAAAAAATATATTGAAATTGGTCAAATAATTCAAATTCATAACATAAGCATGATTCATGGGAGACCAACTCAATAGAATTTAGGACATTTAAAAAAAAAAAAAAAAAGGAATATTGGCTTTTAATTTTTTATTATTATTATTTTTTATGTTTGCCTTATTGTGTTTAAATGTGAGTATATGATGGGTAACGTACATGTGAAACAGATATCTACAGAAACTCTATCATTATTATGCATAAAAATTATTATTGTTATGCACGAAAACAATTACTACCTCCGACCCAGATCAGTTTTCATAATTGACTTTTACACGCGTTTTTTCGAACGAATTTTGTATTAGTAATTGAAATGATAAAGTGACTTTTAAAGAGGAGTATGATAGATGAGTCATTTATCTATCATACTCCTCCTTAAAAGTCACTTTATCATTTCAATCACTAATATAAAACCCCTTCAAAAAATGTGTAAAAATCTCAATGTGATTTGAAACGAGGAGGAGTATTATTTAATACTTGTTCATCACCGAAGGACTTAGCTTGATGACCTCGAAGGCAGTAAACGAAGGACTTCTGGAGGCAGTAATAATGGGTTCGGATAGAGTGTTGATTTCTCATCTACAATATGCCGACAACACTATATTCATTGGAATCGAAAAATTCCAGAATGCTTGGGCTATCAGAAGGCTGCTGAGAAATTTTGAATTAATGTCGGGGCTCAAAGTCAATTACAATAAATGCAGTTTGGCATGCATAAACATCGATAGAGGAAGCTTGGAGGCAATGGCAGGGAACCTGGGATGTGCTATTGGTGAAATTCCTTTTTCATATATAGGCATCCGTGTTGGAATCTTGAGTGGAAGATCAACTGAATGGAGTGGATTTGTGTAAAAATTTCGCAAGAGGATAAAATCATGGGAAGATCGGAAAGTTTCCTTTGGGGGCGGATAACGCTCCTGAAAGCGATATTATCTTCAATGCTCATCTACCAGTTCTATTTTTACAAACTACCAAAAAATCCCCTGAGAGAGTTAACTTCTTTACAACGAAAATTTCTGGGGGGGGTCAAGATGGAAATCTATCATCAATAAAAAACAGCTTGGTCAAGATGGAAATCTATTTGCAAAAATAAATCGGTTGGGGGGCTTGGGGTTCAGGATTTGGGTAATTTCAATAGGGCATTGTTGGGGAAATTGATTTGGAGGTTCATTGAGGAAGGATGAGAGTTTGTGGGCTAAGGTGGTGAGATCTTTATATGGGCCGGTGGATCTGGGGGAGAATGGTGTTGTATAAAAGGGTAGATTAGAAAACAAATCAAAATGGTGGAGAAATATTTTGTCTTTAGTTTCGGGGGAGGGTGGCAAATGGCTATGGAGAAATTTGGGAAAATGTCTATTTTTTTATAAGGAAATTTTTTATTAATGGATGAAAGCAGGGTACCAGAAGTACCCAATACAAGAATCAAGAGAAACAATATATTAAATTTAGCAGCTAGCATTCAATCACTAATCAGGGGTTTACTAACCAGTCATTAAAAGACATATTACTTGAGAGAGTGACTTTCGTCGTAAACCAACTCCGTAGATACCTTTGATTTCCTCCATGACTTTCACCACTTCGAAGCTCTTATGATTGAAAATCAGATTATTCATTTCTTTTCAAATGACCCAAACAACGCAAATCCAAAGACTAGTCACGAGATTCTTCCCTTTCTTCCCATCAAGAAATTCCGAGTGGGAGATAAAATGCTTGGCAACCTGATTTTGGACTACCATCGGGGTACCGAACCAATCATATCATGCGTACCAGATTTTGGACGATACATTGCAGTCGAGAAAGAGGTGGGAGGTTGTCTCCAGGTCGTTGTTGCAGAGAGCACACTGAAGATCACTGTTATGTGGAAGGATATTCCTTGACGCAAGGTTAGATTTGGTTGGAAATCTATCCTGAAGAAGTCTCCAAGCCATTGTCGAGGCCTTGAGTGGGAAAATCTTACACCAAATCCTGGTGAGTAGTTTTCCACTGTCAAGTACAGCTTGCGAGAGATTGTTGGGGCAGCACAAAGAGTCGTACGCCTTCTTTGTCATGAACACACCATCTTTCTCTAATTAAGTTCCATTTCCATGAGTCTTCAATATTCTCCTTGATATGAAACCTGTTAAGAATGCATTGGGAAAATGTCTAGGAGATGGAGGGAGTACGAGTTTTTGGCACGGGTTATGGGTAGGTATTAGGACACTAAAGAGTTTGTTTCCAAGAGTATTTGGTCTAAGTCTCGATAATGAGGCGTCAATTAGGGAGTTTGGAGAATGGGAAGAGGGAGTGTGAAGATGGAGGAGAACACTATTTGATAGTGAGTTAAGTATTATTAATGAACTTGAGTGTCTTATTATCAGGTTTACTCTCAAAAAAAATTCACAAGACTCGTGGAAATGGAAGACATCTTCAGACGACTGCTTCAAGACGAAATTAGCGTACCATTTGATACATGATTCAGGTGATTCCTCTATTTCAGACCATGGAAAAGCTTGCTTCAAGTACGTGTGGAACAAAATTACCCCTATCAAGGCTTCAGCAAAGGCATGGAGATTAATTTGGGATCGACTTCCAACAAGATTCAACATCATTCAAAGGAAGATTATATCACAGAATTCGGACCCTTCGTGCCCGTTATGCTGTCTCGAAACAGATTCAGCACTGCACCTCTTTTTTAGTTGCTGGAAAACGACGAGAATCTTGTTGGGATTATACTGAAAAGTATGTTTTTTACTTTGTATAATCGAAACTGAATTTTCAGACTTATTTACTAAAATAAAATGTTTATCACTGATGCTTTAAATATTATTGAATGTTATGTATATTTACTGCATAATTGTTCAATAATTTGTACGTGTTACATTGTAGTTAATTTAGTGATACCAGATCACAGAAGATTAAATTAACAGTCCCTTGTAACTAAAAGTACGTTATTCACGACCTAGATGAAAATGAACAACCCATCGTGAAAGGTTGAAGTGTAAGGCTCAGATTGGCTTGTCTTGACCAAGAGATTACACTAGTGCATGACTGATGCACTGAATAGGACCTACAGGAGGATAAATTCTTCAGAACTGAACAAGGAAGAATTAGACCTCAGTGGTTCGTTATTTCTTAATCTTCGTCCCTTAAATAGGATCACGTGGGATTGGTAACTATTGCTTTGACTTATCATGGGTAGCGAATCAATGTGATTCAATACTTTTTATCTTGGGCAATATTATTAGTCACATGTGATTGCTAAGATTTAATAAGAAGAATTGTGTGCAAGTACGCTTGTTTGATTTGCCCCCTTGGGAGGTTCATAAGCTTTATCATACCAAATCTTGCAAGTGGAATTAGTTTCCGGTATGGATAATAATGTTGAACCGTTTCCTCGACCAAGGATAAAAGATGTTAATTAATGGAAAGCTATTTCAGTGGCTTGAATTAATTAATGGGCTAGATAATCTTAAACACGGAAAATAATGACTGAGAGTCATATTGACTGTAATATGGGTTAAGATGGATAGTGCAATATTAATTATGTAGTGGGATTAATTAATATTTATGGGCTTGAATTATATTGTGGCTCAATATTAGATATTCAAGGTCCATTAGAAGGTCCATTCTTAATTCTCCTAAAGACCCCCTGAGTAGCCCAACAAATAGTCCAATAACTGAAAAAGGTGATTAAAATAAAATAAATATTGTTGCTTATTTTTCCAACTAAAATTTCGAAATTCATAGATATGTTGGGAGAAAGATTTTCTTTGAATTTTGTTATGGAATGAAGATATGTATTCTTGGAATACAAGATTATCTCATTAAATTCAAGAAATCTCCCACTAGGTTATCTATGATGAGTTTTTCGAAATTTTGAAAATAATGGGCAAGAAAGATTTTCTTGATTTTCTTGAAAATATATTATGGAAGATATGTATTTCTTGAAATACAAGAATATCTCATAAATTCAAGAAGATCCAAAATCTTGGAATCTTTCAAGACCAATATTTTCGAAAATTCCATAAATTGAGTGAATTGGGATTTTTGTGGAATATTTTAATTATGGAAAAAAAAAGAATATAAGAGATATATTCAAGATTTCTTGGTAATCAAGAAAAGTCTTTTCCCACATGGGTTTTCTACTGAAAAAATCGACCACCTCTCACCTATAAATAGGGGATGATTGTTTCATTCTCAAGTACAATTCCATGTGCTGGAAGAATTAACAAATCCACATAAGTGGTGCAACAAAGTTTATTTTTTTCTTTTGTTAATTGTTCGACAAGTGTCCTTCCACCGGATAGTTGAGCAAGGGCTAAGGGAATACTTGGGAAGTCCTTTTGGTTAGTTCGTCCAACCGAATTCACTTTGCCATCCGAGAGGAATGCGTTCACGTAAAACCCGTAGATTCGCATCGTAGGTTTTTACGTGGCTTATTATATGCATGATATGTTGTTGCAATTATTATTTGAATTAATATAGGATTAATTCATGCTAGTAATAATTAAAGAATTAAATTTGTATTTAAATATTCACCCTGAATAGATCTGTGCAACTCATTCCCCAACAACTGGTATCGAGCCACGGTTTGAGACTCAATTTTTTAAATTGTAATTTAATTCGTGGACATTAAATTTGAAATTGGATAGTAAAACTGTTAGATGCATTTTTGCGGTATCCAATTGTCATGGATTTTAATGTGTTTATTTATGCATGCATATAAATTGTGGTTTTAATTGATTCGATTCGGATTTGTTTTTGCCTCGTGAGAAAATCCACGAGTAGACTAGGATTTGTTTGATTTGATCAATGTAATAGACTAGTCTAGATCTAGGTTTATTTATTTTTTGTAAATAAATTGTAACCGGATCGGGAACGAATAGACGAAGAATTAAAGGACAAAATCGAGCAGGCGTGGCGACGCAGGCGTCTTATTGGCATGCTGTGGTCTGGGCGAACCGACCCAGCTGACGTCTTGAAAGTAAACAAGCAGCCTTAAGTATATAATGCGCAGACTGCGGCGCCATCGGGCTCATCGATTTTGAGCAGGGCGGAGACGCTGCCGCCTGCTGAGGCCAGGAATGGCCGAGGTCATGGCTGGCGGCGTGGGAGAATCTTGGCGGATCTTGCGCCCAGCGTTTCTTAGGAAATTTCCGCCGCCGCCAGTCATGAGACAGTCTCAAGGCAGACGTCAAGCCTTGGCGGGCATAAGCCGCCCGCCGATCTTAAATTTGTCGGAGGCCGGTCTAAAGAGTCTTGGCCGGATCTGGACATCCGTCGCGAGATCTCTTTACTTATAAAATTCAACATTTATCGTGGGAGAAATTCAAAGGCGGTGTTTCTTCAAGATCAAGCCAAGAAAAAACAAACCATGACAATTGGATAATTTGTGCCCAATATGTTTATTTTTCTGTTTTGCTTGATTTATTTTGTGATATCTTATGCTTTATTTAATTTGTTTAAATGTGTTTGCATGAGAGTTGCCCAAATGAAAAATCTCACCTTCAAAATTACTAAGTATGTTTAAATAATTAATTAACAATTTTATTCCGGATAATAAAATTGAATTAATTTTGACCTCCATGATTTATTTATTTGTGAATTCTTTTGGAGAAATTCCCATGGGGACGGTCAAAAGATAGCTTTCACATGAATGAATTCCAAACGGATGATTGTAGGTTATTACTAGTGGCGACGATGACCCTCCCCACGAGGCTCGATCAAAGCAAAATAGTAATCATGTATTTAATCATGGTTATTACTTAGGTATAAAATTGATATGCATATACTTCCCCGAAGTCCCTGCCAATTTTATATTGGTCAAGTGGGAGCCAACTATTAATCTGGATATTAAAGGTTTGTAACTGTTCTTGTTTGTAACCTGCTTGAATGTGTTTAAATAATGACCCACACCACGTGGCTTATTTAAACTATTTTGAGATGTTGGCTGATGCATGTTCATATTTTTTTTTAGATTTTAATATGATGCATGTGATTGAACCTTGTGATATATTTGTGCTTATTCATGTTATTATTTATTTCAGTTCATAATGTCGCAACCTTTTAATCCACTCTTATATACACTCACAAAGTACACCAATTAACTGGAGAAAACTATAATATTTGGAAACGAAATATGAGCTTTGTCCTACCTGCACAAAAACATTATTGGATTCTTGATGTACCCAAGCCACGTAAACTCTTGATGAATCATCTGATGCGGCAAGACATGAGTATAATATTTGGGAGCAGGCCAATGAACCCATGAAACGTGTAATCTTGACTTCACTGTCTGATGATTTGAAACACATTCATGAAGGTGTTGAGTCCGCTGCGGAAATTATGCAAAGTCTTGAAGAAATGTTTTTAACAAAACACCACATGATCGATCAGTTTAAAAATGACGACGTGGCTTGGCTGAAAATGGCTGAGGGAACACCTGTAAGGGAGCATGTTCTCAGAGTCAAACACCATTTTCTAAAACTGGCTTATCTCGGAACTAAGTATTGTGATGAGGCCCAAATTGAATTTATGTTTCTTACTCTGCCAAGAAGCTTCGATGGATTTTACTGTGGTTTTGTGATGAGTGATCACATGTTTACTATGGATAATCTACAAGAAGCCTTGGAGATAGTAGAGAAGCATTTAGGAAAGAAAGACGAAGCATTGGTGACCAAAAAGTCTTTTCTCGAGATCTAGGCGATGGAAGGCAAGTCTCAAAAAAAAGGAAAGTGGTCGAACCAAAGCAAACTCATCACTAAGAAAAGTGAAAAAAAGGCGGTTATTGGTTGGGTGTCAAGAAAGGACCACAAGGAATATGTTTTAATTGCGGGGAGAAAGGACATTGGAGGTCACTGTTCAATCCCAAAAGAAAAGGAAAGAAAAGGTAATTCTCACGCACTAGTTGTTGAAACATGTTTAGCGGCGTATGCCTCCCATTTATGGGTGGTGGAATCTGAGGATCCACTCGATCATGTTTGTTTTCACATTACAGGGGTTCAAACGGACCAAAAAACTAAGTGGAAGTGAGATCCTCATCACACCGGGCGATCTTCTGAGAGAGTGGCGGTGAAGCGATGGGAGAAGTGCACCATTATTTTGAAGACGGGGTTTTAATTTTAAGAGATGTTATATGACGTTAGAGTTTTAGAAAGAATTTGATTTGGTTTCTAAACTTTTTCATGATGGACATTCGGTTACTTTTAATAAAGTTGTTACCATTTTCTTTTTGATAAATTTATACGTCATGGAACGTTGGTGAATAATCTCTATACAATTAAGCGTGCACACCACTCACGAAATGCATCCTATAACACATCAACTGTTTCGAGAAAAGAAAAACGTTCATCGGGCGTGAGCGAGACACTTCTTTGGCATCTAAGATTAGGTCATATAAATCTAAAAAAGGATCCAAAGGTTGGTGAAAGACGGTTCTCTGGAGCTTCTCCAATTTGAACATTTTCCAACTGCGAATCATGTTTGGAGGAAAATGACCAAGGGCATTTGGAGCCAAGGGAATATGGCCAAAGAAGTGTTAGAGATCGTTCACACAGATGTATGTGGTCCAATGTCAACCAAAGCAAGAGGAGGTTATGAGTATTTCGTCACTTTCATTGATGATTACTCAAGAATGCGGTTATATTTTCCTTATGAAGCATAAATCGAGACCTTTGAAATTCAAAGAATTTAAGGCTCGAGGGAAAAACGTATCAAGTCTCTACGATCGATTTGTGGAGGCGAATACCTCGGCGATGAGTTTTTGAACTACTTATCGATGAAGAGATTGTATCGACTCATCGCACCGGAACCCCTCAACAAAAGCGGGGTTGCAGAGGCGAAGAAACATAACTCTTTTGGAAATGGTTAGGTCTATGATGAGTTATCGCGGATCTTCCCAAGTCGATTACGGGGTCATGCCTTGGAAACAACGGCTTATATTCGAACTTGGTGCCATCAAATCGGTTCCCAAAACTCCCAAAGAATTGTGGACGCCAAGCAGCCTAGTATGAGACACATGAGAATTTGGGGTGTCGCCCTACGTGTTGGACAAGGAGGCGATAGAATGGATCTCGATCGAATTAAGGTTGTTTGTAGGATACCCCGGGGAACAAAAGGGTGTATGTTCTATGGTCCCGAAGATCAAAAGGTGGTCATCAACACCCACTTTAGATTTTTGGAAGAAGACTATATGAATCAAAGAAAACCCAGAAGTGAGATTACCTTAAATGAGCTTAAAGGGCAAACCTCGATTACAATGCGTCTTAGATGATATACCAAACGATACGTTTTTCTGGCGGAGTCTCGTCGTAGTGGGAGGGTTGTTAGACAACCCGAGAGATTCATGGGAATAGGAGAGTCCTCGGACTTGATTCCCGAACAAAGATTTAATCGGACCCATGGACATATGACGAGGCACTCCAAGATAAGGATCAGATTCTTGGCAAACAAAGAATGAAAATTTGAAATGGGTTATATGTTTCATAATAGAGTGTAGGGAGCTAGTCGAACCACTTAATGGGGTCAAACCCATTGGAAGAAAGTGGGTATATAAGAGGAAAAGAGGACCGGACGGGAAGGTTGAAACCTTTAAAGCAAGACTAGTGGTGAAAGGTTATACTCAGAAAGAAGGGATCGATTATGAGAAAACTTTTTCGCCCGTAGCCATGCTTAAGTCCATCCAGTATTCTCTTATCGATTCTTTGCAAGATTTCGACTTTGAAATCTGGCAAATGGATGTCAAGACAACTTTTCCTTAATCTGGGGTCTTGATGAAGAGATCTATATGCAACAACCCCAAGGTTTCATTGAAACGGGCAAGAACATCTTGTTTTTAAGCTCAAGAAGTCCATTTACGGACTCAAACAGCATCCGAGCTTGGAACCAATGTTTTGATCATGTTATAAAGTCTTATGGGTTTGATCAAAACAAGTTTGAAAGTTGTGTGTATAAAAAGTGTTTCCGAAGCGCATTGGTATTCTTAGTACTATATATAGACAACATTCGATCATCGGGAACGATGTGAAGGTGTTATCGAGCGTAAGGGCATGGCTTTCAAAAGCAGTTTGATATGAAGGACTTAGGGAAGCCGGACACATCCTTGGGATCAAGATCACTTTCGAGATCTCAATAAAAGGATGATAGGCTTATCGCAAGCTTCATACATAGACATTGTCTTCAAACGCTTCAAAGATGCAAGATTCCAAGAAAGGATTCAGTACCTTTCGGGCATGGAATCCATCTATCCAAGAAAATGTCCCTAAGACGCAAAGAGGAGATAGATGACATGAAAGGCATTCCTTATGCTTGGTACCGTTTCGGAAGCCTTATGTATGCAATGTTGTGTACGAGACCCCGGATATTTGCTTTGCAAAGTAGGCATGGTGGCAAGATATCAAAGTAACCGGGAAAGAGCATTGGCCGATTAAAAAACATTTCAAGTATCCGAAAAGAACTCGGGATAGAATGTTGGTTTATCGATCGGTGGTCAATCTCCATCGGTTATTACGAACTCGGATTTCCAATCGGACATAGACTCGAAAAAAATCTACCTCCATTAGTGTGTGTTTTGCATGGGGGAAGGAGCCGTGACATGGAGAAGCGTCAAGCAGAAATGCGTAGCAGATTCTACCATGGAAGCCGAATATGTAGCTGCTAGCGAGGCGGCGAAAGAAGTGGTTTGGCTCAAGCACTTCCTAGTGGACTTGGATGTGGTTAAATTACCGGCCAGAATCACATTTTATTGTGACAATCTTGGGAGCAAAGAGCAAATTCAAGGAACCAAGAGCCCACAAAGCCAAAGCAAACACATAGAAAAAATACCATCTTATACGAGATATCGTTAAGAGAGGAGATATAGATGTGGCAAAGATAGCGTGAGGACAACCTAGCAGATCCATTCACCAAGAGTCTGCCTCTGAATACATTCGAGAGACATGTGGAAGGAATGGGTGTCAAGACTGTTGTCAATCTGCTTTGAGTATAAGTGGGAGAAATTATTAGGTTCGTGTAGGTGACATTAGATGTCACGGACTACGCGAGACATGTTGTAGTATACTTAAAAGCAGACTTTGAGTATAAGTGGGAGATTGTTGGGATTATACTGAAAAAGTATGCTTTTTACTTTGTATAATCGAAACTGAATTTTCAGACTTATTTACTGAAATAAATTGTTTATCACTGATGCTTTAAATATTATTGAATGTTATGTATATTTCTTTGCATAAGCTGTTCAATAATTAAAGACGTGTTACATTGTAGTTAATTTAGTGATATCAGATCACAGAAGATTAAATTAACAGTCCCTTGTAACTAAAAGTACGTTATTCACGACCTAGATGGAAATGAACAACCCATCATGAAAGGTTGAAGTGTAAGGCTCAGATTGGCTTGTCTTGACCAAGAGATTACACTAGTGCATGACTGATGCCTTTGAATAGGACCCTCTGAGGAGGATAAATTCTTCAGAACTGAACAAGGAAGAATTAGACCTCAGTGGTTCGTTATTTCTTAATCTTCGTCCCTTAAATAGGATCACGTGGGATTGGTAACTATTGCTTTGACTTATCATGGGTAGCGAATCAATGAGATTCAATACTTTTTATCTTGGGCAATATTATTAGTCACATGTGATTGCTAAGATTTAATACGAAGAATTGTGTGCAAGTACGCTTGTTTGATTTGCCCCCTTGGAGGTTCATAAGCTTTATCATACCAAATCTTGCAAGTGGAATTAGTTTCGGTATGGATAATAATGTTGAATCGTTTCCTCGACCAAGGATAAAAGATGTTAATTAATGGAAAGTTGTTTCAGTGGCTTGAATTAATTAATGGGCTAGATAATCTTAAACACGGGAAATAATGACCGGGAGCCATATTGATTGTAATATGGGTTAAGATGGATAGTACAATATTAATTATGTAGTGGGATTAATTAATATTTATGGGCTTGAATTATATTGTGGCTCAATATTAGATATTCAAGGTCCATTAGAAGGTAAAATCTTAATTCTCCTAAAGGCCCCCTGAGTAGCCCAACAAATAGTCCAATAACTGAAAAAAGGTGATTAAAATAAAATAAATATTGTTGCTTATTTTTCCAACTAAAAATTCTAAATTCATAGATATGTTGGGAGAAAGATTTTTTTTGAATTTTGTTATGGAATGAAGATATGTATTCTTTGAATACAAGATTATCTCATTAAATTCAAGAAATCTCCCACTAGGTTATCTATGATGAGTTTTTCGAAAATTTGAAAATAATGGACAAGAAAGATTTTCTTGATTTTCTTGAAAAAATATTATGGAAGATATGTATTTCTTGAAATACAAGAATATCTCATAAATTCAAGAAGATCCAAAATCTTGGAATCTTGCAAGACCAATATTTTCAAAAATTCCATAAATTGAGGGAGTGGGATTTTTGTGGAATATTTTAATTATGGGAAAAAAAATATAGGAGATATATTCAAGATTTCTTGATGATCAAGAAAAGTCTTTTTTCCCACATTGGTTTTCTACTGAAAAAATCAACCACCTCTCACCTATAAATAGGGGATGATTGTTTCATTCCCAAGTACAATTCCATGTGCTGGAAGAATTAACAAATCCACATAAGTGGTGCAACAAAGTTTATTTTTTTCTTTTGTTAATTGTTCGACAAGTGTCCTTCCACCGGATAGTTGAGCAAGGGCTAAGGGAATACTTGGGAAGTCCTTTTGGTTAGTCCGTCCAACCGAATTCACTGCCATCCCGAGAGGTACGTTCACGTAAACCCGTAGATTTCGCATGCGTAGGTTTTACGTGGCTTATTATATGCATGATATGTTGTTGCAATTATTATTTGAATTAATATAGGATTAATTCATGCTAGTAATAATTAAAGAATTAAATTTGTATTTAAATATTCACCCCGAATAGATCTGTGCAACTCATTCCCCAACAAATCTAGGAGAAATGTTATTTGTGGCTCGGCTTTTTGACGGTTTCTAATCACAAAACACTGGACCACTTTCTTGGAAATTCTGGTTTGCACAATGGTAAGTTGGACAATCCTTCTCTAAAGCTTTGTGGATTTGCACGATTTGGAACATATGGAAAAGTAGGAATAAGTTGATTTTCGAAAACATACCTTTTGAAGAGGAGAAGATTGTGGAGGAGATTAAAGCCCGACTTTGGAGCTGATACTCGGTGAAATACATTTTCTTTTGTACTATTATATTCAATGAATGACTTTCAAATCCTAGAAAATTCTTAGAGTTATAAGAACTTTGATTACTAGACTGTAAATTGTACCAGGTATTCCTTATACTCATTCTTTCATTTATTGAATGAATACCTATTATCGATAAAAAAAAATTATTATTTAAAAATTATTTTATTTTTTGAACATTGATAGTTTTCGTGTATAATAGTAATATTTTTTGTTCATAACAGTGATATTAAAAAATCGAGTTCACCGTGAACTAATGTTCGTACAAAATTTTATCATATATGATAAACCAACTAGGAATATTCAAATCATCCCAAGAAAGGAAGGAAAAGAAGAAAAAAGAGTCGTGGTTTTATTCTTTTTTCTATGATGAGAAGTTATCTCACGAATCGACTTTTTAAGGTATAGAATTTTAAAAAATTTAAAATCTTACCTATAAATTATACTCCCTTCGTCCCATAGTTAGTGATTTTCTTACTCTTCATAATAATTTAGTAAAATAGTGATAAAGTGATAAAATATTTAGGGTAGAAAGGGGAAAATCAACTTTATTAAATAGTAAAATAATATTTATTAAAGGTGATAAAGTGATAAAATGTTGAGGGTATGAGATAGTGACACATGGTAAATAAGTTGATATTGAGAGGGTGTTAGTTAGATTTAATTTGTACTTTTTGGCTACTTTACCATTAACTATGAAACAAAAATAATGACTACTTTATTGTTAACTATGAGACGGAGGGAGTAATACATTCATCTTATTTTTTCAAACACAATTTTTAATAACTATCAATCATGTATCACATTTTTTTAATTATTATTATCTACATAATTAAACACTATATCTCCTCATTTTTTACTTTACATACTATCTCCTCTACTTTAAATAATTTTTAGTACACAATCGATCATTTATCACAGAGGGACACTTGCGTGAGATAGTCTCACGGTGAGACAACGCATAAATTATGCATTAGTGTTTTAACACTTTGAGAGGGGTGGGTATGATTTGTGCTTGGTTATATCACGTCTCATGCTTGAGACCGTCTCATATGAGTTTTTGTCTTTATCACATAATTTTTAGAATTCTACCTTATTAAATCCTACAAAATTCATACTTCTAAACATATACAAAATCCAAATACACCTTTTATTTTATTCCAAATCCTCCTTAGAGGATTTCAAATCCCAGTCAAAGCTAGAAACATACAAATGTTAGATTAAATTGAAATAATAGTGATTAAATAAATAGCATGAGAATAAATTCTGATATATAATGATGTTAGTTTCATTCTGATATACACCTTTTTTAGTGGTTTTTTTTTTACAAGAATAATACAACTCAACTAGAACAACTACTAATCTCTCTCTTGAGAAACTAATTCTTCAAATCCCAATTTGGGGAAGACATGCCTCGAACCAAGCGTGAGAATCGGAGGAGGATGACGCAAATTTCGCTAAATTGTGAGCGACCCTGGATATTAGCTTGTGGCATATGGACTAAGCCCGGACTAAGGTATTATTCACTTCACGTCGTGACTCATATATTTCGTCTTGCTATCGACTGGAACCGTCACCGCAACGACAACAACCGACCACAAGGTATCATACTAATCTCTTTCTAGCTAAGCTAATTCTTCAAATCCCAATTTGGGGAAGACCTGCCTCGAACAAAGCGTGAGAATAGGAGGAGGATGACGCAAATTTCGCTAAACTGTGAGCGACTCTGGATATGAGTTTGTTGCATATGGACTGAGCCCGGACTAAGGTATTATCCACTTCACGTTGTGACTCATATATTTCGTCCTGCTATCGACCGGAACCACCACCGCAACGGCAACAACCCACCACAAGGTGTCACACATCTTTCTTATTTTTAGCATCTTGGCACTCGCTGCAACAAACCCATAAAGGGGGCAGAGAATACCTGCAATAAACCCATAAGAGGGTAAAGAATCCACAAGGAGGGTGGAAAATCTCTCCACTTAAATCTCATTAAAGTAGGACAGCGTGTCTCGAACCCAGGACCTCTTGATCTGGGTAGTGGTGCTCTAACCACATGAGCTAAAGTCACTTTTAATTTTCTTAGTGAATATTTCAATTGTATATCTAGTTTATAATTTGCATTCGCTGTGAGTATGTATGTTTCTGGCCCAAGGGGAGAGTTTTCGATATACAAGAGTTTTTTATTGGCACTTCAGCTCCTAAAAATGTTAAGATGCGATACTTCAGTTCTGGCCTTCTGGGTGCAAATTCAAGAATTGTCGTCATGGAAATTCAAGAACGGTACTAAGTATTAAGTGCAATGTAATTCAAGTATATTTTTTAAATATACAATTTATTTTATTAAAAAATATTTGATTTATTTATACGGTAACATTCAATTTATTTAATGTAAAATAAATTGAATATTTAAATAAAAAATTGTAAATTTTAAAAACATGGCGCACCTGTTGCTGCAAAAGAGAGACTTATCCTTGAGTTTAAGTAAGATTGTGTGGAATACACAGATTCTAAATTAATATACGAAAGTTTATCTTCATAGTACTACCTCTTTCGTTTCCAATATTTATTTATTTATATATTCATTCTTTTTCTAAGTCTCCTCTTTGAGCTGACTTTTAAATTGGTCAAATCATGATTATGCACGCACGTCTTGCAGCTATAATAATATATTGGCTGCAATTTTTATTTTTATTTTATTTGGATACACGCCAAATAGTCATATTTGAATCTATAGCTGGTTTATATTACTTTTATTCTGCACTCACATATTTTTATTGAGTCACTGTCTCATAAGTTTGTTTTAGATAAGATAATTAAAATTAATCAAATCAATTTAATATTCTCAAACATACGAAAATAATGTTTTGATTGAATATTTAATGAAGTCGAAGAATTCGTCTCACGATACATGTCGCACAAGAATACTTTAATTTATAATCCCCATTCGATCTATCTTCTTTATTGTAAGTATAACATTTTATGGTGAATTAGGATAACTAATTGCAAAAGGTTTGAGGTAGCTTTGTGTGAGTACGTCTCATATGTATATATAAAATGGATTTCCACATTAATATTTGGATCTCGTTTTTTTAAAATTAATTTAGCCGAGACTACAGAAATTCATGGATCATATAATATAGTAACACAAAAAGTATAAAAATGGTATCTTGTATGAGACTTTATACTGTTGCATGTTTTGTGATATTTTTAAATTTTAAGTATCACAAAAATATTTTAGAGTATCACGTCTCATACTTTAGAGTTTAGATTGTATCATGAAAATAAAAATTTGTGTGAATCTGAGTTCAAGGTAAACTCTATTTTTTCAATATCACTGTTATATAAATGTACGATTACAATTATACACTAACTCTATATCTATTTAAATAGTGACAGTGTTTATCATAACAATAATAGAATTTATACATAATAGTGATGAAATCTCTTTAAAAACCTGATTCATAGGAGTGTTACTCAATTATGAATTTTTTGCTCAAATTTTAACCAAGGAGAGCATATGCTCACATGGTCCCTCTTAAAATAGGAAACAGATCTCCTATTGTACACTACAGTATGGTGTTATGCAAGAGATGAACCGTTGGATAACACAAACACCTTCCCTCGGGTTATGCGTGTAATGCGCGTGTTTGTGTGAATCTGAGTTCAAGGTAAACTCTATTTTTTCAATATCACTGTTATATAAATGTACGATTACAATTATACACTAACTCTATCACTATTTAAATAGTGACGGGATAATAGAATTTATACATAATAGTGATGAAATCTCTTTAAAAAACGTGATTCATAGGGTATTCTTTCAATTATGAATTTTTGCTCAAATTTTAACCAAGGAGAGCATATCTCACATACTTAAAATAGAAGGATCTCCATTTACCTAAAATATGTATAAAATGAATGATATAAAATATGCGATAATACAATAGAGGATTCCCTTCCCTAAAATATGTATAAAATATGTAATTATTATGAAAATTTTCCCAACAATTGAAACCGAAACCGCCCTTTAGACAAAATTGGACAATGTTGATGATAGAGCGCTATATATAGTCCTTATCCAACGCATTTTAATAACGTTGATTTATTTTTTTTTATCGGATAAAGTTAGTTGTTAGTAGTTAGAACACCAAGCACTCAAACACTCCACAAATTCACAAAGTCACCTTATAACTCTTATACTCCAATTCATTTCCAAAGGGAATCGAACCTGAGTCTCCCACTCAATTGTTGGAATGCCACGTTTAGATAAGCACCCGGTGTGGTTCATTAAAGTGGATACATCTATATTTAATAATCAAAATATAACATGACATATTATTACGACAAAAAATAAGATTATCTAGCTACTACTATATATAATTTAGTGATAAATTAGGTATGCGAGAAACATATCTACCAAATTCCCGGGCTATATTTGGCCAAAAAAGATCACGTTGTATTGTCACACTTTGATGTGGTGAGACCCATAATTTGGGTGACCATGGACTTAACGACTTTAAAAATGATAATGATTAAAATTTAATTAATTTATGGACTCTCTTTATAAAACTTTGTAAACTTTTTAGTATTCAAAGTATTGGATGAATATCGGATTAATTTATGGACTCTTTATACTTTTGTTGATTGAATGTTCCACCTCGTAAATTATGCAAATTATTATATTTAATAGGTTTAATTGTAGAAAAATCATCCCCTCTCAAAAACTGCAATTTAATCTTAATCCTTGAATTTCAATAAATAAAATTTTACTTTTACAATCTTTTGCAAATCAAACTCTTCGACCGTAATATATGTTGAATAACTTCTTGATTAAGCCTAAAATATTAAAAAAATATCATAAAAATTTCAACATATATTCACCAAAAATTAGCAAGACACAAAAAAAAAAATCATTAAAAACCATAAAGTTTTTAAGGTCAAATCTACAAGTTTACAACATATATCATGTCTGACTTTGTGAGCTTGGCTTGCAAAAAATTGTCAAAATGGAGTTTTATTTGTCAAAATTCAAAGAGACACACTTGCGTGAGACAGTCTCACAGTTAGACGGAATATAATTTGAGCATTGACGCTTTTACACTAATTTATAATGAATGAGTTTTAATTTATACTAGTTTATACCCCGTTTCATACGAATTTTTATCAATTAAATTAAATTGTAATTTTCGAGAAAGGTGTGATTTTTTTTTTCAATAACACTTATTTATTATGACATTATTATTATTATTTTTTTTTTTTTTTTATCAGGAAAATTGAATTTTATTGCCTCTGGAAAAAAAGAAATTCCCAGCAAAATGAGATGAATATAATAAAACTTTGAGTTGCAATATGAGATTTGAATGCATTGAACCCTCCCCCTAAATGAAATAGTGTGAGTAACTATTAGACAATAAAATGCACGTAATCATAATCCGAAAATGTTGAAGGTTTGTCCGAAACAAGGACAATGAGTCACCTCACACGTGTGTAGTCGTGAAAAGACAGTGGACACCAGCACGTGCGGCCTGTGGCTTTGACCAGCCCATTAACCCCACCCCGGATATCTACTTGAGTTGGCTTGTCGGGCCTCAAAGCTAAGGCCCATCAGGCCCACTTCGAGGGCCCAATATTTGTCGCTTATCGAAGAAAGTGCTGTAGCCAGGTAATACAATCCAGGGGTGTTTCTTTCTAATGAAGAATTTTTATAAGTTTTTTCTTCGCTTTTACTTTTTAAATATTTGAATATTTTTGGGTGGTGGAGATATGAGGTGATCTATGGTGGTGATTGGAACAGAGAGATGCATTTTTTCTGGGAAATGGTTGACGTTAATCTAGATATATTATGATTTTTTTTTTTTTTATTTTTTTGAAAATGGCCATGTATATATTATTATAATATTGTATCGTGATGTATGCTCAATTAATATTTTGGGAAAGATACAATTTACTATGTGTACAATGCGTCATGGAGATCGCAAAATACGGAAAGATCGATCCATATATATTTATCTAATCTATACTATATTAAAAAGTGGCAATGGATGAAAAATCATTTTCGAACTGTTTTACCCTTGCCATCTTTTAAGTTGTGCAATTTTGTCCCCTTTTCTTATTTTCTTTTTTTATTATTTATATTTTTAATTAATAATTACTCTTAATTATCTGTTTTAATTTCACGTCTTTTCCAATCCTTATTTTTTCACGAAGCAGCGCAGTAGAAACCCTGATGATCATTGCGGAAGAATACACACGCGATTGCTTTGCTATTAAGCCGAAATTGACGGAGATGAAGCAAGATTGCGGGAAGATTGTGTTGAGTGCAGGACGTCGTAGGATTAAGTGTTTTTCCTTCTTTACTTTCGTTTAGGGAGGATGGGGATGACGAGGAGGCGCTGCCATGGGCCGCCGCTTACCGTCGCGTTACGACCGCCGCCAGTCATCTTCCTTCCAGAATTTTAGATTTTGTGAGTTTTGGATTTTGATCATCTTAAACTTTTTGATTCTGGGTTTTGTATATTCTTATACGTATTTTTATGTTTACCTTCTTTGCATGGAAGTTGTTTGATAAAATGTCTGTTAGAGATTTAATTTGTTTCAGTTTCTGATAATTAATTTGTTAGAAATTTATCCTTATTTATGTGAATTGGTTGTTCTTGATTTCATAGTTAAATTTGAAACAGTGGTTTATGTCTTATGAGAATAATACTTTGTTGGATTATTTCAAATTTGATAAGGGTTGCTGCATTTTGTTTCAAGATGATGAATTTGCTACAATCTCTAATTCACTATTTTCATTATTGCATCTATAACATGCACCCTCTTTTTTTTTTTTTTTTTTTTGGTATTGTGTTGTGTGGCAAAAGAATCAAAGAAAATAGATTATTTACGTAGGTTCTGAATTGTTGATGAGTATTCCTTGTGAAAGTGATACAATTCAATTGTTTAACAAATTCCTCAAAGAAGTCATCCTTAGTAGCTTGATTTGAGTGTCTTGAACGACTATTTAATATTTCAATTGTTATTATTTGGTGCGAGTCTCATTCAGTTTCTGAACCTTCATGGGTTTAGAATGTGCCTCCTGTGATACCACTCAGGTTTTTTTGGGAGGACAGGTTGTAAGTGCAGATAACATCGATCCTAACTTAGCTATTGCAGTCAAAATTGGCCCCTGAATTTTCATAGGGATTCGAGTTGGTAATTTCACGAGAAAGCGAAATTCATTTGGTGGAGAGGCGAAAAATGAGAAAGAAGCAAAGAAAGAGAGGTGAGAAATTAGGCAGGAGCGACGGTCCAGCGAGGAGGAAATAAGGGCAAAGAAGATATGTTTGCCCCAAAAGGTATCATTTTTAACTAATCTTTCAAAATAAGGGAAACTATGTCAAAGATCATGCCATTACTTATTTTTGAAAAATGGTCTTGTATTTTAATATGCACTGTCTATTTAATTAATTTTCCAATGAAGTTGATTCCTATTTAATTTTTTTTCGTTTTTACTTAAATTTATGTGAAAAGGTTTATTGGGTGGAAGATGAACGAGGTGGATGAGGAATCTAAACAGATATCTTATAAAGTGGGGAATATTGAAAACGGAATGTGAAGTTGGAGTGTGTATGCCATCAAGGTGGTCTTTTCTTATCAATATTTAAAAAATCGAAACAACAGGAAGATGAAATTTTATTATCACAGATTTGTTCGCATGTGTTTTTTCTCTGTCGATGTGGATTATAAACAATGAAGATTTTGTTGTGGTAGATGGTTTCAAAAAATACTGTCACTGCCACGTCGTTGCATTCTTAGGGAATAGTTCTGAAGAATTGCACTTTTAGGTATTTCTCAAAAATGTATAGTGCTGATTAGAAGTTGGTGTTTGTTTGTAGGTGATATAAAAGGAAGCACTATCAGGAGGGATATTCTGCATTGAGTTGTTCGTCTATCCCAATAGGCAATAGGTATTTGTGAGCTAAACTCAATGTTTAATGTATGATTTTTGTGAAAATGGCTCAGTGAGTTTGGTGATTATGCTATAATATAAACCATGGGTTTACCAGGATATCATTATGAAAGAACACCGAGGTGGTAATCATGCTTCTTTAATTTTGTTCTAGATTTTCGATTTGTATAGTCAATTGTGAGGTTATCACTTTGCTATTTTAGGTGCATTTGAGTGGATGTAGTAGTTTTATATAATTTGGATAGTCAATTGATTCTAGAAAAAGTAGAGAAATGAAGATAGAATTTAATGGCCATGACTACATTTGCATGTTTGTAGAGGCAAGAACTATGATTTATTTTGGGTTTGAGAATTGGATTTTTAATTGCATCTTAAATTTGGTACCTCTAAAATGCAATGTTGCCGGTAATTTCAACACCTGGTCACTCTTGTATCCTTGAGGATCATCTTTGCTATATTCATTATTCAGGATTTATTCCATGTGTATTATAGCTTTTACGCCTCTTCTTCATACTGTTAACTTATTTTCAAAAATTATTTCATCGTTGATATATGATAAGCTCTATGCGTGTGTGTGTGAAGTTTGGTAATTGAGAATGGCATATAATGCTTTCAATAAGTTCTACGGCTATAATTTGTCAGTTGGATGGGTTGGAGACATTTTAATACGCATCAGCTGCTGCTGGCATTTACTTTTTCGGTATGGCTGTTTCTTCATTTACTCAATTTTAGATCTAATACATGTGGTCTGTTTGGAATAATATATACACAAATCTTTCTTTATGGGGCTTCATATGATTTTAGGCATTGTGTTATTGATGAAATTTTCTTTGGTCCCTATTGATTAACCTATTCAACTTTTAATTCTTGTATTACGTTTTTGTCATATTTACCCTAGGTATTGAGTTTCTATCTCCATCTCCTTATTGAAATGAACAAAAGTGACTACAAGAGAGGATCTCCATACAAAAAAAAAAGTAAAGGCAAAAGAGAAGCATTTGAAAAAAAACATTGTGTACAATGACATTCTAATTTAAAGAGAGAAAAATAATATAAAAATTGAAACAAAAAAAAAATCATTTAGTCCCTAATTTATTTACCGATACTTCTAAGAAAAAATGGATTCGACATGCATCACAACACTACAACACTTGAAAAAATCAGGTCCATGAAGGTAAATAAAATTTTATAGTAAAACACGATCAGCATAAAAGATGCTTTCGTTGTAAAATTTAAAACTTTATTTGTTGTCCAACATGAACCACTATACTTCGGCAAATCGATACACAATTACACGTGCCACGTGCAACGCACGTGTTAGAATCCAAGTAGAAAAAAAATTGAGCAAAAGAATGAAAATTATGTTATTTTGTTTTTCATTTCAACGGATGCACATGATCATTTATTATGAATTATGATATTGCTAGCTCGTGTTATGTGGCATGATCATGTCCAGTACTTAAGAGTATATGGAGAAAATTCACTTGTTTAAAATTCTCTTATGAAGCCTAATCTCAACTAAAATACTGTGTACATAATAAGCATATAAGTATTTCGGTGAAAACAACTTATATATATGCTTGAATTATATAATTCATTTGATGCATATATTCAAATCTTTGTCATATATGTATGTGTACCGCGTTTGGGTAACACTAACACACACATATGATTACAGGTCGCTAAATAAGATTTGTGACAAGCTATAGCGTTGCAACAATTTACTATGATAAATTTTATAAGTCGTTATGAATTAGAGATGAAATTTTTCATCATTAATTATTGATGGATAAACCGTCACTAATTAAAAATAAAAATAAAAATCAAAGTTTAATTTGTATTGAAAATAAGACAATACAAGTTAGAGCACTTGGATAAAATGTAGAGCCAATTTCGTAGGAATGACTTCAAAATATGTTTCGAATTGCAAAAGATTGTAAAAATAATCAGACTTAAAATTTCGATTTAAGCTACTTTTCTGGATCGAAACGATGATACCCATAAAATTTTATAATTTAGCTCACATTATCCGTTTTCGTTTGTTGTCCCTTTTCATGTTTGGGAGTTCCATCCTCTAGAATGTTTATCGGTCAATCTGTAATCGTTGTGTTCCTGAGTTATGCTTGTGCACCCTTCTCACCCTTGGATCACACACACCCACACGGGTGTGTGTGATCTAATGATGTGTGTGTGTGCATGAGGGTACTGTACAGCACCAGATCTGAATCGGAGTCCAACTATAGAAGCCCCAGTGTTATTAAATTAAACGGTTATCAATTGCTCATTTATTTATTCAAGGCCCACTCCCAATTATGGCTTCTAGTGAGCCCAGTTATGATGAGAGATTCAGAATTGTGTTTCAATTACTCACTCATGTACTAGTTAGTGTGCACATATTTAGTTAGTGGTCCTCAATATTAATTATATCTCACATGGAATCTCAGTCGGTGCAATTCTTGGCTTTTCTAAAATTATTGATTCTTTGCTTTTCTTGAGATTTCTCAAGTGATTAATCGATATATAATATGGAGAGGCACCCTCAAATAAATTCGTTTATTTAATTTTTCTACAAGACTCCCCTTTACTCGTGGCCTGAATTTTCTTACTCTATCGTTGGGAAGAGGCCCATCGACTAGTGGACAATTTAATATGGGTAAAATTGCTTTCAACGAGAATCGAATCAATGACGTGGGCGTGAGAATGAAGGCTCTGATATCATGAAAGAATTATGTCTCATTTAAAATTCGAACTTGTAGAAAGTTGTGAATTAATTCATTTATTTAATTTTCATACACACCTTTGTCTGAGATGTCACGGTGAAACGAAACATAATTTGTGCATTCACTATTTAATATTTTAGAAAAAGTGGGTATTTGAGTTTCATAGTGTCAGAGAAGAAAAAATAGAATCTGGAGAATAGATGAAGAAGATAGAAGTTGAAACGTGAAAAGTAGCGGCGCAAAATTAGGTCTCCACTTTTCAATTTACTAATTTCTCGCCCAGTTAGGTTTAATTTTTCAATTTACTACTTATTTCTTTCATTTAATGAGTTTGATTGCGCCTAAAATTGTGGATTCATATTAGTGGGTCATTAGTCGCACAATATCATTTGTTCCATATATTATGTTTTTCACTCTGTATTTCATAGGGTAGATTAATGACACGTGTAATAGGTAAAAAAAATCTAACGAACCACCATTATTCTGGGTCCATATGTTAAAGATCCAAGAAGTAAAATAATCTTGAAACACAAAAAAGTGATAAAGAGGAATTGATCTAGTCATTACTGCTAAAAATATGGCCCAAATATAGGAGTAGTTTAATTTTTTATTTATTTAATCAAATATAATACAACTTAAAATTAATATACCATATTTTATTACATAAATGTTCTATAATTTCAGCTTACAAAAGAAAAAAATAACAATTTATATATTTAATTATATATTATATAATTATGATGTCATACCGGTTCAACCGCTTTAAAAACGGTCAGATCCGATCGAACCCGGTCCGATCGAAAGCGCTAAGCTTAGCCGGGTGGATCACCACTTCCGCTTTTAAACATAGTTTATACTTTATACCCAATCTCATTTGTCATATATATTAGTATCTATTATATATATATATATATATATATATATATATTTTTTTTTTTTTTTTTTTTAATAAGAAGGTGTCTTATTAGATGAAGAAACGTGGGGGATTTGGGGCAAGTACAAGTTGTGAGTGTGAATGCATTGCTTTTGGGATCGCAACGTATGCCATGCATCCATCAGTCCTCTAATTTAATACTACATGATAATATATCAAATATGTTATGTATCTATCGTTTTAAATAACACAAAGTCTATTATGTAAATTTGTATAGATACAAAAATTTTAATTTTCAACCAAATTCTATAATTGATTAATATAATACAAAATTTAGTGATTAAATGGATTCATTTTTCGTAGGATTAGTTCATGGTTCACCCAACTCAAATAGGTCATAATTTAGGGTTAATTATTTAGTGTTTAGGATGTAATTGGTTGATTTAGGGCAAATTTATAGATTTTCATCTATACAAATTTGCACACTAGACCTACTCATTAAATAATGCATCAATTGTGAATTGTGATGTTAATGTCACGCTTGTGTAGTTCACATCATATTAACCTGATCGATTACGAGATCTTGTATTTCTAAATTTAATTTTTTCGACGCACATCACATGTGTTAATTCACAATATCAAATATATGTGTATATATATGGTCGATTCAATGTTTTAGGGTCCCCAGGCGAGTCACTGAATTGGGACATTTTAATGTTTTCTAAGAAATATACCAATTGTATATATGTATAATCGTAAAATTATGTATATGCTTCCTAGATACAAAATGTTTAATTCTTATGAGGGAACCGAGAACTTAGGAAACATTCCCAAGTCCATATAGTTATGTTTTATTGGAGATTAGATTTTTCTTTGATAAATTACAATAATTAATTAAGTCTTTTAGGGAAAATTAAGAATTTAACAATACTATTTATTAGAAAATTTTATCATAAAAATCAAGATAAAAACTTTGTATGAACCCGAGTTCACGGTGGACTCGATTTTTTTAAATATTATTGTTATATGTAAAAACTATCACTGTTATGGATAAAAATTATTATTGTTATGCACAAAAAATCTCACTGTTTAAATAATACTACTTTATATTTGTAAATAGTGAAATTTTTTATACATAACAGTGATAGTTTTTACATATAATAATGATATAGTTTATGTATATACCTGGTTCACATTAGGAGGTTTACTAAAAAAACAATTAATTAGAGTAACCTTACTTAGCTATTATCGTTTCATTACTATACTAGCCGAGTGAAAGCAGGAATGGTTGAAATTTTTTTATATATATAATTCGTTTATAATTACAATTTTATTTTATTTGTATAAAACTACGTTAAAATCATATTTCACGTACTATTATATGTATTACTATTATAGTGCCCAAGTAATTATGCGAAATTCCACAATTTACCCTTTTATTTATGAAAATTAATAATTTAAGTTCTATTCATTAAGTTCGATCCTAAATACTTTATAAAAATATATTTCTATAATTAACGTGAATGAAAAATCACAAAAAAGTTATGATACACTGAGGATTAAAAAATTTATAAGGTAGAATTTGAACAATTATACAATCACAACATTTACTTTAAAATATAAATGCAATAACATATTTTTTGTATGTGCAATCTTTAATCGTTGATAACAATTGTAATTGATTGTAATAAAAAGTCGAAAAGCTTACCCTCCCGTAATTCTAAAAAATGTCACTAATTATGATTATACAAAATTTATTATCATAAATAAAATAATATTTGTATTTTGGGAATAGAATTAAAAGGAGGTTATTAGAGACATAACACTAATAATAATTACATTGATTATGGTAAATTCCTTAAAAAAAAGAATTTCCTAGTGAATTTTATGAAAATTCAAAAAAAAATATTTAGAATTGAAATATGCAATATAAAGAATGTTATTAGATTTTATGAGTCATTTAAATTTATGGTAATCAACCACTAAATTTGACAATTAATTAAATTTTAATATAAATAAAAATAATATATGTTTACTATAATTGTGTCACATAATAAGAGTAATCCATCATTAAACACATAAGCAAAATTAATCACAAGACGATACGTAAATAAAATTAATCACAACAGTACACCTAAGTAACTATAACTCTCTATTAATATATATATATATGGGAATGGGAGTGGGAATTGGGGCTCTTTATTGAGACACGTGACGATAATGAACTTTCTGATCATTGGCATAGATGGGATTCGTGGTACATATTGTATGATCCGCATGACTCTCGAATTTAAACAAAATAAAATACCATGATGTCTTATGAGAATCTAAATTTGTTACTATTGTATATTTCATTCATGTTCAAATGCTATAAAAAGGGTGTTATATTAACTGTATTTCGCATGTTGATAATAATAATTAAAAAAATGCATTTCAAATGATACGTATGTACGATATATCTATTTTTTATATTTCAAATATATTTTACTTTTTGAATTTTTAACACATAAAATTAAAATTATGGTAGTTCATTGAATATTTTTTATTTTCCCAATATCATATATCCATAATATAAAATATAGAGTGAAACATTGAAAATCAAATAGATTATACTATTCCGCTGAGATATAGCTACTTATTTGTACAATTGACTCAACTAGGAAACAGTTGTTCAAAAAAAAACTTGGTCTGACATTGTAAATTATTTTTCTAGTAATTGTATTTTCATAACATTAAACATTTTGCTTTATTATACCTTGTCTTTCTACTTCTGAAAAACTAAGTTTTATACGTTATATATAATTGTTTTAAAAAAAACGTTATATCTAATTATATTACATATTTATTTACTTATTTATTTGAAAAATATAACTGGCTTATTATGTTATGATACTAAAGGGGAATTAATGAGCCCTTCACTATGAACGGGCCAAAAAATGGTTTTATTAGGCTATTCCCAAGTGTATATTTAAGTTAATTATAAAGGCCTGCTAATCACGACATCTGCATTTGGGCTTGAATATCATTATTTTAATATTTAATTAGCCCAAAGGCTCTATTTGGACCTATGATATGGCTAATGCAATGTCATCATTAAACGTCCTATGACCTATCATCAGTATTCATCAAAAAAAGAAAAATTGAAAAGTAAATATGTTATTCAAGAAAGGTATAGCACATATTTTTCCGTTTTATCAATTCTAGCGAATACTTTTTTCTCTCTTCAAATTTAGTACATATTTTTATTTAATACATAAAAATATCTCCAAACTCCATTTTTGATCGTCGAATTCACTTGTCTTGTTGACGTGTAAATATTAAAATAAAAAATATCACTACCTAATATTAGAAAATAGTAACATGTGATTATATCCTGCGTTTTCTAATCTTAGGTGATATTTTTTATTTTTTAAAATTTTAATATTTACACATCAATAAGACGGTGGACTCTGACAATCACATCAGGCGGACCTTGTCGAAAATGGTGACTCGTGATTTTTTAAACATTAAGATAAAAATGTATTAAATTTGGAGAGGGAAAAAAGTATGTGTTAAAATTAATTAAAAACCAAAGTATGGGATAGATTTGATTATTTTGCCGAAAAGAAAAGCACAAGAAGCTCGAAATTCGACTCGAACTCGGTCGAGCCTAAACTTTTAAGCTCGAGCACGACTCGAGAAGAAACTCGATATACTCAAATTCGGCTCGAGCTCGACTCGATTACCTATATAATTTTATAAAACTAAATACTAAATGTATTATTAAAATATAAATATATATATTTAGCAAAATTAATGACAAAAATTCGATATACTCGAACTCGGCTCGAGCTCGACTCGATTACCTATATAATTTTATAAAATTAAATATAAAATATATTAATAAAATATAAATATATATATATATATATATATATTTAATAAAATTAATGGCATAATAGTAATTACTGTGCAAGCTCGATTAGGCTCGAACTCTCGACTCGATTATTATCAAGTCAATTTCAATCTTTTTACGAGTCGAGCACTAGTAGCTCGCGAGCTGGCTCGACTCACTTACATCCCTAAGTATGATCATGTTAATTGAGATTAGTATCTTTAAAGAAAAAAAACACAAGTGAGGTAGAATCATTACAATGAATTATCAAAAATACTAAGAATTAAAGACTCTCTGGTCCAAGATCCAGCCCAATAATACTCTTATGTCCAAACCAAATAAAAAATAACTATTAGGTCCAAAGTTATACACAAAAACCCCCCCATAATACCCCCTCCATAAATAAGATCTCTCCTCACACTCACAACCGGCCGTTTTCCACACTTTCTCTCTCATTCTTCTCTCTCTCTCTCTAAGTCATCTATCTCTCTCCCAAAATCAACGCCACCACTCCACCCTCAGCGCCACCACTCCGCCGCCGCCCCCACCCCTCCTCCTCCACCATCAACCACCAAAACCCTGCAACTCCATCAATCCACTGCCCCCACCTCCCTTCCTCCACTGGCCAAGCCACCACCACCTATACATACATGTAAACGATGCAGCCGCTGACGCCACCACCACAGTTGTGGTGATGGAAGCAGCTCCGAGCGACTGGGGCGGCGATTAGGCGTCGATGTAAGTAGATCCGACTGCGACAAGGCAAGCAACAAAATCCGAAGCAGATCTACCCACCATCGAAGCAATGAAGACGAAGAAGCATGGAAACCCAGATTTTTATTTTGTGTTTTGTTTGTCATCCCAGAGTCGTGCAGATTTGTTTGTTGTCAGATTCACACAGTGAGTTTTGTTTTTTGATGAATCTGTTTTGAAATTTTTTCATGAAATTGTTTGAATTTCTTTTTAATGAAATTGTTGGGTGTTTTAGATTTTGATTTATGATGAGGATGAATATGTTGGGGTTAAGATTTGCGTTGGTTTGTGATTTTTTTTATTATATTTTGAGGTGTAGATGAGAGGATCTGGATCTATTTTGAGATTTTTTTTTATCTGGGTTGTAGATGGAGATGCATATATGCATGTTTGTTTGTATATGTGCATGTTTTGCTTGCATATATTCATGTATGCATGTCGAAATGTGTAAAATTTTGGCCTTAGAAGAAGATATGTAATTTTTCCGATTTAGATATGTAAATATTTAAATATTTGGTATTTTTGTTAATTTGGATACGAAAATTTAGATATGTAAATGAAAATATTTAGTATTTTTGGAAGACTTATGTATTTAAATATTTCGGATTTTAGATATTTAAATGTAAATATTTGGTATTTTTGTCAATTTGGATATGAAAATTTTAATTTGTAAATGAAACAAGATGCACATATGCATGTCTTCCTATTTTCAAATTTTATCTACTCCCTTAAAGGGTAAGAGTAAGACAAAATTTTCAAAATAGGAGATAAGACAAGAATAAAAAAAAGAGGATATAAAAAAAAAAGACAAGAATTAGAAATAGGTTGAGTGTAATAATTTTTTTTGCATGGGAAATGATGAATCCCATCAAATCACCTTTTGTTTTTGCTGCAGAAGGTAAGTTGAATGTGGGACGGTTTTCACATAGAAGGGAAGAAGGGGTATTAATGTCTTTACCTATACCCTTTTGGACCTATTAGTATTTTTTCATATTGTTTGGATCTATTAGTATTTAAGGGGTCCATTTTGGACCAAAATTTTTTTTCACTCAAATACTAATCGAAATTCGTCCCATAAAAATGAGATTCATGAAACAATATCACACATAAGATCCTCATATTCCAATTCAAACTTAACAATAATATTTTTTTTTTGTATTTAGGATATTATAATTTAAATTAGGACTATTGACTCTAATGGATCAAACCGATACTTATGTATAATTCAATATAAGATGGAATCTTGTGTGAGGTGGTCACATTCATAAGATGGAGCAGCACTTTATTATTTTGATCATATTTACTTTTAAAAAATGATTGAATTGAAACTTTATAAACTCTCACATACGAGTGATATTTGTGTGCACCAATTGCAACGTGTACAATTGGATTCAATTTTAAATTGGATTAACCACAACCTAGAACTTGGATAATTTCACCCATCATTTCTTTTTCCATTCCCGAACCATGAACCCTGAACCCAAATCCTGAACCATGAACCTGAACCCAAACCCAAACTCTGAACCATAAACTATCCTAACCCGAACCCAAACCAATCCATAAACTATTCGGGTTGGGTTCGAGATTTGTTCGGAATTTGAAATATAGTTGGGTTGGAAATCTATTTGCACGAATTTTAAATTAGTGCAAAAAAAAAGTATTTGCCCTAAAAAAAAATATAAGTGATATCCAAACAAAACAAACTAAAAGGTCCAAACGGGAAAAACTGAAGAAAAAAAAAAGAAATTAATTCAAGGAATATGAAAAATGACAAGATAAAATTAACCAATTGAAGTCCAAAACGGTTGGGGGAGGGAGAGATGGGTGGGTGGGGATAATGAAATCAGTCGGGAATGGGTGTGATACATTTTTTTGGGAGGAAGTGTGGGTGGGAGAGCAACCTCTCTTAAATATGTTTTTCCAAGATTGTTTAGGTTGTGTTTAAACAGGAATGCCAAAATCGGGGATATGGGGTCATGGAGAGAAGGAGGTTTGGAGTGAGTTTGGAGTTGGAGAAGAAACCTTCTTGGTGTGTCTACATATTTTTTAAATCATGTAGCCAACTTCATTCCTCAAATTATCTATAAACAAATTGTCTATGGAAATGCAATTCATACGTAAATTTGTTTGTAGGTAATTTGAGAAATGAAGATGTGTACATGATCTAGAAAATTTTGTAGGTAAGTCGTAGACAATCAACAAGACGGAATCATTTTTCTTGGAAATTCTATATCCAAGTTTGCAAATTTTCATAGTCAATTCTTAATTTTCTTGTATTACTGCAGGCAACTCTTGATATATTTGAACAGGAACTCCCTGCAGAGTTCGATGAAGAATGGAAAGTTGTGTTACAACTTACAACCTTTGAAGATCTTTAGCTAAGAGGCTAGTTAAGACATGAAAGTTGTGTTAAAAGCTTTGAAGATTCTACTCAATTGTTCGTAGCATTACAAAACACGAGCACGAATTCAAATTTCGCAGTGATGATTGAGATATTAAAGAAGATAAAAACTTGTATGAGACGGTCTTATATGCATGAGACGGAGTATAATTTAGTACAAATTACACCAACTTCTCCCAAAGTGTTAAAGCGTCAATGTTCAACTTATACTCTATCACATCATGAGAATGTTTCATGCAAGTGTGACTAATTAAAAAATATCACAAGTCATAACGTTGAACATAATTTCTCTTTCTAAAAAAAAATGTTGAACCATCATTTCTCATACATTCTTCCAAAAACTCAAACATACAAAATTTGAAATATTTTATATCTAGAGTGTGGCTCGTCTAAATATAGATTCAATATACGAAAACTTTTCATTTTGACTATGTTACTTTGTCGATTTAGTAGAACTATATTTAATAGGATGAATTTATTAGAAGGGTGAAGTAATTTTTTTTGATAGGGAGAAGGGTGAAGTAATTAAACCACTTAGGGCCCGCTTGGTTGGGGAGTAATGGAAGTGGGTAATGAGAAATTAATTCTATTGATGTTGCTTGGTAAATTTGATACATTGGTAATGAGAATAGAAGTAAGCAATTGATTGCCCTCACCTCCTCAACTCACCTCACATAATACCCATTGTTGATGTTGTAACCAAGCAATAATAATGCAATCGATAACTTTTAATGATTGACCCCTCAATGATACCCATTACCATTACCATTCCCTAGTCATACCAAGCGTGCCCTTAATTTCTCTTTTAAATTCTTGTCCTTTAAAACAGGAATCACATGATACTTGGCGATGGAAACATTCTTCATCCGGAGCTTATACGACTGGCTGCTAATGCAAAAAGATCGGAGGGTGCTATGGGAAAGGATACCTCAAAGCTTCAATCAAGAGGTATCTTGCCTTTTGCAATGGATGGATGCTAATATATATGGTGAGCTTCTCTTCTTTATCGGATCATCTCCTGAGCTTCATTAACATCGGTTCTGCTAAGGTGTATTGAGGAAAATTAAATAAACAAATTAATCCCGCACCTCTCTATAAGTTCGGACTTTTAGATGAGACGAAATTCTTTTATGGTATCAGAGCCTCTGGCTCAGCCCAGATCCTGGGTTCGATTCCCGTGGAAAGCACTCCACCCATTTAAAATTGTTCACTCGTATTGGGTCTCCTCCCATATGGCAGAGACAATTATTTTTTGCCCAGGGAGTATTGGGGAAAATTAAATAAAATTAAATAAAGGAAAATTAAATTTTTTAATTAATTTTTAAGTTCGGACAAAGTTCGGATTCTTTCTTTTTCAAGGTGACGACGAAATGCTATTTACTTATATGGCAATGTACAACTTGGAAAATTTGAAAGTCAAGTAATGAGCAAATCTTCAAAAACTTATTGCTCCGGTCGTGAATAATGTTTGTGACATAATTGCTTCATGCTAATTTTCCTCTCTCCTTCTATTATTCTCTAAATAATTGGTGCTCTCAACCGTCTGATCCTATACCGAATAAGCGGTAGATTTGGGTTAGTTTGCTGTATATTCTTTATTTTAGCTTGCTGGTGTTTTCCAATTTTCTTGTATTGTGTCCTTCGAGTTCTTCATCTGCTCATTTCAATAAATTTTCCTTTTATCTTCCCAAAAAAAAAAAAATTTTTACCAAAAATATTGTCAGTCCTTTGACAATTTTAATTTATATATTTAACTATATTTTATATATTAGTGTATATATATATATATATATATATATATTATTGATTCTTTAAAAAATATAACTATAAAATCGTCAAGCTTACGACTCATTTTCAAATTAATATTTTTTTTATTTATTATATTTAAAATATGCAACAAAAATTGCATATGTTATTATATTAAAGTACGTACATAATAACAAAAATATTTTATAAGATATTTTCTCTAAAAGAGTTTTTTCGATTTTATTATTTTTATTATTTATAAAATAATTTTTTTGTTTTTTTTTCAATTTTTTCTAAACCTCTTTATTTAATGTTTTGTTTTTTATCAATATCATTTTTGTCAAATAAATATTCTTGTCATTAATTTAAACTCTTTATCGTGATTGGGAATTCTTCCCCACGTCATCATCTTTGGTCTCCAAACTCTATTGTATTTATTTTAATATAAGATTTATCCATTATAAATTAGTATAATTTTAATATTTTATGAATAAATATTTATTTTCAAATGTAACATACAAAATATAAAAAAAATATGCATAAATCAATTTTATCGGTTGAAATGACATTCCGTATCTCCGATTCAAGCGATGCCTAGACGGTTTGAACCGGTTCGGTTATGAAAAAACTTTCTTAAAGCTTCATAATAACAAAAATATTTTATAAGATATTTTCTCTAAAAGATTTTCTTGGATACGTGAGATTTATATAAAGTAATTTATGTGTATTTTCAAATCTTTGCCCTCAGTCTTCTCTTTTCTGTTTATTGCACTTGTAATATATATTCTTGCCCATTAAACATTCACTTGATGTTTCCCACTTTCTTTTGTTGAAATTTTTGGTTTTCATTTGCAAACGGGCGGTAAGACGTTCAAATGTTTAGTATTTATCCATTATATAAAATGACATTCCGTTTGAACTCCAACCATGTAAGTGCATCAATTTAGGGGCAAATCGACACATAACTAAAACTCATTGCCCAATAAGAATGTTTCCTTACTTCAAAGTTGAAACCATATTTATTTGCATCTAAGATGGCGGGTAGTATTTATCCAAAGATGCGTTTGAATCCAACCATGTAAGTGCATTTGGGCATCAATAAGAATTCCAATAGTATGTGTGCATCTTAGGATATCCTTCGAGGATATCCTTCAACGACCCTATCCATTCCTCCAGTATAGCTGGTCCGTCACAGCCATTAAAAGTTGAAGGTTTAAATTTTTTAAATTGTTTTACAACTTGAAATTGATTTGCGGGTTGTTGCGGAGGTTGGGAGTTTTACTAGGCGTTCTGAGCATTCAGAGCTTGAATCAGGGAAGCCAAATTTGTCAAGGTAACATTCTCTACTTGTGGCTGGTTTTCACCTCCAGCATCTTGATTTGGATTAGGGACATTCAGACCCCAGAGCAACGCTGCCAATTCTGCTAATGGGATATTATCCTCATTGCGTTGATGTTGACTCCCTTAGGTTTGATTTTGGTTAGCGCGTTGCGGATCCATTTTATCTATCGTATTAATCATCAACATGATAAGATTTTAACATGCATTTGTGTATTAATATATTAGAAAATTTTCATTCTTCGTACTCTATAACAATATCAACATGTAACATGTATCGTATAACATGTGATCATTTTTTCCACGATCAGTATAAACATTTAATATGAGATTTCATGTACCTTATTGGAGTTGAAATGGTAGTTGGTGGTGTTAGGGTTATACGTGAAAATATGTTTTTACGTAATAACAAACTAATGTACTCTTATTTACTGAATATAAATGTTTTATCACTGTTGCTTTAAATATGAATGAATGTTATTTATTTATTACAAACCGTTCAATATTTGTACATATTAAATTGTAGTTAATGTGGTGATACTCGATCACTGAAGATCACATTAACAGTTCCTTATAAATAAGTACATCTTCACAACCTAGATGGAATTGAACACTCCATTGGTAGAAGTTGAAGTGCAAAGCTCATATTGGTCTGTCATGACCAAGAGATTGCACTAGAGCATTGTGATGCGCTGAAGAGGACCTACAGAGAGGATAAAATTCTTTCGTACTAACTTATGGGATGAAGAATTAGACCTCAGTGGTTGTTGATTTCTTAACCTCTGTCACTTAAATAGGATTGTGTGTAATTAGTATTTATTGCTTTGATCTACGTTGGGTTTAGAATCAGAGAGCGATTCTATACTTTGTATTTTGGGCAATATTATTAATTACAAGACAATTGCTAAGATTTAATACAGAGCAACGTGTGCAAGGAAAGTCTTGTCTGATTTGTCCCCTTGCTGGGCTCAGGAGTTTTATCATACAAATCTTGCAAGTGGATTAAGTTCCGGTATGGATAATAATGTTGAGCTGTCTTTACTCCAAGGAAAAAAATATTAATTAATATAAAGCTTTTCAGTGGCTTAATTAATTAATGGACTAAATAATCTTAAACACGGGAAATAATAACCGGGAGCCATATTATCGTAATATGGATTAAGATGGATAGTGCAATATTAATTTTATAGTGGAGTAAATTAATATTAATGGGCTGAATGATATTGTGGCTCAATATTAGAAATTCAGAACCCATTGGAGGTTCAATCTTAATGTCTGTTAATTGATTTGAAACGTTTACAATATTTATCTTGAGATTATTTATTTCATCTAATTTAACTTTCAACATACTTGGGTATTTAATTTGGATTGATCACCTGGGTTAGATTATTCTTGTATGTGATCTAGTTCATAAATTTGTAATCCGTAATTATTACATATTTATGGCAATTGGTAGCAACTAGTATTTTGCTAGGGTGATTTAAATCGGATTCTTTCGAATCGAGCATGCGTATTCGGGAATTTGTTTGTCCTTTATTCTAGAGTTTAATGCTTTTGACTGGATTAAATTTAGATCGTATCTAGACTGTTCAGTTAAAAAGAATCGTTGGAGAGCTTGTTTCAATTGAATATAATTAAGGGATAAAACCGATAGTCCAGAGCTTGTTGACTACTAAGGGACATTAATTCTAAAGTTAAATAGAGTAAACGTCGATATTAGTTAACAACATTAAAGTCGAGGGATGAATGAACTGTGAATTAGAATGCCTTTTTATTATTGATAATTCTTTATTAGATTAATTGTTATTTTTCTAGTAATTTATTATTAGTAGTTTTAGAAATCCAATCCAAACCCCCCCTTTTTGTGTTACGTGTTTGTCCCTATAAATTCATACAATTAGCATAACAATTATTCTATGTTCCATGTGGATCGACCCCTTGCTTGCCACTACTACGAGTTAGTAAGGTAGAATAGGGTATTTATTTTTTTCGCACCTTGACAGTGCGGTCAAAATTTTGGCGCCGTTGTCGGGGAACGGTGAGAATATTTTTTGTGTTTTTTGTGTGTGATTTGTGGGGACTTATTTTTTTGTTATTTATTTTTAGTATTTTAGTGTCTTAGTTTTTATTTTCTCTCCCCCGTAATCCCTCGTTATTTCGTGTGTCGCCCAACTTTTCTGCAATTTTGACACTGGGTAACCCAGTGTCACTGTAGTAGTGAAATCTTTGCAAGTCATTTTTTGTTCTTTTCTTTTCTTTCTTTTTGTTTCGTTTTTTTTTTTTGTTCGATTTCACGTGCTTCTATATCTCTTATTCAGGTGTCATGGCATTTGAACGAACGTTGAAAGAACTCGCTAACCCACAAACTGTGCATCAATTACTTTGTATAGTTTACCCTTTTGCTGCTAATAATATTGCGCTTAAACCTGGTTTAATACATTTGTTGCCTAAGTTTTATGGTCATGCAGGAGAGGATCCATACATGTACTTGAGGGAATTCCACATGGCGTGTTCTAATATGAGACCTGCGGAGGCGACCGATGAAATGGTCAAACTGAAAGCCTTTCCATTCTCACTGAAGGACTCAGCAAAGGAATGGTTTTACTATTTACCTCCCGCAACGGTCACTACTTGGGATCAAATGGAGCAAGTGTTCTTACAAAGGTACTTCCCAACATCTCGGGTGGCAAGTTTACGCAAAGAAATTTGTGGTGCGAAGCAAGCTCAAGGGGAGACTCTCTACGAGTACTGGGAGCGATTCAAGAAGTTGGTGGCGAGTTGTCCCCAACATCAGATTTCTGAGCATCTCTTGATCCAGTACTTCTACGAGGGTTTGACCAATGCAGACTGTAGTTTGATAGATGCAGCAAGTGGAGGGGACCTAGGTGATAAAACTCCAGAGCAAGCACGAACTCTCATTGCGAATATGGCAGAAAATTCTAAAAAATTTAGCCATCGTGATGCACCATTGAAAATGGTACAAGAGGTAAGTGACTCGTTTATTAATGATAAATTAATTGAGTTAACCTCTTTTGTGAGAAAACTTGTTGCAGGTGGAAATCAAACACAACATGAGAACGTGACACAGTCCCAAGAAGAGGCTAAATTGAACATAAAGAAATTGGAATTCCAAGTGGGTCAATTAGCCACCATAGTCAACCGATTGCAGGTAAAAACCGATGGGAAATTGTCACCCCAACCTGAAATTAATCCCAAAAACGTGAATGTTGTCACAGTGACGAGTGGAAGACAGCTGGAGGAATTCAAAGTGTATATGCCTTCAACAAAAATTGAGGAGAATAAGGAACAAGTTTCGGGCCGATTAGATTGGGTTACCGGTTACCCAAAGCAGAAACAAACAGAAAAACCGATTAATCGAAGTTACCCAGTGTCAAAACTGCTGGAATGAAAGATGAGGTACTCTTCTCCCATTCAATCCCTATTATTCCTAATTCACTTTCATTCTCATGCAGGTTGAAGTAGTGAAAGAGGTCATCAAAGAACATTTGGCAGTTGACGTATTCCAGATGAGTGAGGTTTATGTACCCCTATTTGAGCCGATGAAGCAAATTTTGGGATATGTTATGTTCTTAAGGGAGCTACTCGCCAACTACTGAAGGCTTATTGGGAAAGAAAATATCTTGATGGGAGGAAGCACTATTCGTCACTATAAATTGGCATTTGATAGAAAGGACTACTTCACTCATATCACGTGAAAAAAAGGATGTTGGTCATCGAGCTAAAAGACGTTAAACAAAAGCGCTCTACTGGAGGCAACCCGTATTTTTTTTCTCTTTTCTCTTTTTGTTTTGGTTTTCTTCTTCGTATGTCTTTCTTAATTTGGTTGCAGGTTCTAGTGCTTGAAGTGAATGAGAATGGTGGATTGCTAGTAGCGCCCTACACTCATTCGTTTGTCCGGTGATACTCTTTCTCTTATCTTGTCCTTTCTTCCTTGTGTATATTTATTTTTGTTGCTTGTGGACAAGCAACATATTAAGTGTGGGGGGAGAGGCATTGATATATTTTTAGTTGTGCATGGAGAAGTTGAGTCACGGATGATGAGTCGAGTGTTATTTGTATATGAATGTGATATTATTGCTTGGTAGTACATTGTGGAGTTCTGGTTAAATTTACTTTGATTAGTGCATGTGGATGTTGTGAGTAGATGAAGGTTTCATGAGAGGGTCCGTTTGAGTTTATGATAGTAAATTGGTGAATTGATGAATAATGGTCCTAAGTTGTGCTTCGATCCCTTGTAATTAAAGTAATCTAATTAGGTTGCTTAGATAAATGACGCATTCGTAGTATACCCCTTAAGGTTGGAAAAAAAATCATAAATTGATGTGGTATGGAGAAAAATGAGCTTAGTTGAAGAATTGTGTAACAAACAAAAAGTCGGTACAACTGCCCATTTTTAGGGGCTCGGAAAAAAAAAAGAATTCGAGCTAAAACCTAACAATGGAGTGAAGTTGCAGTTTTGCGTTTGGAAAAAAAAAGGTGCTGAGACAGCTGCCTGCTTTCGGGGGTTTAACGTTTCAAAGTCGGATACAATTAGAACTAAAACCCGACAAGTAGAGTGGTGCGTTGCAGACCTTAGAGAAAAAAAATAAGGAGATAGGGGATGCACTAAAATGCGGAGTTTGTTTGAGTTGTCTATTTTAGATGAAACAAATTGTAAGGGAGTCGAAGTATGGTAAGGGGTTTGACAAGTCAATGAATTGAGGATCCATCATAGATGGTTTTGGGAACTTGAGTGGAATCTTTCAAAAGTTCACAATTTGTAATTGCATTGATCTTAGTCCGGGATTTCATAAGTTGCTACTCTGCTTTAGTGTCACGTTTTGTGTGTAGAGAAGACTTGAGTGAATTGCTTAGCTTCTTCATTGCTAATTTATTTATGTTGTTTTACTTGAGGACAAGTAAAGATTTAAGTGTGGGGGTATTTGGTAAGTAGTAAATTATGCATATTTTTAATATATTAGAGTACAATTTATTGGACTCGTTTGTATTAAGATGACATAATTAATTACTTATGTGTGTTTTGATGATATTATTCCATGCTTGATCTATTTCTTGTATTTTTGGTGAATTTCAGGTATTTTTAGTACTTTTTGATAAAACTCAAGACATATCGAATTAACTCAATTAATTAGAGCCCGAAACTTATTTTATTAATTATGGACCATGGTTGTGATTACATGGGCACCGACCAATCTCAAGAATAAGGCAAAATAGGGCCCATGATCAAAGCCCATGATAATTAAGTTCGTGACCTACTGTGCTATTTAAGAGAGGAATGATATTGTGGACGCAACACACAGAGGCTGCAGGGAGATTCACGGAGCAACAGCAGCTTAGGATTGAAGATGCTTGCAACCATGTGTAGTTAGTATTTTTTATTTCAATTTAAGGAATTTTTGAACTCATATTTTAATGTATGTTAATTGATTTGAAACGTTTACAATATTTATATTGAGATTATTTATTTCATCTAATTTAACTTTTAACATACTTGGGTATTTAATTTTGATTGATCACCTAGGTTAGATTATTTTTATATGTCTGCTAGTTCATAAATTTGTAATCCGTAATTGTTACAGATTTATGACAATTGGTAGTAACTAGTATTTTGCTTGGGTGATTTAAATCGAATTCTTTCGAATCGAGCTTGCGTCTTTGGGAATTTGTTTGTCCTTTATCCTAGAGTTTAATGTTTTTGACTGAATTAAATTTGGATCGTATCTAGACTGTTCAGTTAAAAAGAATCGTTTGAGAGTTTGTTTCAATTGAATATAATTAAGGGATAAAACCGGTAGTCAGAGCTTGTTGACTACTGAGGGACATTAATCCTAAAGTTAAATAGAGTAAACGGCGTTGTCAGTTAACAACATTAAAGTCGAGGGATTAATGAACTGTGAATTAGAATGTCTTTTTATTATTAATAATTCTTTATTAAATTAATTGTTATTTTCCTAGTAGTTTATTATTAGTAGTTTTAGAAATCCAATCCAACACCCTCCCACCCCCCTTGTGTTACGTGTTTGTCCATATAAATTCATACAATTAGAATAACAATTATTCTACGTTCCCTGTGGATCGACTCCTTGCTTGCCACTACTATGAGTTAGTAATATAGAACATGGTATTTATTTTTTTGCGCACCTCGACAGTGCGGTCAGTATTTGCTAATTGAATTAATAGGTTAATTCATGTTATAAATAATTGTTCAATTTAAATTTGTATTTAATTGCACCTCGAATAGATACGGGTACACTATTCCCCAACAGGTGGTGGATATCATGATGTATGCAATATTTAAATTCTTTTAGGAAAAATATTTTTCTTAAACTAAAAATAAAGGGATTTTATTTTGGCAAGTCTACAAGAACATAAACCTTGCTCTGGTATCAACTGTAACGATCCAATTTTTCATAGACTTTTTAAAGACATATTTAAATTAATAATTTAGTAAAAATACATGTAATTATATAAAATTTATGGAGAAATTATATAAATAAATATGCACTCAATATCAAGCTCCTTAATTAAATTAAACTTTCAGCAAATAAAATTCAAAACTCGTTTGAAAGAGATATGAAAACGCCTAAAATGAAAGAAGTTCAATAAATAATAATATAAAATTCTCAAATAGCATGTAATCCACCTCCACCTTCCTCCACTGCGGTCCTTTAATCTGTAAAATGTTAAATGCATGGAAAGAGGAAACCAAGAAGAGCTCAATAAGGTTAAAAAGAAACCCACTTGATCTTATTATGCAGGCTGGGAGAGTTTCAATTGTCTGAGCATGTTTAATCATTAGTTTGAGTGAACTTTATTGTATCCGACATTTTTGGGGTATTTCTCATACCCAATGATTAATGATATATCTTTTTTTTGGATAAAAAAAAAAAAGAACTCAATGAGGTCACATTGTCCAAACTAAATATAAGGTATGAACAAAATAAATACTCACAAACAATTCATGTCAATCCCAAGCACACATGTATAAACTTTTCATCATGTTCATTAATTTAGGTTATATGGTTTTCTTAAGGATTTCTTGTCAATTCCACTAAGTCCCCCTCAAAGATTTCTTTTCAGTCCCGAGTTCTTGTGTTTTGCATAAATTTTACTTATGATAAATATCATTCATTCATGACATATTATGTCATGTGTAGATAAACAAATTATTCATACAAAATATTCAATAAAAGCAAAGTAAACTACACCTTAAATTTTGATGTCGTGGGTGCAAGTAATGCGAGGAAATATTTTTTCCAAACACCTAAAATAATTAAATAATAAATCTTAAAACTATTAATTTAAATAATAAAATTTTATGGAATGAAAACAAATGACAACCCTTTTCTTTTGATACTAATACATGTTTGGGGGTAATCCTTTTCTTTTGAAATTGATTGGAATGGAAACAGGACATTATGCTTCTTAGAAAGAAAAAAAAATAGGACACATTAAAACTCCAAAATCTATTTAGGAATTGTAAATAATTTTGCTTCATAGATTTTTATTTTTTTTTTAATAAATAAGAGTTGGTGGCCTATTTTTGAAATCCACATCAAAATAAAATAAAATTTGGGAACGCATGAGAAAACAAAATTTGAGCTTTTATCAAACCATTTGGCCTACTTAAAAAAAAAATAAGAAATTGAATAAATTTGAAAGGTTAAGATAAAGAAATGAGAAAATTAGTCTTAGTTACAAAAATTCCTTTGACCTTACTCTTAGATACAAATTGCTTTTTCAAAATTACTACTATGTGCAAAACACCAATCAAAAAACATAAATATCATTCTCTCGTTAAATTTATTCCCCCATTCAAATCCCACCTAAAAAAATTATCTCCACTCTCTCTAAAAACCCTAATCGCAGCTGCTCTCAAAATCCTCTCCCTCTCTCTAATTAAGAAAAATGTCGCTTGCTCTCACTCTCTCTCTCAAATCGCCGCCGCAGCCGCAGCGGCGGCTACCATTCCCACGCCACGACCACCCTCCACCTTCCGCATCCGCGACCCTAACACCCAAAACGAGAACGTCGCCCCCACCCCACCAAAACCAGAACGGCGGCGCCACCCACCCCACCAAAACCAGAACGACGGCGCCACCCACCTCCACACTCGCGGCGCCGCCCAATCTCCACCTCCGCCGCCTTAAACCACACAGAAATCCCGCCCCCCCCAAGAATCTAGTCCCTCCACTCCGGCGACGCGACCTCGACGGCTAACACCCCAAGGCGACGCGACATTGACGGCCAAAACCTGTTTGTTGGATTGCAAATTGGTTTCGTAGATTTGAGTTTATGAATATAACAGGTTTTGAATTGGGGATATTTTGAATTTAGCAGGTTTAAATTGCAAATTAGGGATAGTTTGAATAGGGTCTGCAAATTGGTTCATGAATTTGAGTCTGCAAATTCGTGTTTGATGCTAATTGATTTATGCAGACTCAGATTGGTTGAAAAATAAATTATCCTTAATTCATGGTTCATGAATTTAGTCTGCAAATTGTTGAAAATTTTGAGCCTGTAATTTGTTGTTTGATGGGTTTGGAGGATGAAGTTTGTTAGATCTGATTTTTTTGGGGGATGGAGGATGAGATGTTCATAAATACATGAACATGTTCATGAATTTGATGAACTTATTCATGTTTGTTCATGTTTTTTGTAGTCGAAATAATGACGATAATATGTAATTTGAGATTATTTTAGAGGATGATATGTAAATTTTTGGAATTTCACATTTCTCCAAGTTTCGGGCCGAGAGGCGATCAAAATTACATTTCGCCTTCTTCAATTTCACCAGGTTCCGTTGTATTTCATTAATTTTGTTAACCTATAATTTTGATTTTCGTCGTTTCTCGGAAATGCATGTGTATCGCCCTTTTGATTTCTTTCATGAACTGCAAATGGTTGAATGTTTGATCTAATTTACTCAATTCTTAAGCTACTTTTCATTTGTATGATAATGGATGTCTCTAATTTGTGTTTATGAATATGTAATATCGAAATTTTAGGGAATATTACTGTGTTTGTTTGATTGAAGAAAAATTGAAGAAAAGGAAGAGAGAGATTTTAGAAAAAAAAAGGACGGTTGATTGGACTGATTTGGGAAAAAAATGAAGAAAGGAAGAGAGAGAGGAAGAAAATGACCGAATAATAAATAAAGATAGAAGGGTCATTCTAGTGCCTATTTTGAACCTATAACTAATTAAGAAATTTTTTTTGTACCTACTAGTACTTGGTCTTTGAATTTTGCACCTCTAACTAATTTACTCTAAAGAAATTGATACTTCTCGACTAAAGAAGAACGAGGAGACTCACGACTGCTTTTGATCCAGAAAATTCAGCTCAAATTTTATGATGAAAAATATTTTCTGTGATTTTCTTTGTAAAAATTGATCGAGTATTATAAAAGGAGAAATATATTTTAAGAGGAGAAATATATAGAATTAAGGGTTATCTAAGACTCGTGGGTTTTTTTTAAAGAGTCGGTCTCTCATATGCGCAGATTGCATAAAGATTATTCATATAAGATTTTAGAAGACGACTATACAAAACAAAAATATATTAATTATTCCATACGTAAGCGTGTAACTATGTTTCCATATTAATAGTTACATTTTTTCAGATAAATAAGTCGCGATTTTTTCAAAGATAACAAGTCAAGACGCTTCTAAAATGCACTACGAAGATATAATGCGTCCGGGTGTGTGCATACAAGACCTAGCCTTCTTTAAATCCTTCAAAAATTAATTTTAAGATACTTGGGGATTGTTGTGCTCAGATATATCACACGTCAGCATCACCAAATTTATCACACGTCCGCGGGGATTTAATTATCACATTTCATTGAGGTCCCACCGAGACCACGTGATTTGTCGAGCTTACGTGATTGTTTTGTCATGCTTTACGCATATGTTTTGTCATGCTTTTGTCGTGCTTAACGACTTGTCGTCGTGCTTTATCGATTTGTCGTGCTTAACGATTTGTCGTGCTTATGATTTGTCGTCTTTGGTCCTCTTTATATAAAGGACCTCGCGATTCATTGTAAAGGACACACCTTTGGAATGTTTCCCATTCCACTTATATACCTACACCCACATTTCAGGGGAAGAACTACGGTTCTTCCCGCAGTTGTTCTTGTTCGATTAATCATTTTGTTTGTGAGTTGTTACCAAATTAGCCACATAATACTCTCGATAAAAAACGACGCCAACAACAATTGGCGCTAGAAGAGAGGTCAATTGAAAAAAATTCGTGAAGAACAACGTCGAATTTTGGAATCCAAACCGAAAAAATCACAAGAACACAACCCGGAAAAATTCTCAATTTCATTCTTATTTTCATCATCATCCTCAATACACAAATCAAAAAAAACAAAAAAAAAATATTGGGATGCAGATACAGATTTAACAGAGGAGAAGGAGGGTTCCTCTGGCAGACGCACATGCAAGACCACCCCACCGTCGTTGCCCTCGGCTCATGTCAGATCACCAGAATCCTTCATCCAAAACCAAAACCCCAACATCCAAAAATCAAAAACCCCATACACATCCATCCAGATATACATACACATATACATACAAAAAAAAAAAAAGGAAAAAAAAAAAGAAATGGGGAAGATGAAGGCATAAGTCGTTTTCACCTCCGCCGCCTTCAGCGTCGTCATGACCCACGGCACCAGACGACGCCGGCGCCGCTTTACTCTCATTGTTGATGCGCTCTCTCCGAATCCATAGAATCTCGTGACGCTTCACCCCAGCCTCACTGTCAAGATAACACCGCCGCTACTCTCATGGCGAATCAATTCCACGATGCCACCTTATACCACCGGCGATCATTTAAATACCAATAGCAGAGACCCAAATGATGCCGCTTAACACCTGTATTCGCCTTGCATCTCTCGTACTCCCGGCTTCGGCCTTCGTAAATACGGTAGCGACCCATTCCGAAATCAGCTACTGATAAGCAGACGTGGCGCCTTGTTCATCTCCCCCGGTGCTTCGATTCTGTAGCTCAACGCCGCCTCAACTCCATGCCAACAAACCCGGCCACGCCGCCGCTTCCGCTGAAACTTGATTTCGTCACGCCGTCGATGGAAAGACTCATGGTCTTGCGTGTCGCCCACGAGGAATAAGAACAAAGGGGTTTTTGATCGATCTTATACTCATTTGGGCTTGAGCAAGAGATTGGGCGAAGTAATTCGGAGATTGGGCGAATAATTTGAGTTTGTAGGTTAATATGGGGCTAAATTTAGGCCGGGCAAGAGTTGGGGCCCGTTCGGTGAAGTAAGTTATGCGGGTTGGGCTCTTATATCAAATTTTTGGGCGAGGATAAAATAGTTGAAATTTGGGGGTTTTAGTTTGGGTTTAATACCCATTATATGGGCTCGAGCAATTCTTGGTTTTGAAATTTGAAGTTTTTGACTTCAAAGTTGGGCCCAAGTTTAATATTGGCCCCGATTGGGCTGGTAGGTGGTGGATATTTGGGCTGAAATTCGTTGGTTTTTATTTGGGCCCGATTATTTTTTTCGCCCGAAAAAAAAAAAAAAAATCGCGCCAGATTCGGGAGAAGAAAGTTAGACGCGAGCACCCTGAGTCTCATGAGCTACTCAAAGAATCTACGGGTAGTCCTTTTACCCACCCCACCTGATTTATTATATTTATGTCCTCGTGGCTTTTCATTCTTTCGTTTATTATCATTTAATTTGGCGGTGGTTCTTGAAGAGGTCGACAAAAGCGGACGACCGAACAAAGACGAACGAGCCAGTGTCTATGTTTCACCGATTTAACGAGTTAGATTTCGATTCCCGCAAAAAAAAAATGAGTAATGGGTACGCAGCAACAAGATAAGACGACTAGTACTTACAGATACCAGAAGACGGAGGGTGACGAAAGCGGGTCGCAGTTTAAATAAGATGGTTCGAGTAATGGCGTGATCGCGACCTAAATAAGACGATCACGCGACCAAAAAGCGGGGGTTCATAAAGTAACCCATCCGGTCGCACCTAAATAAGACGATCAACCGACAGAACGCTAATAAGACAATCAAAAACGAAAGAAGTCGAGCGGACATAGTAAACCTAATGTTCAAATCATTGGGAAGAAAATGGGCACTACCGCCAAATTACAAAAAGCCACTTTGACGATTATGCCGCTTATTCGGCAAGAAGTTATACCGCTTTCTGACGACGATTATGCCCGCTTATTCGGCAAGAAGTTATACCGCTTTTCGGCGACGATTATGCCCGCTTATTCGGCGCCGGGTAATACCGCTTTTTTCGGCGATATGCCCGCTTACTGGCGCTGGGTAATACCGCTTTTAGGCGACGATAGATTATGCCTTATTCGGGCGCTGGGTAAATACTTTTGGCGACGATATGTCCGCTTATTCGGCGCTGGGTACACCGGGCGACGATTATGCCTTTACTGGCGTTTGGTAATACCGCTTTTAGGGCGACGATACGACGCTTACAAGGCCGGGTAATACCGGCGTCAGTATTATGTTCACTATTGGCCTTGAAATTTATCTAACCTTCTGTGGCGATTATGCACTTTATTAGTGAAATATCGCTATGCGGCGGCGATTATACCCCACTTTATTGGTAGCCTTATCTGCGCCGTTAAAGCTGACGATTATATCCTGCTGGTAATGGCAATCTCCCCAGCCTTTTAGGCGATTATCTGGCCTGTTCGTATTTGCTTAATCTGGCCTTTTCCGGAGGCGATTATGCCTTTACTCGTGACGGCAATCTGGCAGCACAAATGGCGGCGATCGTCGGTTTCCTTATCGCGCACCGGCGGCGATTATGCCGACCGGCCAATCTGCGCCGGCGATTGACCCGCCTCGCCGGCGTCGGCTTTCCGCTAATCGGCGTGTCTATCCGCCCGTTTTAGCGAAGCATTCTCCGCGCTTCTGGCGATGAAGATCGTCGGCTTTCGCGGCGATGACCGGCCCGCCTCGCCGGCGTCGGCTTTCCGCTAATTCGGCGATGTCCAGTCCGCCGTTTTAGCGAAGCATTCTCGCCGGCGGTGATGAAGATCGTCGGCCGGCTGGCGGCGCCGGCCACCGGCGTCGGCTTTCCGCTAATTCAGCGATGTCGATCCGCCCGGCAGCATTCTCCGCCTTCCGGCGATGAGATCGTCGGCTTTCGCAGCGATGACCAGCCCGCCTCCTCGGCGTCGGCTTTCCGCTAATTCGGCGATGTCCAGTCCGCCGTTTTTAGCGAAGCATTCTCCGCCTTCTCGGCGATGAGATCGTCGGCTTTTCGCGGCGGCGCCGGCCCGCCTCGGCGTCGGCTTTCCGTGGTCGGCGATGTCGATCGCCGTTTTAGCGAAGCATTCTCCCGCCTTCACCGGCGATGAGATCGTCGGCTTCGCGGCGGCAACCAGCCCGCCTCCGGCGTCGGCTTTCGCTAACTTCGGCGATGTCGATCCGCGTTTTTAGCTGGCATTCTCCGCCTTCTCGGCGATGAGATCGCATCGGCTTCGCGGCGGCAACCAGCCGCCTATACCGGCGTCGGCTTTCCCGCTTCTTCAGCGATGTCGATCCGCCCGTTTTAGCGAAAACATTCTCGCCGCCCCTCGGCGATGAGATCGTCGCTTTGGCGGCGACCACCCGCCTCTCGGCGTCGGCTTTCGCTAATTGGCGATATCCGATCGCCCGTTTTAGCGGCATTCTCCGCGCTTCGGCGATGAGATCGTCGGCTTTTCGCGGCGGCGACCGGCCCCGCCTCCTCGGCGATAGAATCGTCGGCTTACAGCGGCACCCGGCCCGCCTCGCCGGCGTCGGCTTTCCGCTAATTCGGCGATGTCGATCCGCCATTTAAGCGAAAGCATTCTCCGCCTACCGGCGATGAGATCGTCGGCGTTTTCGCGGCATTCTGACGACCGGCCGCCTCCGGCGGCGACGACCCCTTTCGGCTAATTCGGCGATGTCGATCATGAATTTTAGCGAAGCATTCTCCGCCTTCTCGCGTGAGATCGTCGGCTTTTCGCGGCGGCGACGGCCCGTATCCTCGTCGGCTTTACGCTAATTGGCGATGTCGATCGCGTTTTAAGCAACATTCTCGCCTTCTCGGCGATGAGATCGTCGCTTCGCGGAAGCGACGACCACGCCTCCTCGGCGTCGGCTTTTCGCTAACTTCGGTGATGTCGGTCGCCATTTTAGCGAAGCATTCTCCGCCTTCCGGCGTGAGATCGTCGGCTTTTCGCGTGGCGACCAGCGCCCCCCTCCTCGGCGTCGGCTTCCTGCTAACTTCGGCGATGTCGATCCGCCGTTTTGTGGCGTTCTCTGCCTTCCTGGCGATGAGATCATCGGCTCCCAATGACGACGACCGCCGCCTCCTCGGCGTCGAACTTCCTAACTTCGGCGATGTCGATCGCCGTTTTAGCGAAGTATTCTCCGCCTTCTCGGCGATGAGATGTTGGCTCATTGATTCGGCGTGACCGGTCCGCCTCTATCAGCATTAACCTGCTTGCCTTCATCGACTTTGGCTTTCTCATGAGACCACGGTCGGTCGGGCGATTTATGCGGGGTAAAGGTCATGGCTTTCTTCGTAAGTAAGTGGTGACGGCGGCAAATTTACTCCTATAAATCGCACAGACGATCTGGACAGAGGAGAGTCGCAAACTGCTCGACCATAAGTGGTCGACGACGAGCGCAAACTCTCCTAGCTCCCTCAAGCATCTCTAGCTCTCTCACGAGCCATCTCAGAAGACCTGCTCATCTCGAGTAGGATCCCATCTAGCTCTCTAACGAGCCATCTCAGAAGACCTACTCATCTCGAGTAGGATCCCATCTAGCTCTCTAACGAGCCATCTCAGAAGACCTGCTCATCTCGAGTAGGATCCCATCCGGCTTTCTCTGACGAGCCACTTTCGAAAAACCATTTTCCCACAGGCATGAAAAGACTTCAGATAACAGGGGCTCTCCCCAAAGCACGAAAGCCTGAGAAAAGACTCACAAAGGGCTCCAAAAGCACGAAAGACAAAAAAAGACTTCAGACAACTGTGGGCTCCCCCAAAGCACGAAAGCATAGAAAAGACTCGCATAACAGGGCTCTCCTCTAAATACGAAAGACGTAAAAGACTCAGACGGAGGGCTCTCTCGGCATCTGAGCTGAAAAAAAAGACTTCAGATCTGTGGGGCTCTCTCGAAATCTGAGTACGAAAAAGACTTCGATAATGGGGTTCGCCTCGGGCACGAAACCACAGATTAGATCGTCGACGATCGGGAAGAAGGATTCAGACATCCTGAAGACTCAGACAAACTGGAGGGTCAAGATGCTCAATCTTTCGTACATATCGCCGAGGGCTCGCGAGACATCGAACGATCAAGATCTCATCGACACCGAGCAAGCCCTGAGGCAAACAATGCGACCGCAGATGCATAAAAAGATAAAACTGGTCGAGACATTAAACAAGATCAAGCTCGAACAACGCCACGGCCCGATCTTGGGGGCTATTGTTGTGCTCAGATATATCACACGTCAGCATCACCAGATTTATCACACGTCAGCAGGACGAATTATCACATTTCAGCAGGTCCCACCGAGACCAGCAGGTCCCACCGAGACCACGTGATTTGTCGTGCTTACGCATATGTTTTGTCATGCTTTATGCACATGACTTGTCGGCTTATCGATTTGTCGTTTTAACGACTGTCGTCGTTTATTGATTTGTCGTGCTTAACGATTTGTCGTGCTTATGATTTGTCGTCTTTGGTCCTCTTTTATATAAAGGACCTCCACAGTTCATTGTAAAGGACACACCTTTGGAATGTTTCCCATTCCACTTATATACCTACACCCACATTTCAGGGAAGAACTACGGTTCTTCCCGCAGTGTTCTTGTTCGATTAATCATTTTGTTTGTGAGTTGTTACCAAATTAGCCACATAATACTCTCGATAAAAAACGACTCGCAACAGGGATAAAGACTCAAGAGAAAAATGTGTAAAATATAATTTTTATATTTATTTATAAATCTTCATTTAAAAACACATGAAATATCTTGTAGGTCAGAATTATAGTTTTAGTAATTAAAATAACTTGAAATTGGGGGGTGTTACAATATAAATAGAAATTTTATAGAAAATGTAACACATCATGCATAATCAGGGGGTAGACACGAGTTAGTATATTTAAGGAAAACACAATACAACATCAAAAAAATCTTTATTAGTATATAAGGGATTATAAAAATATGACAATTTATATATAATTAAAGAGAAAACTACGCGTTAATAAATAATAAAAGAAGACAACGCATTTAAAAAAAACTCTCAATTAATATATTTAAGTAGTTTTGCACTAAAGCCAACAGAGATGGAGAAATATAACAAAATCACAATAATTGAGGATAACTGAACCTCCATATGGACCAAAATATAAGGACCATTTTTTTCACTTTTATATTCCTACATAACAACCAAACCCAATTATTACCTATCTACCGAATGCGTAGATAGAGTGCTGGGCTCTAAATTAGTCATCCCACATTTAGACACATGTGCTCTAAAGGGAGACAACAACCTTCTATTATTACCACAACTTTGAATTTTCAGAGAAATACAAAAAAAAAAAAAAAGATATATTTTTATGGGACATAAATTGTACATTATCAGATAAAATAAGACTACATCGACGAAAAGGTAAATTATGGGACGAAATCTATTTATGGTCAAAATTATGACAACATTTGTGGTTTAAACTCATGAATTGTGTAACTTAATTTAAGTTGTTAGAGCACCACAAGTATTCCGTAAAATTATGAGTTTGAACCATCATTTAATTTTTTAAAAAAAGTAAAAGGCATTTCTAATAGATATAAATTTAATTAATGAATATGTCAAATGAAAATAAATTATATTATAAATTTTAAAAAATATATTTTTATATATACAATATGAATGTCAATTTATATATTTAAAAGCCAAAAATTAAAAAGTTATTTTGAAAATATGTAAACTAAAAAAATCTATTTTAAAAATATATTTTTGATGGAAAGATTGTAACTTTCTATATGCACCCTCATATTCATTTTAAGGCTAAGTATTGTATGCACCCGGGTGCACCGTGCACTCATGGTACATTTTAGAAGCATGCAACTTGTTATGCTGAAAAGTGCAACTTATTTATACAAAAAAGTGTCACTGTTAATATGGGAACATAATTGCATGCTTCTATTTAGAATAGTTGCATGTTTCTATTTTGTATAATTGCATGCTTCTAAAATGCATTATGAGTGCACGGTGCACCAGAGTGCACATGAGACCCACTCCATTTTAAAGGATGTTTTGACTATTCACTTAATTTGTAAATTAAATTATATTTTTCACTTTTCAACGTAAATTAGTTAGATTTCTTCTTAAACTATCCTCAAAGTTATTAAGATGGTGAGAAAGATGAACTGTTTTAATGAAGAAGATAAACATTTGTCAATTACACAGTATGATGTCTAAATTTTTTTCTTAATATATTTGTATTGTTCTAAAGCGATATATATTTTGAATAGGGATGATCTATAACAAATTAATTATTATGTTTGTAAATACTTCAATTAAATGTAAGTGATGTTTTAGAGTTTGTTTATGAAATTAAAATGAGTGCATAATGACAAACACGCTCTTCATTAATTATCTTTACTAATTACTAAAGATAAATTTAAAATTGTGAAAGAATTTTGGGTTTGTTACAGTCTTACAGAGATAAAGGAGAAAAAATATTTTTTTAAATATTAAATTATTAAAAAGAAAAATAATACTCCCTCCGTCCCCCCAAAATATGCTCAGAGGAATAAAACAGGTTTTACGGAAAGGTAAATTAAGTACATTTATAAATAACATAATTGAATGTGAGTAAAGTATAATGATAACTTGAGTAATTAAGTGATTATTGGATTATAAACATGAAAAATATTATATTCATAGACGTACTTAATCTATCTTTTCGTAAAACTTGTTTCAACCATCTGAGGAGAATACTTCTGGAACGGAGAGAGTATTACCTCAAGACATTGTTCGTTCTTAATAGGAGTTGTCAACTGAATACTAACCGATTTCTGCAGATGCAATTATTACGTTAGTGAGACATCTCCACCGGCTTGTCACACTATATATTTGAATGCACATTGCAAACTCAAATGATTCAATATGTGAAATCTAAATCGAGTCATATGCCTGCAAAATAGTACATTCAAAATACACACACATAGTCAAACACTAAATTCTGATATATACTCACTCAACATAAAATGCACTAAAATACAATAACAAAAGTAACAAAACATACAAAAAACATAACCATGTAGCCAAAACTCGATAGGTCGAATGCTTGTGCACATTTGGTCCCACAAAGACAATTTGAAGTTTTATAATGGCCTCAATACTACTTTAACTATGAATTTAAGACCCAAAAAGTTTTTTCTATCAATTGAAATTTAAAAGAGATAGAAAACTATCATTGAGACATGAATGGTAAAATTATTTTCTTCGTCCCATTTAACGTTGTATATTGTATTTATTAGAACATCTCATAACTTTTTGAATAGTAAAAAGGAAAACTTCTCATTAAACTTCACTATCATAATATTCACATATTTACAAAAATATCATTATTTTTTATATTACATATACACTCAATCAAATTATTTTATTTATTTTATATATAAAATTACCCCCAACACTCTATTCATTATATTTTTTTCAACTACGTGCTCAAAAGTCTCGACAATGTGTCGTGGGACAAATATAGTATCAATTTGGGGCTCACACAAATTAAGATCATGTTTGACATCTTATACTTTTTAATTACCCAATTATAATTTTACAAATCATAATTTAAAAAATATTAAAATATTTAATGTTTATAAATATATAAGAATATGAATAATACGATGTCAAACATGATTTATATATTTTTGAGTCCTGAATTGATAATTTTTATCTTTCAAGTCTTAAATTGACAGTCCGCTCGGTTTGAGGTAATGGAAGTGAGTAATAGAAATTATTCTTATTAATATTGTTGGGTAGTTTTGATGTGTCCATAATAGGAATAGAAATATTGAAGGGCGCATCTACTCACACCCACAAAATTACTAAGTACACCTATTACTAAATTAACCCACCACAATTTTTATTTATTCTTTAACTTTTCTTAGTACACCTTTAAAAGATTACAACTATAACCTTAATACAATTTAACACACCCACCAAATTAAAATACAATTTTTGGATTAAGAAAAAACCCTATTCGACACCCCACCCCACATCTCAATTCGACGACAGAGCCGTTCGCCCGGCGTTTCTGGGTTTTGGCTAGAGTTGGATCTTGATAGCATGAGAGCTGATAAAATTTTAAATCGTAATTGATATTCAGGAGGTCAAAGATGGTCAACCAGCAAGTTGTAATGGGGAAGGCAGCACACTGGCCTTTAGGTGGCATTTTATTAACACAATTCATGGAAGTTGATGATCTAACTTATTCTTGTTCTTCTATTTTCAGTTTCATAGCCAATGTCTGGTTTCAATTATCAAGATGAGCAAGTAAAATACCAAAGCGTGTTTCTGTTACTTTTTGAATTGTTTCTGATTATAGTTTTAAAATTAAAATGATTAATATACATTGATAATATATTTATGTGTGCTGCAAATTATGAAGAAAGAAGATAAACTTACCGTTTATACTTGGTGATTTTTGATCGTCCATATTCCTTCTTGAAGAAAACTTAGGATTTAGGGTTTTTTTTTTTTGGTACGGAAATATAAAAAGAAGAAGATAGCGTGATTTTTTTTATTTGTGTTAGATGGGCTTTTTAACGTGGGGTTAAAAGAAGTGGGTGGTTTACCAAATTTAATATTTTTATTTTAATACAAAGGGTATAATAGTATTTTTCATTAAGGTTATTTTTGTAAAATAAAAAAGTGGGCGTACTTAGTAATTTTGTGGGTGAGAGTAGTTGCGCCCAATATGTAATTGATTATCCTACTTTCATCACTCACTCAACCCACCTTACATGATACTACCTCCGTTCCAAACTCGATTGCCACATTATTGTGTGCTCGGGTTTAAAGAAAAAGTGATAAAGTGTTGGGGTAGAAAGAGTTGTTTATTAATAATTTATGTGATAAAGTGATAAAGTGATGGGTAGTTGGGGTTAAAAAGAGTTGTTTATTAGTATTTTATGTGATAAAGTGATTAAGTGGATATTTTCATTTAAGGAAAGTGATAATCAAGTATGGGTCGCCCGAAACGGAAATGTGGCAATCGAGTTTGGGACGGAGTGAGTACCGATTGTTGACTTTAATAATGCAATCAATAATTCCTTATTGATTGTCCTTTCAATAATACTCATTATAATTATCATTCCCTATTTATACTAAGTGAGTGTGATATTTTTCTATTTGTCAAGTCCCTAGCCAATTGGGAAAAGAAAAAATGAAAAAAAAAAAATTCTATGCCCTAATTGACAATATTCCAATCAATTTCACATCGAATGGCAAATTAGTAAAAAGAGAGTCCAGTCCCCCAATTTAACCGGTCTACTTTCCGAAGTAGCTTCCACATCTCATTCTAACTAATCCAACAACTCACACCCATAAATCCCTCAATTTTCCCCCAGTTGCCATTTTATGGCTTTCCCACATGAATTCCACCCCGCCAAACACGCCCTCCCCTTTCTCCTTCTCCTTCTCACCCTCTCCCTCTGCAACTCCTCCTCCATCCACGACCTCCTCAAATCCATGGGCCTGCCGCCGGGCATCCTCCCAAAAGAGGTCAAATCCTACAATTTCTCCGCCTCGGGCCTCCTCCAGGTCTACCTGTACGGCCCGTGCCTCACCAAATTCGACACCATGGCCCTCTACGACAGCGAGCTCCGCGCTAATCTCACCTACGGCAGCCTCACCGCCGTCGAAGGTCTCTCGCAGGAGGAGCTCTTTCTATGGCTCCCCGTAAAAGACATAATCGTCGACGATCCGAGTTCGGGCCTGATTCTAATCGACATCGGGCTTGCGCACAAACAGCTTTCGCTATCTCTATTCGAAGATCCGCCCGATTGCAGCTCCAGAACCAACAGTTAGTAGCTTCTCTCTGTTTTCAGGTTTGATTAATCGCTGGATTTTGAGAAATTATAAATTTGAATGACAAACTTTTTTGCTAATTACTTGTGTTTTTTTGGGTATTTTTTTAATGGCGCAGTAGGTAGGTTAGTATTTACCGGAGTCTGAGGTGATTTGAAATAGCAGAGAATTTTATTTTATTTTGTGTACTCTTTTACCCTCTTTTTCTGTGCTACTAGTATTAAATTAAACCAATGTATATATATATTTGTACTTTTATTTTGACAAGAATGCATATATGTTCTAAAAAAAAAAAAGACAAGAATGCATATATATTTAAAAAAATATTCAATCCGTCCAAAAAAAAAATAGGTATATAATTATTTTCACATAGATAAATAAATGAAAGTTATTATAATTAAAACATTAAAAAAAAAATTGTTTTTCCATTTTGCCTTTATTTAGTAGTACCTAAATGTTAATTTGAAAAGAAATAAGATACATTAAATAAAAAGAAATGGGAAATAAATTATTAGTGATATTACTTTTTTTATCGTGTTTTAGCGAGCAAGTTGTTTATTACTTTCTTCTTTTTTATTTACATGTCGTTTTAGTCTTTTGAATTATTTGTGAAATAGATGTTGTTTTGATATTTTATCCCCTTTATCTCATATTTACCCTTAATGTTGTAATTTTAAGTTTTAAATTATCTACAAATGTGTTGTGTGATTAACTTTTCAATCAATAGTATTTATTGTTAAGAATATTTAAATAATATTAATTAAGGTTAATTTTGGAAAAAAAAAAATATATTCTTAATTTGTTTTAAACCCCAAATGACATCTATTAAAAAAGGATGGAGTAGTATTTGAAATAATAAAGTGATTTTTTAAGGGGTATAATAGATCTATCTCTCATATATTATATATATCTTTTTAAAAAATTATTTTATAAATTCAAATATTAATAAAAACATGATTGCTAAAACACGAGAAAACAGTAACTGTTGCAGTCATTCTGAGACGGATGGAGTGTTAAATATGCTAAATGACTTATCTTTATATTTGTGGGATAGACGAAAATTATGATTATTTTTGTGGGACGGATGGATGAAGTATTAATTTATTTTATTTTAGACGCATTAATGTGTTAGTATTAGTTATATCGTTATTACAGAGGGGTATTTATAAGTTACGAATTATTTGCATTTTAAAATTATATTTACATAAGATCAATTGAATTTATGGTTAGAAATTAGTAATTAATATTTGTATGAAATAAATGAACTTATTATTATGTGGTTTGGGCCGAAAAATGCAGGTGGATTGAAGGAGGTAAATATTGGGAGAAAAGAGAAGGGGTTTGTAGGTGAAGAATAAAGTTGAACTGGAAAATGCCACTTTTTGTTTTCTGAAACTAGTTTTGCAGTTAGTATATGTCAATGGTTAGTAGTAGTAAATGTCTTCTTTTACTGATTAAATTTTTTGTAGTCCTGTAAATTTATATCGTTTTGAAATTGATCTCGATTGTTTTAATTTTTTTATTTTGATCCTGTAAGTTTTCTAAAATTTTGAAATTGGTCATTTTAACCTGCTGCAGCAAGTTATCAAACAGGTAAACACCATATATGTAATTATTTTATTTTTCTCTTTAATTTTGAAGCGGGACCTAAATTTTTTTAATCCTAAAAATTTTGGTCGGGTTTTAGGTCGGGTTTAAAATCATTTGTATATTAAAAGACAAAACGAATCGGGTCGATTTACTGGGTCTAAAGTGATCCAAAAAAAAAAATTAAATCAATATATGCATAAAATCACTCCCCCTTCCTTAAAAAATAATTATTTGGATTAAAAAAAGTTTAGATGACATTTCGAAATTAAAGGAAAAAATAAAATAATTACATAGGTGGCGATTCATTTGTTTGGTGACCGCAACAAAGTTATTAAATGATCAATTTCAAATTTTTTTATAACTTACAGGACAAAAATCAAAATGTCAAAATAATTAGGACCAATTTTAAAACGAAGCAAAGTTACAGGACTACAAAAAATTTTAACCCCTTCTTTTATATCGTCTCATGAAATTTCAATTTAAATTTAATCAAAATTCACAACCAGTTCTCATTCAATTTTAGCGGATCAGAAATAATAGATAATTAGATATAATGAAATAATGAAATGATGATTATAATAATAATAATAATAATAATAATAATAATAATAATAATAATAATAATAATAATAATAATAATAATAATGAAATAAAGTGAAATACATCGTCCCACCAAATTATTGTGTTAGTAAAGATTAGATATCGTAATTTAGATTAATATTATGATTACTTTTGTTGTTTCCTTGTTGTCTGGCTTAAAGTTTTTGGATTAGATTAGATAACCCCAAAGCAAGCATCCACGCCTCATCTCCTGCCGTACTTAATTGGCCGGGTTTTTAGGTGTCTTTTATTTTTGAGAAAATATTATATACTTTCAGCCTTTCAGTGCACCGATAAATCACGAATATTTTAAAATAATATTAATTATTTATTAAAATATTCTTTTATAAAATTGTATTAGTTGTTTTTATTAAAAAAATTAGTTATTTTACAAAATTACTAGTTGTGTACGTGCCGTTTTTTATAAAGTTTTTTTTTTTTTTTTATCGGTGTTTATAAGGTTATTTATTTTACTAGGTTCTATAATTTTTTTTTAAAGTTAAGTATGAAATTTTCAGATTTTCAAATTATTGTGCTTTTATTATTGTCAGGTCTAGTAATTTGATAAGGATATTTGATCAAACAAAATAAAGTGTTGGGACATTTAAACAACCATTTTCTTCATTTAAGTAGTAGTTGAAATCTATGAATTACTGGTCCCATGAAAATCAATCACCAATTATATATGTCTCATAATTACACCAACGAACCAACACCCTATCTAAGTAAGGTTTATTTGGCTATAAACTATCCCAACAAAATTGATACTCGATAGAATACGAGAGCCTTTATATTGAAATGATTAGCTATGTAAGGTAAGATTTGGTAGAATTTAATAAAATTCAATTGATTGGACTAAATAGTATGAATTAAGATGTATGTTTTAAATTCTAGATGTTATATATATACTTCACCCATCACCCCAACTCGCCCGGCCGAACCCAATTCAAACAGAACCCGATCTTGGCCCAGTCCAACCCAACCCCACCATCTCAATATACAAAAATAAAAAGAATAATTATTTAATATTTAATTTGTCCAAGAAATTTATGTTTGATGTGTCAAACACAATTTTAAAAAAAAAAAAAATAGATAAAATAAGGGTATTATGGTGTATTGTGGTGTCCATTTATAAATAAAATGTTTATTTGTGAATAAAGTACAATGACATTTAAATTAATTAAATGATGGTTTGTAGATAAAGATAAAATATTTTTTTTATAAAAAACAATGTAAATAAATTTGGTAGATAAACGAATAAGACAAGTGTACATAAATTTAATGGACGGATGGAGTATTAAATTAGAATAAAATAATTATTTTTCATAAATTATTAAAGAATTATTAAATTTTATTAATCAAATATTTTAATAATTTATAAATTAATTATATTTTATATATAGCATAAAATAACTTTAAAATATTTAAAATAAGCTTAATCAAATGATTGCTCTCAATCAGCGAATGATATCATCAGTTCCATTTTCAGAATTCCACTCCATGTTCTATATTGTATATGTATGACAAGTGAAAATTAAAATATTATTCAATGGTCCACCATAATCTTGGATCCATGTGTTAAAGATTTAAGAAGTGTGATATATTTAGAACATAAAAAAATGGCATAGAAGAATGGAACTGCTCAAGAAGTTGAGGCAGTTTGCCAAAAATATCAGGATGCTATTAAAGTAACATTAATTACCAAGTGCATTGATCGGAAATAAAGGCACAGGTTACTCACACCTACCTCTTTAATAAATACAACATCTGAATTAAGAGGCACACTTGCATGAGACCGTCTCATGGTAAGATAGAGCATAAATTGGGCATTGACACTTTAACACTTTGAGAGGGATGAGTGTAATTTGTGTTAAGTTATACCCCATCTCATATGAGTTTTTGTCCTGAATTAATATACCACTTATATGATGAATACACTCCCCCTAATTTTCCCAAAATACCCTAATTTATAATTCCTTAATACACTCCCTCTCATTTTTTCACATGTAAAATTTGGGAAAATATTTCTGAATTGTTTACATGATTTCCGAAAATTTTCTTGAACTTACTATAAAAATTCAAAAAATATTTTCGAACAATAGGATCAATATTTCACATGTAAATTGACGGAAAAACTTTTTGATGTTAGTACAATAGTTCGAAATTTTTTCTCGAATGACATGAAAAATCTCGAAAAATATTTTCAACCGGAATGATCGTTTTTTCATATGTAAAATTTCAAAAAAAAAATCGAATTATGTGTAGTTTTGAAATTTATGTGTCCATTCTTTTGTTTTTTAATGATAAAAAGGTGTATTTACTAAATGTGTAGGTGTGAGACTGTGTCAGTAACCTGACCCGGAAATAAATTACATTTTTTGGGCTGGGCCCATGAATAGTTTGGCCCATGAGCCTTGATAAAGGCCCAGCCTAATTTTCTTCTATGTTGCCATTTTTTTATTTTGTTTTCCTTTCTCTCGTCTCTATAAGTTGGTTTTGCAGGTTTTGCTAGAAGAAGTTGTTCCCCATCAATTTTTTTTAATATATTATAATTATGATTATAAATACAGTATAGCTGTATAGATTATACTTAGCCATATACTTATCAAGTATTGTTATATGAACTGAAAATTACTAGAACTTATGTAATAATAACAAGATTTTGGGTCATCTACTCAACTCTAGTGTTTAAATTTTTACCAAAAAAATTTCACAATTTTATATATCGAGAGGCAGAGAGGCACATATGTGAAATATTATACATGCAATGCACGTTCATTTAGGCAAATAAATCTTATTGGTCAATATATAGCAGTATTACAGAAGGATGTAATTTTTTTTGGCTTTAATCTATCCCAACAAGATTGAAAATATCCCCTCAAATAAAAAATTTGAAAATTTATTGAATATTAGTAGCATATTTTATATCTGAATTATAAAACAGACGAGTTGCATTTTATAAAAGGAAACGATGAATCAAAATCCTACATCTTAAGGTTATGTTTGTTTCTATTTTAAAAATCAATTTTGAAATTTAGTTTTAAAAAATTACTGCTACGTTGCTTATAAATTTACTATTATATTTTTCAATATAATTAACTTTTCCATCTTACAATTTAATATTTTTTGAATTATAATTCACATCATCCAATTATTATAAGCACACTCAGTAATAATAATGCAATCTTCTTCACTCTTACGGAGGGATGCTGTATCAAGTTGTGAGTGCTCCAAAAGCCCCGGCCCGGATGGTTTCAATTTTAGCTTCATCAAAGGATGCTGGGACGTTATCAAATATGATTTTTTTGAAGATGTTGGAAGATATCCACCGGAATGGGAGATTAGTTAAAGGGAGCAACCCGTCCTTCATTACTCTAATCCCCAAAAAAGAGGAGGCGCTTACACTTAGTGACTACAGACCCATATCCAAGGACGGATCCAGGATTTCGTCCAAAGGTGGGCGAAATTTTCCATTAGGTAAGGGCAACGGAATTTTAAAATCCCAACGGGGGCGAAATGACAAAATTTAACAATTTTAAGGCATAAATGTTAAGTTTTCGACACATATAATACAAAAAAATTCAATCCCAAGGGGGGCGACCTCCCGGCCCCCCCCCAAGATCCATCCCTGCCCATATCCCTTATTGGGTGTGTATACAAGGTACTTTCCAAGATACTAGCAGCTAGATTGAGTAAGGTGCTTGATGGGATTATCTCTCAAAATCAGAGTGCTTTCATTGGAGATAGATACATTCTGGACGGAGTGGTTATTCTTAATGAGGCGATAGCGGAAGCAAAGAAGAGAAAATTAGAGCGGATATTTTTTAAAATTGACTTCGAGAAGGCCTACGACTCAGTTGATTGGGAATTTTTTGACTCAATGATGGAATTTTTTAATTTTGATAAGAAATGGCGAGGATGGATCCACGAGTGTGTTTCGACGGCCCATGCTTCAGTTCTTATTAATGGGAGCCTGTCCCCGGAGTTCAAATTAGAACGTGGTTTGAGGCAAGGGGATCCTCTTTCCCCTTTCCTCTTTCTTGTGATTGCAGAAGGGCTGAACATCCTGGTTTCCAGAGCAGTTGAGGCGGGGGTCTTCGAAGAGGCAGAGTTAGGCGGGAACAGAGTTTGAATTTCCCATTTGCAGTACGCTGATGACATGATTTTCGTGGGGACGGGCAATCCTAACAATGCCCTAGCCATGAAAAAGAAAAAATTTCGAGTTGCTCTCTAGGCTGAAGGTGAATTTCAACAAAAGTTGTCTTATGGGGCTGAATATTGAGAGGAACGTATTGATCTCTATGGCAAATACCTTGGGTTGTGAAGTGGGATCACTCCCGTTCACTTACTTGGGAGTGAAAGTTGGCGGATTTCATAAAAGGCCGTCTGAATGGCTTTTCTTAGTTCAGAAAATGAGGAAGAAGTTGAAGTCTTGGGAGGATAAGAAGATTTCGTTTGGGGGCCGTATCACTCTTCTGAGGCAGTGCTCTCATCTATGCCCTATATACCAGTTATCCTTTTTTAGCTTACCAAAATCAACCCTGAAATCTCTTACGTGTTTACAACGCAATTTTATGTGGGGGGGGGAGTGAAAATAGAAATAGGATTGCTTGGATAAGTTGGAAGAATATTTGTTTACCTAAATGTATGGGGGGTTTGGGGGTGAGGGAGTTGGGCAATTTTAATAGGGCGTTGTTAGGAAAGTGGGTTTGGAGATATTTTAAAAATCAAGTTAGTTTATGGGTAAGGGTTATTGAGTCTAATTATGGGAGTTTGAATCTGAGGGACTTGAGAGAGGGTGGGTTTGAGGGGGTTAGTAGATGGTCCAGCTGGTGGAAGGATATGGTGAGAAATGTGTCAGGGGAGGGGGGTAAGTGGTTTTGGGAAAATATGGAGAGAGTGATCGGGAAGGGGGGGACACTTCGTTTTGGCATGATGAATGGGTGGGGAATGAGACTCTCAAAACAGCATTCCCTAGACTATTCCATTTGTGTGCTAATAAAGAGGGTAAGATTAGGGATATGGGGGAGTGGGAGGGAGGGAGATGGGTGTGGAAAGAGATGTGGAGAAGAGAGTTATCTGAGAGTGAGATTGAGAGGACTAACGAGTTTTCAAATCTGATCAACAGGGTCTCACTTAAGCAGGGTATCAAGGACATCTGGAGATGGAAGATGGAGAAGGACGGTAATTTCAGAACCAAAGCAGCCTATTGTTCAATCTCCTTCGGAACTGAGAGACCGACATCCTCACCTGATACCAAGCACTTCGACATGATGTGGAGTAAGTACGTTCCTTTGAAAGTGGTGGCAACAAGTTGGAGAGCTATTTGGAATCTACTACCGACCAAGGACAATCTCTTAAAACGCGGTATTCAGATTTCAGTGGAGGAGTCGCAGTGTTCAATTTGCAAGGTGGAAACCGAGACGACAGCTCATCTTTTCCTCGAATGCCCCGGTACGTACAGAGTGTGGTATGATTGTTTCAACTGGCTCAATATCCCAACTGTTGTTCATCATAATATTAGGGACCAATTCCTTTGCCATACTGGAATTTTAAAGGGGAAAATGGGGAGAAGCTTTGTTGTTTGATTATGGAGTTGCATTATTTGGGTCTTGTGGAAGAGTAGAAATCAACTTATTTTTTGAGAATGTGGAGTTTAATACTGTACAAATTGTAGATGAAATTAAAAGTAGACTGTGGAATTGGCTTTATGTATATTCGTAGAATATTGCTAATTCCTCTTTTGAGGAGTTGCTCTTAGAGCCTAGAAAAATACTAGATTATTAGGATTTATACTGTAACAATTCTTTGCATCCTGGGACGTTTTGCCCGGGGTTGCCATTTCATTAATGAAATATTTTTTCTTACAAAAAAAAAAATTGATATAAAATTAAATTCACCTAATAGAAAAGAATATATTTTCTCTCATTCAAGTACATTTTTAAAATGTACAATTTATTTCGCAGAAACATTCAATTTATTTTACACGGAACAAATTGAATGTTTCAACATAAACAATATAAAAGTTTTAATAAAATAAATTGTATGTTTTAAAAATAATCTTAAATAGCACGGTGCACCTAATGAATACGATATTTTGCCAATAAAAAAATCAAATCAAATTTCAAAACTCCTCCAATTTTGTTCCACAAATTAATTGGTCTTTGTCGTCGGATACCGAATAATAAAAAGAAAATAGAAAAACCATCACCTAAAAAAATTCCAAATATTATGCAAGATTCAACGTGATCGCTATCCAAAAGTACACAGGGCCAATGGGGTCCTCTACTAGTCTATTATCGTCCAAATAAATGTTACACGTGTCATCTTCCCACGAAACTAAATCGCTTCTTCTTCTCGTAAAAATATCTTAGCCCTCTTTATATTCTCCTTGCCCCTCAATGAGTAAATATCAATTTTGGTCATGTAACTTTGGGCGATTCCATTTTTAGTCCTGTAACTTTTTTTATTTTTTCAATTTTAGTCCTGGATGTGTCAATTTTAGTCCTGGATGTATCAATTTTAGTCCTTTTTGCCCTGAAATTTTAAATCTCGCCGGAAAAGCACACGTCACCACACGTAATTGGAATTTTTGCCACGTGGTCAAAAATATAAGTCCACGTCATCTCCCGACTCACCCCCGGCCCACCCCATATCTATGATGCATGGCAATTAGATAAACAGGCCTGCAATACCAGTTGCAAACCCATGTATTTTTCTCAGATCTTTCTTCGAAGAAGAAATATGGGACTGAGGACAAATTTATTAAAACTGAAAATTGATAATCAAGAGAACAAAATTAATTTAAGAGAAATGTTCATGAGTCCAAGGCGAAAGCCTTCGCCCACACCATCATCACTGCCATCTATGTCATTGTCGCTGCTAAAAAAAATTTAGCTGAGGAAGATAAATGGAAACGTGGGGTTGGGGAAGATAGAGTGTGAATCTTAACTTAATTTATTGGTCTACTTAATTTTATTTAGATTTTATATTTTATTAAATATTTCAAATAAGTTGGGGGATTGATATTATTTTCGTGGGGAGGTGGATAAAGCGTGATATATTACCCTTATTTTATATAAAAAAAAACGGTTAGCAACCTATCGTAACATAAAAATAAGTAAAAACCATGTGGCAAAAATTCCAATTACGTGGGGTGATGTGTCATTTTTAAATTGAGATTTAAAATTTTAAGCGAAAAAAATAATTAAAATCGATAATTCATATTTAAAATTAAAAAGTAAAAAAAAAAAAAAAAAAAAAATTTGGCGACTAAAAATGGAATCATTTCAAAGTTATTTGGGGGACCAAAATTGATATTTACTCCCCCTCAATTAAGCAATCAAATTCGAATCAATTTAACTAGGGCTTCAATTTCTCGTTTTCAGTCGAAACTAATTACCGAATAAAATGGGAGGCGGAGTGATCAGGGCCGCAGCCAAGGTGGCGGGGATGGCCGCAGCAACCGGCGGCATCCGCAGCATCACGCCGGAGCATTTGACGTTTTCCTCCGCCTCTCGGATGGCCTCTTCAGGCCGTCCGATGGTAGCGACGGTGGACGATGTGAGACTGGTGGCGGAGAGTGGCGGTGTGCAGAAGCCTTGCGTGGCGTTCGATGATTGGGTGTCTGTGAATGAGGAATTGGGGATTGATGCTTCTGAGCCGATGCCTAGGGTTGTCTTTGGCGGCCCTCCGACTCTTCAGGAAGCCAAAGAGGCCACTTCTGAACTATCTATTGCAATTGAGAAGTAATTTCTTTACTGTTCATGATATATCCGCTTAAATACAGAGGATAAGTTGTTTTATTTATATGCAGAGTACTAATTAGTCACACGTATCAGATTAGCGTGTATTCTGTATGTGTAGCAGCATCTATTACTGTATTGTGTTCGATGATTTTGCACTTGGTTTCATAGGGCTTGCATACTTGTCGAAGGTGTTTTAACATTCGGTAAATATTGGTGGTGATTTGTTGTTTTTATTTATTGTTGTTATTTTGTTTCGACATTGCAGCAATTAGGCCAGTACTATCTGTTTAGTTGACAATATTCTGAGGAAGCTGTCTTATTAGTGTCTACAAGCTTGTGTTTTTTATGCTGACCTTGTGTTATTAGTAAATTCGTGTTGTAGGTTTTGTACAATTTTTGTTATCCAGTGTTGCTTGCTTTCTAAAACTGAAACTTCTGTCAAATTATAATAATAAGAAATTGCAGGGCATTTCTATCACCTTCTAAGTCAATTGGATATGAAGGTTCCAGCGTAGCAGATAAAGGCTCTAGTCTGTCTCTTCCAAACATAGATGATGTAGACACCAAAGCATGTGTAACCACTGAAATTGTTGGTTCCCCTTCGCTTCCAGCTCCTGCTATTCGGGCCTTTAAGCTTCTACATGAAAGTTCGATGGCCAAGGTAAGAGAATGGTCTTTACCTGTAGGTATTTAGCCGCATTATGGACATAAATAATGAATATTTTGAAAATTTCTAATTTTCTCTTTTGCCCATTTTAAGTCATTAAGCTGAATTAGTTTTTTTGTTTCTTAATTTTTTTAGGTCAACTTGTTGAATGAGTGGTTTCTTTTCTACTGAGTGCAATATTTCAACTTGGTAAATGAATTCGATGACATGAGTATTTGACTTGTATGGCTAAATTACAGTCTTGTGTTGGTTTTGGGCCTATAATTTTCCATTGGAGATGTCGTTGGGACATATAAAGTGGTTATATATTTTCTATACATCAATCTTAGCATGGAGGGTTTGTACATCAATATTCACTGATTTAGTATATAGGCTTATTATTGAACAAGGTTTCCGTGGGAAATTTCTATTTGATTATCGACCACTTTTGCTTAGTGAATAATATGTGAGTTGCTGCTTGTTGCTTATTGTCAGATTGATGTTATCATGTTCTAAAGGTATATATATAGCATAAGATGTGTTAATTGTCTTTTGACATTTGTATTTATTGTTCACAAAATGGAGTTTAAAATCTTTAAAATGTGTGTACATATATTTATGTAGTAACGATATGTGCTCCATGGTGGATTTCTTATAGAGACCAACACCAGCATAAAACTAGCATGGTACACGTATATGTTGATGTTGAGCTCCATAAAAAACTCACATTAGGCTCCATATCAAAATCGTATGTGTGTGTATAAAATCAGAGGGCACCAGGTTTTCACCGTGGTGTATGACTATGACATCTTGTGTCTGATACATTTTGGTAGGATGTTGTTGCCTCTATTGCCACTGATAAGAATGTTTGGACTGCTGTCTTGCAAAATAAAGAACTTCAGAACTTTCTAGAATCAGAAAGGGCATGTAAGTAACCTTACTTTACTTTCTAATTTATTGGTCAATAATTGAACTTATTCAAATCAAATCACAACAATGGCTTGATATTACTTTCCTCAAATGAAGATGTTTCCTGTGCTGGAACTAATATTAGTATGGAGTATGTTGGTGATTGTGATGCAAATAGCTCAGATGAGCATACAGAATCGAGCGGTTTTGCTGATTTCTTCAGGAAGATGAAAAGTGGAGTAGTTAATATGCTGAGCAGCTTGTATGATTACTTCATAGATCTTTTTGGAGATAAGGGCGACGGCAAAAGTGCTGATACTATTATGGAACGATCGCTCATGGGTTTGGCCGTGATGGCTATACTTGTCATTTTGCTCAAGAGAGCTTAATCATCTATTGTGCATGAGGGTGAATTTGCCGAAGCTACTTTGTAATTATTAGACTTCGTTTTTTTTTGGGTACTTGGTTTCGAACTATGGGTTGACCTCGGTGAGGAAAAACTGTTGGCTCTATTTTAATTCTCCAAACTTCTTTTTTTTTCTGTTACTTTTTAATCCGTGTTCATAAAATTTTTATAATGGTTATAATAGTTATTAATCATATTTGCGTGAGCCAAAAAAAAAAACGTTACAAGTCGCATCTGCATACAATGTTGGAAATCTTTAAACGGGATATATGTTTTGGAGTGTTTAACAAAATTCTAAATTTTGAAAATTGGAACAAATAATTACATCCTCGTTTGATGTATACATGAAAAAAAAGAACATGCTAATATAATACTTAACTTTGGTATTACCGAAATTCACACTCTATTGATATATATTTTAAAATGATAGAACAAAGTTTTAACCAAAATACCAAAAACTCTACTGCACCAAAAATCTCTATACGTCAAATTTTTTCAATATTTTTCCGATTGCTGCAATATACCAAAAATTTTCAGTATACAGTCCATCCCCATACAGCACAGCGACAAGAGCTGGTTCATATAAACATTTTAAGTTACAATTGAAAGACAGCAGCATTCGACGGCGACTAGTCCCATCAAAATCAGTCACCACTTGTATAAGTTACACTGGAACAGCAACATAACATCGAACCTATTAATGGTTTATTTGACTTTAAGCTGTCCCGACAAAATTCTCAGATGTTTACAACATTAAAACGAGTTTGAGTTACACTTGGTCACTAATGTACAGGATATCATCCTTAGACAGGTTCATCTTGCCCTTGTCCCGTCTACTGTTAGCTCGGCTTTGATCTGGCTGCCCTCGCTGCAAATAATGCAACAATATATTCAGCTCAAACTTAATATGATCGAGGTTTCACCACAGATGTTACCGAAAAAGTGATTGAACATAAGAGAGACTGTTTACTTAAATGAGCATTTGCTATTTAAACCGAACAGGGGACATCAGTTCAGGCAGTAAATTACTCATATCCGCATTTATTTGTTTAAAAAAACGTGGGATAACATCATTTTTTGTCCATAAAAGTGTACATTTTTTCAGTTTTAGCTCTTTCACTCTATCAATTTGGTTCTGGAAGTACACTTTTCCTCCCACCGTCCGTTGACTGACGAAACAAACTATTTGGTGGTATTAATATAATTATTTAAAGTTTTTTAGACTTTTAGTTAAATGTAATTATAGAAAAAAAAAAAGAGTTGATTCCATTAGTCAACAGACGGTCAACTGGTGGGACCAAATTTAGGAGTAAAAGCATACTTTCAAGACCATATTTTATATAAAACTCGAAACAGGTAAACTTTAGGGACCAAAAATGATATTAACCCTAAAAAAAGTTTGAGTTCTACCTTTCTCAACACGTACGAACAATACAAGTAGGCCACTTCCCATTCATCTGGAGACAATGTGCCTGAAATCACCATTTTTAACCCATCAACCAAAGAACATCCACAGTTGTACAATTTTAAAACAAAATAGTGGGTCCCACTTCGAAATTAATAATTAATTTGGATGTTAATGAAAAGATAAAAAAACTTACTTTGGTCGTCTTTACCATCACCCAAGGCACCGAGTCTTCTCATGAGCTCAACATAGTCGGGTCTCTTCAAGTACTCCTCCACAAATGCATGTGAATTTTTTACAAAAACCAACTCCAGATCATACTGCATAAATATGACATTAGATCAAGTTTGTGATTAAGCTGATAATAAATGCAGTTTCTCAATATATTGCACGTTTTTTTTTTCAATCTGTATCAAGAACACTAATTTATATATCTAAAAGAACAGCATAATCCAGAAGCGGAATATTAGTACCTCTTCAGCTAGTGATTTGAAAACATGAAAAGGGACAATCCACTCAGGACAGTCAACAGCATCCTGCAAGAAAATTACCGTATAGATATTTTCAAAACTAAAACTATACAGTTTGATTAAAAGGATTCCAGCTATTGGAACACATCTAGCATCAGAGAAAATAAAAGATCAGAAGGAATAGTTATGTACCTCTAGATGGAACGTGTACTTGATCCCAAAGGGACTTGAAGACTTAAATTTCTGGAAAGAGCGCAAAATGGTCAAAGAGAATATTGCAACGTGAGGCCAGCAAAACTCGAAACTTTTTAAATTTGTTAGAGAATGTAGAAATTTACCTTGTTTTCAAATAGTTCATCGAAACGTACCAAGTATACACTATTGCCAAACTCTAGCTCCTTAGCTGCATTAAAAAAGGGAGATATTTATACACAAAAATCAGAAAATATATTACTTAAAAATAAAGACAGATTAATGAAGATCTAGTTAAACAGAGAGGCATCTGGAGTAGATTAACTCTTGCACGCTACCTGACATGATTCTATTACTGGTTCATGTAGACTACCCCAATTATTTGGGATTAAAGAATCGGCTTGTTTGTTTGGCCAAAAGAAAGAAGAAAATCTTTTCATGTGTTATAAACCATATTACTTGTCAAAATTTCAATAATCAGGTCAGCATCAGACACCACATATCCTGAATAAGACCATACTTGGATTCCTTTTTTTCGTCTCCTAGTACATTCGTAAAATATCAATCAAATTAGAAAGTGAAAAAACTGACAACAAGTTTACAAAAATGCATTATCCTTAGAATGTACACAAATTGAGTGGTAAAAGAGTTCATTACTTTGAACATGCATAAACTGCCCCCATTAACTGATCAAAAGAGTGGATATTATCCTCCCAACCATCAAATTGGTAAACAAAGCAATGTGTTCAGGAGCTATACAATTTCAACACCAAACAAAGTAACAAGGGAAATAAAGAAACAACTCAAAGTAAAAATACAATTTCCAGAAACAATGTAGGTCATGAAGGACTAAGTTTAAACACTATGACGGAATCCAACAATAGTCACCTCAGGGCAATACAAATCTACATGATAGTTTGTCGCTTTAACCAATTCACTAATTCAGCAATGCTAGTGAACTATTAATAGATTAAACTGGTGACAAATTTACAAATTACAATATTGTAAGAGAAAATTTTAACTTTTGGTTAGACGAACAGAAATTAACAATTAGACAGAAAGGAACCTTCTCTAAGCTTCTTGACGATGACATTGGCATCTGGCATTGTTCCGATGAAGATGCCTCCTGGTCGAAGTAAAGCTGATACATTGGCCAAGGCCCGTCTGGCACGTGCCTCAGTAGACCATGAGTAATGCAATGCAAACTGCACAATTTTAGTTTTCAAGAAATTAATCCAAAACTTATAAAACTTGCATAGTAATTGTAATCTTCAATCATCAGTAGCAGAACTTAGTTTGACATTTTAAAATACAAACGCATATAAGCAGAACACATTTTAGACAAAATATTTTTTTCTCACAGATAGAAGATTACTTGATCTAGTAATTTTAAGTAGATGTTCATAATATTATCTATCTGCGAAATTAAGGCACATAATTACTAGACAAGAAAGAAAAGGGAGAAACTACTTAGTTAGAGTAGGTTTCGAATTGGTTGAAACATATTTCAGCATGAGAAACATGAAGGGGATAGGGGGGTACAGATATATCTGAAACTAATGGTATGTTTGATTTGGGATTAGAAAACCAGATTTGGGATTTCAAAATCTAAATCTTGTGCTACTTTGGGATTCTAGAATCTAATTTCTTAAAACCTAATACATATACCTCTATAAATACCTATACACCCTACAAATACCATTTTGTCTCAACCCCGCTCCTTTTAATAACTCATTAATCCAGATATGATTTTTTTAATCTCACTCTTCATTTATTTATAATTTTTCACACTTTTTTTCACATTTACATCTTCCAATAGAACACACTACTCATTACAACTACAATTAACGATAATAATAATATAATAATAATACATCACAAACACTCTTACGCATCAATTTTAGTTAAATCCTACCGTACTTAAATCTCAAAACAAACACACCCCATTACAATTAATCAAGATTTGAAATCCACTAGACTTTGAAAACCTGGTTTCAAAATCCACAAAATCTCAAATCAAACATACCCTAAAATTTTGAACCAAAGAACAAAAATGCTAAGATTAAGAAATAAAAAGAATAGTCACCTGACAGCTGCAAATATCAAATGGAGCATCTTCTGCCAAAACCTTATCTAGCGGAACCTGCAGCAGACAGATGGATTACTTACAGAGGTGTACGCGATGACATGGCATTTAATTCAGTAAATCCCACATAGCACATCCCCAACTGTACAGCTTATTATAAAATTATTTGATGTGTAGACATATGCTTCAAGAATTCAGGTAACTACCCACGATTGATTTACCTCATAACAGTCTCCACATATGAGTCTGGCAGGAAAGGAGAACTTCTTCCGACGCTGGTGATGGTCTGCATCACCGTTATATCGTGTGCGGCAGTCTTCTATCTGATAATGGAACAGGCATCTTCATTATCATTTTTTATGACAAAAATATAATGTGACTAATGTCAACCTAATACTTTTACGAGAGAGTATTCAAATTTGAAACAGATTCTTCAAACATACAAGATGACGACCTTACTTTTAAGTAAACTCACTTTATTAAGAATAGTTAAAGAAAAGAAGCCACAGAATATAATTTGGAACACATACAGTACATAATTATTGGCTAGGTTTGGATTTTAAAAAATTAATTGCAAATCTAATAACTTTCGAGAATATGTTGGTGAAATGCACGCTAAGCTTGGAAAGCTTGATTTGAGTATCATTTGGAAATTGATATGAGCTTAAACGTATCTAAGAATTGGAATAATAATTACAATCATGTTTAGAGAGATCAGATACTCATGTTCTGTTTGGTTTCCCCGATGATTAACACAAATATAGAACCGTTCACTTGCTAAATCAGTAAATTTTCTGTTTCCCATAAGCAATTCACTTATGTTCTGAATTCTTTATAAGAAACAGGATGTTCAAACCATAGTTGTTAGGGGCGAGAGGTGCATATAAGCGCAAGGGGCCTTCTAGCGCCCGAGGCGAGACGCGCTCGCTTCATGAACATAGGCAGAAAAATGTTTAGAAGAAAAATAATACCCGTGCCGATTATTTGAGAAATAATTATCCAAAATAAATCAAGATTTGTCAAATCTTTTGCTATGGAAAGAAGATACAATCATATCTGAATATGTGAAGTTCAAAACACGGCATATGTGAAGATACAATCACATCTCTTACAATGGGAATATGTGAAGTTCAAAACACGGCATAAATCATAAAAGAGTGAAGATTCAAAAAAGTAAAAGAGAAATGACGGCAGCTGATCTGTTTCTTCTTTCATTTACCAAGTTCCCCTTAAACCCTAGGCCAGAATTCTTCTAGTTTATGATTCTGTTGCTCTTTTCTGGGTTTTTATATCTAAAACTTGTTTTATATCTTAAAATTTGTACACAAAACATGTTTTGAGCAGATCTGCAAAGTTCAGAGGTGCAGAAAAGGCGCAAAAGAGGCGTTCTGAGAAATGCGCCCACCTCAGCCTTGAAAAGGCGCGAACCTTGGAGCACCCTGCGCCACACTTCTTGGGCCCACCAGCCCGCCTCTAACAACTATGGTTCATACTAATAATCATATATAATTATGCAAAAAGTTACATTTTGCCCACAAAACAACACTCTATTAGTTATTGCTGACGAGAAAATATTGTGTGTTGAGAATCAAGCTACTTTAAAAACCAGGTTTTGGATTTACGAATCTAAATCCGGTTCTACTTTGTGATTTTTGAAATCCGGATGCATAAAATCACTACTACAGTACCTATAAACCTGATTATCAGTTATCACACTTCAAATACAATCAATTCTCTCTCCTTACACTTTTACATATTTAAATCATAACCCACACCATCCAATCATTACAATCAAACCTAACAACAATATAATAATACAACATCATTCACTCTTACACATACCTTACTCTACTCAAAATTTCAAAACAAACGCTCACCTTACTGTATATCAGGATTTCAAAATCCCCTAGTTCAAAAACCGGTTTCTAAAAACCACTTAAAACCTAAAACAAACATCACCCTAGTGTTTGAAGTTCCCTAAATTTGTTTCCCCATCAGCACCAAAATTCAGGGAATCAAGAGATATACGGAATCCATTATTTGTGGAAGGGGTACGGATGAGGATAACCAACAACAACATTTAAAGTGACATAAAAGGGCAATGTCACATGGTACATGGTTTTGGTGCCTCTCACAATAATAATCAATACGTTCGACAGAAGTTGCACACACTAGAGAGAGAGAGAGAGAGAGGGAGAAGCAGACGAACATTAAGTAGAGCTCAGCAATACCAAAAAAGCAAACTGAGATCAATGTTGCACTAAAATTTTGACAATTGGGTAACAAAAGGCAGTTAAAGGATTGAAACCTTACCGAGCCCTCTGCTATATCTATGCCAACATAATATCCAATCTTTGCTTTGTCCCATTTGATCAGATCACCACCCTGTTTGAATTAAAAACCCAAGCAAAAGACAAAAAACGAATCATAAGCTTATACAAATGTCCAACGCTTTTTTAAAATTCAAGCTCTTGTAACACCTTTCCACAGGCCAGATCAAGAACTGCATCTCCTCTTTTTGCATATAGTTGAATCAAGACACTCTTTATCTGTTGAATTGAAACATGCAGTAAGACTCGGTTTCCTTTAAACTTTCTTGATTTATGTTTCACATTAGATTTAAAAACGGTTTATATAATTATGTCACGTTTGGTAATTTAGTTGTAAACCTGGGAAATGTGCTACAATAAATTTCGTAAGTACCCAGTTATTAAGCTTTTTCAAGTGAATAATAGGGCTGGCTTCTCGTTCTTCAAGTGTCTGATTCGTTCTTGCACTGTAATGATCAGCCACTTTCCTTGCATATATCTTGGTACTATCATCCTCCAAAAATTGGGAATCACCTAACAACAGCAACATGAACTTTAAATTTCCCCAAAAAAAATAAATAAATATGATCTGAAACAGAGTATCACAATGTAGCAGAAAATAGAAACTTCTTTTCCCTTATCCCAACACCTGTTCCTAAACCTTGACACCCAACTCCACAAACATAAAAAAAAAAACCCATAAAAAGGTGGGGATTTTTGTCAGCTTTTCTTGAAACCCCCAATTTAATTTCAGTCTAATTCCAATCCTGAATCAAAATCAAAGGTAAGAACCCACATAAAATTCTCAAAACCAAATCCTTTTCAACAAAGAAACGGAAAGGGGAATATGCATCACTCTAATTCCAAATTCGAATAAAGCAGGGAAAATTTACCTTCAGGGTTGTACTTGACTTTGGACTGAGGAGGTCCATAAGAAGCCGAGGGAGAAGAATCTTGATAACCTCGCTTCATCTCTATATATTATATATTATATATTAATTAAATGTATGATCTGGAAAACTGGTACCGATGACTGAGAAGGGTTTGTAGTGTTTTTTCGATTGTAAAATTATTCAGGGTTATTATGCCTCTATGTATGAATGGATGGGAGGAAGAATAAGGAAGAGCCGAGGGGGCTAACAAAAGATTAAACAAGTATCTACCCAGGTGAGATTTTCCTTCTTGCCAATTTCTTTATTTATTTATCTTTTTCTCTTTCCCTTGTATTCTTTTCTAGCAGTTGTGGTGCTCGACAAAATTTAGTGAAAATTAATTAAACAATGTTTTATTAGGATTCTAATGTCAAAGATAAAATAATTATTCAACCATTATTTAACAAATAAAATCATTAATTATAGTTTAATAATTATCTAAAAGTTTCAAATATAATTTTAAGGCTAGGTCTTGTATGCACCCGGGTGCACCATGCACTTATAGTGTATTTTAGAAACATGCAACTTGTTATGTTGAAAAGTGTGACTTATTTACACAAAAAAGTGCAACCGTTAATATGAGAACATAGTTGCATACTTCTGTTTGGAATAGTTGCACATTTCTATTTTGTATAGTTGCACGCTTAAAATGCACTATGAGTGCACAGTGCACCCGGGTGCACATGAGACTCACTCTAATTTTAATATTTATAATTTTATTTAATGATTTTATTTGTCTTGCAAATATATATTAGGAGATATGATTTGTTATCAAGTATAATTTTTTGGAAATTTTCAAAATATGTAAAAGTTATTGAGGATTCTTGAAAGAGACACTCTTGTATGAGATAGCCTCATACATGAGACGGGTCTCACACTTTGACCCATATTACATTAAGTTGATCCAATTCAGAAAATCCCCAACGTACCCCCAAATTGAGACGCTGAGAATTGATAACAGGTTTACAACGTCGATCTCTAAATTTGTGGTTTGAACTAAGCGCCGATGAGAGAGAAGAATTATGATCTAGTATATGATTTCATTTTCGATGCATACGGGAGAGACGGCCTCCGTTCCAGATTCAATTTGTTTCTTATATATTTATGTGCAAGATGATCTTGTTGTCTCTCATCATTCACTGCGTTTTCTTCTCGAGAAATTAAAGGTCATACTTCGTCTAGTACTCTGTCTTTGTTACTGATCAAGGTTTTTTCAGCGTTTTTGGAGCGCACAGCGTCGACATAACATGAATTTGAAATAATTATTTTGTCAAATCAATTTGTTGATTGACGGATTAATTCCTATCTTGTTTGTAATTATTAGAATAGTTAGTTGTTTATTGTATGTGTTTAACAACACAATTCACAATTGAGATGTGATGCTCATATAATTGAACTGTATTGTAAGTTTGGGTAGCTGGAATAAGATTAGGTTGTGGACTGTGTTCTCGTTTGATGATAAATTGTGCAATTAATTTCAAGGTTGAAATATTAGAAGGTTGGGTTGATTTTAATACTGAGTCTCTCATTTATTTCTTATCAGTTATAACAGATTTCAGGAGTATCATATATTTTTTCAAGAGTATGAAAAATATCTAATATACGATACATAATATTCCCTTGATCCCGTTCTTATTTGAACATTTGCCCAAAACGTGCGTCTCTTATTTAATTGAACATTTCCTTAAATAATAATAGAACAACTTTGTATTTTTTACAGAACACCTTCAATCATCTCAACATTACACAATATGTCATTAATTTTCTCACACTAAAATCAAATGTATCTCCTTTAATTTACACAAATTTCATTATTTTACCATTCAACTTTCATTAAAAAGAAAATTTATCCCTTTTAATACTAATAAATAACTTTTACTTTAAAATATGTGCAAATAGTAAATGTTCAAATAAGAGAGGGGTAGAAGGAGTATTAGAGTATCAAGAATCCCAAGAAGAGTATCAAATATCTCGTCAGTAGTACCATTATAATTAAAAATTTCAACTGCTGTCTTTTTAGTTCTGTGAGTATTAATTGTGTATTAATTTCCAAATCAACCTATTTTATTTAGTAAAATTCACAAAAAAATTAACGTGATAGTTTACATATGTTAAAATTAGAGTATC